>JACXIT010000005.1:327537-443128 GCA_014737525.1 Bombus difficillimus | reverse complement strand
AGGGGAGCTTTCAGCCATTTCCTAATAACGTGACAAAATTATCTGAAATTAAACTGCGTACCGATATTAAGAGAGCATATTATCTTAAGAAAATACGATTACGGAATTACGGAAATTAGGAAATGATTACTGTGATTCGATTGGTGTTTGAATAAAGTCTTTCGGGAGAAAGAAAAGTTGTATAAAATTGTGTAAATAGCCGGTATGTGTGAACTTATTATCCGTGCGCGCGCTCGTATGTATGTATGTATGTATGTATGTATGTACGTATGCATGTATGTATGTATATGTATATTTTACAATATCAAAGAATGAATTTTTACTTGATCATTATGATGTCTAAATCGAAAGATTAGGCTTGCTATCGTCTTATTGTTTAATGCTAGATGTATTATTCGGATAAAAATAAAAAGATATTTATATTTTGTGTTTTACTGTATGTAGTTTTTCTATCGCTAACGAGATAAAGTAATCTATTTAAAGAAATATAGAGAGGAATCTCGTTTCATAGTACATTCAAAATACATACTGATTCATTGTGTTAATTGTTCATATAGAAACATGTTACTGTTGCCCGATAAATTTTAGGTCCGACATAAAATAAGGAAAAGAGTAGCAAATTGCGTATCGCGGAAAAAGGAAACAAAGTGCGTATAATTTCATGGAAGATTGTTTTGATACAAGAGAATAAAGAGAAGAGATGGGAAACTAAAATGACTAGAATAGGAAAGAGGATGGTGGCGGAGGAGTAGGAGGAGAAGAAGAAGGCAGGTACAGAGAAGTGATAATGTAGGAAAGTTTTGCGGTTGTACAGGGGGAAGAGGTTCTAACAGCGTTCTGTTGAGAGAGAGAGCGAGTGGCCGCACGTGACGACACAATGCCATTTGAATTGGCCTCCTTGTTAGAAAATCGGCCAGAGACGGTCACGATGACGAGGAAAGATCGTGCTCTGTTCTTCGTAGCTTCGGCCTCTTCAACCTTCCGAATAGCTTCATCCTCTCCACCTTCGCTATCGCAGCAACCCCGATTCCTTCCTCCACCTCTGAATCTTTCTTATTCATCCTCTTGATCTTTCCTCTTCTGTTACCCATACCTTTTGACATCCCTTTTTCTACCTCTTGCTGCTTTTTCATATGCGGTGATCACAAAATCGAGCACGTCCGATGCTAATAACCAGTTAGATTCCGACACGTACACAAGTAATTGTAATTTGTTTTTTTCCTAATTATTTCAAAGCAGTTTCTCGACGATATGAATGTGTCACATTAGCGACCGAAAATTAAGTAATCAAACATTTCTATCAATTTCCTTGTATCGCAGCCATTGATATATCATTCAGAACGTGTTACAAAAATTTGCACGTATTGTTAGATAACGTTTGCAACGCGACGCAATTTGTCGATGATTCATCGTTGTAATCGCATCCGTATATTCAAGGAAGATATTACAGCTGTTACGTAATGCTTAACGCGATGAGTGAAAATTAATGATTTAGTACGGATACAAAATTATTATAGAACAAGTAATTTTTGCCGAGTGTTATATCTTATCGCAATCGATAAATCTTCGTTCTCGAGGCGATTTATAAAAATAGAATTTTGTCGTTGCGCGAGGATCGAGGAAGATAAAGAAAACGAATTGTAACAACTTGTCCTTACGTTTACCTGCGTCATGCTTTTATACGTTCTGTCCGTTACTAGCGTTTAATGTCCGTAACCTAACAACTGACACCGGATCGACATGCTAAGCGTTGTCGGATGGAAGAAAAGTGGTGGGAAAGCAATTGAACATACAAATCTGAAGATTCAAAGAATATACATTTTAAAATTCAACTCACGATATTAGACAAAGGAAATGATATTGCGATAATTAGTGCAAATGATGCGAGCGGATCAAGATACGAGATCAATGGTGATCGTACCGCGTGTATATTTAAGCGTGTACATACATATTCCTTCCTAACAATCAGATGTCATTGCAGTCGAAGATAGCACGAAAGTATATAGATAACCGCACGTTTTGATGAGTACTAAAATGCTGGAGTCTATCCTGCGAGGTATTTATCAGCGTTGCGTGATCACGTTTTTGAAATTTTTATTTCCGATGGCTATCTGGCTATCGTAAACATTTCCAAGGATTTTCTATCCCGCTATCGTGAGGACACGAAGGACAAGTAAATATTTTTCACGCGCGCAGAAAACGACGTAGAAATTTTAGGTTGTGCTTGAACGAAAACGATCTTAAGATTGAGAATGCTCTTGGATACGACAATGTGTCACGATACACGTGCAAATTCTACGAGATCGATAAATTCTGTACCGTAGTCGGTATGATTCTAAATTAAAGCGTAAAATAGCGGCATCTTGACCGATTGATGTACCGATGGCAAACCATAGGCGAGTTGGTACACTCGTGAGACTCTGACTAAATAGTCCGGCTGTTATCTCTTCAACTTTCTGAAATTTCGTTCGTTCGTTACGTTATCTCGATCGCATAGACTTTGACAGTTGACATAACCTACGACCTTACTATGTCGCAAAGGATATACAACAATGTATAATTTAGAGATTACCACCACAACGCGAATTGCTCCAGTAATAATCGAACGGGCTAGTCGTTCGCGTGACTAACCCGTTGCTGTTGCTGCAGCTGCTCGCGAATTATCGATTCGCGAATATTTCCCTTCGTCCGTGGTCATGCGCGGTATTACTGCCGACCTAACTTTCAAACAGGGAGAGCGAATAAGTACGAGAGAGAGAGAGAGAGAGAAACAGAGTGGGAGGCAGAAGGAGAGAGAAGGATCTGCTGCGAAACGTCCTTGGTAGGATACGCCTTCTCGTGTATGCGTATATCCGTGCGCAAGAAAACGTGGTCGCTCTGGATGCTAACGCGGTACATGCGCTTTGCACCTTCAATGCTGCATCGTCGACAGATATATTTCGAACATCACGGTTGCATCTACGGCGATACGTCCTTAGACGTTGACGATCTTCTCAATTCCATGAATATCGATGTTACTTTCTCCGACGAAGATAAGTACCAGACGGTCGTCGTTTAAACGTCGTTGGAAACGCAGCCATTTATCGAGATACGATTGTTTGAAACGGTCATCGAAAACGGACGATCCTTTGCGTTCAACGAACGAAGCGATCGAGCATCGTACGAGCAGGGAAAGGGCGGGGGGTTTGGGGGACAGGAGATACGAACGTTCTCCGCGAACACAATCCCAAGCAATTAGAATTACGTTTCTATCGGATCTCTTATGGCAGTAGGTCAACGAATAAAGGAGGCGCGACATCGAATCCGAGGATATCTTAATCCGACGCTTTTTTTAGACGCTCGACCTCGCGTCGGTCCCGACCGGCGGAATTTCGGTTATAGCGTGAACGCGTACGATTACAGGAATCTATCCGAACGTAGAAGAAGGAAGGATAGAAACTCGGAAATGCCGTACGAGACGCTAATTACGAAAAAAGAGGGAAAAATATCGAGCGGAAATAGGCGAACGGTGACGAGGAAAGGTAATTGTTGCTTTCTCTGAAAATGAAGGAGGATCTCGATGGAAATTGTTCGAAGGCCGAGAGATCGAGTTAAAGTTGCGAGTGAGAGTGAGAGAGAGAGAGAGAGAGAGAGAGAGAGAGAAGAGAGAGAAAGAGGGATAGGGGAAAGAAGAGAAATAAAAGTCGCAGACGGTAGCGATAGACGTTGGTAGTAGAAACGATAGAAGCGACGCACTGCGTGGGGCAGAAGGCAACCGGCAACGTGTGTACCGTTGTTTTTAGTCGAGAGACGGAAAAATACGGGATAAAGGGGTGAAGAGGTGGAAAATCGGCGGTAGGGGATCGTGAAAACTGCGTAACGGGGAGGGAGGAAGCTGGAGGAGCCGAAAAGCGAGTTAGGGGAATAACGAGAGAAGGGAGGGGGTACGAAAGAGAGAGAGAGAGAGAGAGAGAGAGAGAGAGAGAGAGAGACGGGTAAACGCGAAGCTGATGGCAAGGCAAGGGCACCGCGTTGGGTGGCCGAGGTAGGGGAACAGAACGAAGGGTAGAATGGAGGCGTAGGGAAACAGGCATGAGGGTGGAAATGGTTGGAGCTTCCCTGGACGAGAGCGATAAAAAGAAAGATGGCGGATCACGGGACACTTTTCTATTCCGTAAACAGTATGCAGAACGCACGGCGTGCCGATTAACCGATGCCGATCTGGTTCGGTAAACGGTGATGGTGTTCAAGCGATCGATGATTATTCGCAGGATACCGAGATCGATGGTTTTTCGACGACGTACCATCCCGTGGTTAATTTTCTTTCGCGAGTAATAGCCGTGGACGTGGACAGCGAGTGAGAGGCAACGTAGCTGATATTCCCAGAGGAATATATAGGAAAGGAGGATAGGGGTGAAAGGAGCCGAGATAGAGGCGCGCGCAAGAGATCCACCCGAGATTACAACTGGTAGGAATAGGTGTATAGAGGGAGGGAGAGAGACGGAGACCGAAATAGATGGGGGTGGATCGGTTGGAAAGGGAGGCTAACAGGGGAAAGAAGGAGAAGGAGCGAGTTAAATAGGGAGCGGGTGGTGCAGGGTAGGGCGATGAAAAGAGGAAAATCGCGTGCGAAGGAAAGCACGAAGGGGATGGAAAAAGTATGGGGTAGAGGGAGGGGATGACCGGTAGCGGATAGAGAGAGGGGATAAACGGAAGGAGAAATTTCGACGTATGTGTGCGTGTGCGCGTGCGAATTGGAAAGACAGAGCAGCGAGAGACCGAAGGTGCACCGAAGTTTCCGTCGTCTCTCGAAGAGGGACTCTCGACACGTTCGTTATACCACCCGCGCGCAGTTGCTGGTGCGCGGCTACGGGGTCGGTGTTTCCGCGTCACGCGCACGACCCCAAAAAGTGTGTATGTGCGTGCGTACCTGCGTGCGTGGTTCGAGCGCCGTCCGCGTTGCAGGATTTCTCATTTACGCGACGATAAACGCGGGATCCTGCCTGTGGAACGTTCGCGTACGACGGTGAACAGAGGAAATCGCAGGAGACGAAGGAGAAGAAAGAAGAAGGGAGGGGGAGGAGAGGCAGAGAAACGGAAGGAAGGAAGGAAAGAAAGAAAGAAAGAAAGAAAGAAAGAAAGAAAGAAAGAAAGAAAGAAGAAAGAAGGTTGGACGAGTCACGATCGTTATCGGTCGCGCCACCATCCTGTCGATAAAGGTTGCTCGCCCGAAACCGCGAAAAGTGGATTCGTCGGTTTTGCTGGAACACGGCATACTTGGCCCCGTTTCGCTTCTTTCCACGCCAGTAGCCACGGCCTCCAACGTTTCCTAATTCCGACAAACGAAAAGGAAGAAAAACGAAACAAACGCGCGAGAGGAAGAAAGAAGGAGGAGAGGTTCGTCGGTCGCGCTGGTCGTGGCATAAAACATCCTTCGAACCTGTGTACGATGCGTCGATAAGAGAAGTTGAGCGAAGGAGTCGCGCGCGTATCGATATCCCGTCTGTAAATCTGTGCCGAATCGTGTGCCGAATAAAAGCAGGCGCGTGCGACTCTTGCTTCGCCAGATTCGACCAAACGAGTCGACGCGACACGACGCGATTTCAAAGGTGCGCCACGGTCGAGACGGAGAGTACGGTGCCACGAGGAGCTTGGCGACAAGCTCGCTGAAATTTTAGCCGAAACAAGTCGTCGTCTGTGTTTGACCTACGATCCGATGTTCGTACAACGAGCAAGAGAATCGTTTCGAAAGCCCGAGTGAACCGATCGGACGCGCGATCCGTCCGTTTTGTGCCTCGTCCAAGTGTCTCGCGTATCGAAACGGCTCGAGTGGAATCGTCGAGTTTGTAAGAAGGTGGTTGCCCGAGGACACGCAGCGAAACGACGAAACGATCGAACGAAGCGAACGTTCGTGCTAGGAAGTCGGCAAGGAATACGCAGGGAACGGAAAGAAGAAAGAAATCGGTGAATTGCTTGGAAGAAGGAAATATTCCACGATCTTATCGTCGTCTATCGTTTGGAATTTCCATCGTCACGGTGTAGAGGGCCGTGCGCGCGCCCCTCCGCGCGCGCGCGCGCGAGCTCTCACGCGCGGATCCTGGTGCGCGCTACCATATTTGTCAAGGGTAGTCCCCTAACCTCACTTTGTCACCGAGGAAGCAATCCTGTCTGTATTGTATACGAACGAGAAGCGAAGAAAGGCGGAAGAAGGTGTCCGTTCGGATCCGTGTCGGAGAAAGTTACAAAGTATAAGAGGAAGGAGATAAGAACTCGTACGTACGGTGGTGTTATCCGGTAAGAAACGAGGTATACGTTGACAGTATCGGAAGAGCGAGCGAGCGAGCAAGGAAGAGCAAGATAGCTAGATAGGGTTGAGGAGAGAGAAAGAGAGAGAGAGAGAGAGAGAGAGGGAGAGAAAAGCACAACGAGGTCAAGGAGGAAAGGTTAGGTAAGAGTACTCGCGCGGAAGGTGGATACTCGGCAGGCTACTGGCGAACCTGCTTGGGGTGTGTCCATGAAGCCGACGCAATGGCAACGAACAAAGAAAACGACGTCGGTGCCGTGTAGGCTGTCAACGTGGTGGCCGTTAAAGTTGTCGTTAACGCGGTGGGACGCGTTGCCGTGTAATCGGCAAGCGTGATCATCCGCGATAACCGAAGGGGGGCAGACAGAAAAGGGAGAATAGCCGGGCGTTTAGGATGCAGCATGAACCTCGGTGCCCCGTATCGGGAGCTGGTGAGCCTCGGAAGGGGGACTACGGTGTCCAGGTGCTTTCGCCGGTCGAGAGATCGCAGGTCTCCGTCGTCCTCGAAACGGGCAGTATCGCCGGCGTTGTCGTCGCCACTGCCGTCGTCACTGCCGTCGCCACTGCCGTCGTCGTCGTCGTCGTCGTCGTCGCCGTCGTCGTCACCGTCGCCGTTGCCGGCGCAACAACAGCAGCAACAACTACTATCGCAACAAAAACAACAACAACAACAACAACAGCAACAACAACGACGACGACGGTTGTCATCGTGTTTACGATCGTCGCTGTCTCGCTGGTCAATCTGGTCGAGAGCTGCCGTTACCGGCGTGGTTGCAGTGCCGCAACGGCATCGGAAGTGGCGGCGGCCATCTGGCAAAAGAATCAGATTGCGAGAAAGAGCGAACGGGAACGGGAACGGGATCGAGATCGAGATCGAGATCAACAGCAGATTCGCGAGTGGCAGGTGGAACGGGAACGAGATCGGGAACAGCGGCGGCGGCGACAGGAACAGCGGCAACAACAGCGACAGCAGCAACAACAGTTACAGGAGCGTTCGAGCGAAAAGGAGAACGAGAACGAGATCGAGAGCGAGATCGAGAGCGAGATCGAAAGCGAAGAAGAGAGAAGCAGCGGGATTGTACGACACGAGGAGTCGGTGGTGCAGGTGGCGCGGCAGAAAGAAGAGGCGAAAGCGGTGGATCATCGGGTGCAGCAGCAGCGGCGTCGGCGGCGGCGGCGGCGGAGGCGGCGGTGGCACGAGAATCCCGAGTGCGTGGAACGCGTGGTCACGCCATTGTTATTACCACTATTGTCATTGCCGCGCGAGTTGGCGTCCGGTGTTTTCACCACCGTGCAAGTTATCGTCGCGTTGGCGCGGTTCGAGTTGGCCGTTCGCTTCGCGGATCACCGTCGAGATCATCGTCGAGATCGTCGGGATCGTCGAGAAGGAGGCCGCCTGCTCCAGGGGGACTTCTAAGGGCCCCGCCGCCCCGGGCCGCTCGGACAGCTGTCATCCGGCTATCGGCTCCGGGATATCTACGAGCGGGGCTGACATCATTTACGAGTCGTCTCGAAAAGAAGATCGTCTCGATCATCCGCGGGGAGAAAAGCGACTCGCCGAACAACCTATTGTCCCTCTTTACGGGCAAATTCGATCCTCCGTGTATCGGTTATACGATAGACATCAGCAACTTAGTTACGACGAAAGATTCGCCTTGCTTCGATCGGGAATCACGGCCTGCTCTTCGATTTGCTCTTCGATTCCCCGAGACGGTCGGTGTACCTTGCCGCTGCAACCGAGAAGATCCGAGTCTCGACGATTTACCGACGAGAATCGCCGCGGCGACGCCAACACGGAGGCCGTCGATCGCATCGTCGTCGATCTACGGAGAATCGAAGAACGAGGTAGCGCGAGTCGTTTCAGCGTTACCGACGACCCGTCGTCGTCCGTCGAGCACGGAACGAGCACAGAAGCGAGGAGGACGGCGACGAGAAACGGCAGAATCGAGAGGCATACGCGGCGAGCGAACAAGAGCCCCGATCTTTGGTGGCAGCGATGCGGGGCCTTGTGCAGCCAGGCGACGGGAACGTACGCGATCGCAACAGGGATCATCAGCGAAACAAATTCGATATCACGATATATCGTCGAGAACGGAAAGGCAACGTGGACAAACCGAAGGATATTGGACCGCGTCACGAGTCAGTGGCGTGGGCCGTCGACGGGGACGATCGTCGTCGGGACGGACCGGGGACGTTAACAACGTTCCCGACCTTGTGTCCATGCGGCTCGATCCGCCCGAATTCACGGGACCACCATCCACGTCGTACGATTGGAACAACGGCAACGACCGCTGCTACTCGTCCTCGAGCTTGCCTCTTCATTTTCTTCCGCGCCGATCTACCACCGCGGGAATCTCTTTCTTTCGTTTCCGACTCTCGGTCCCGTTCGTTCGTGGTTCCGAGATCTTCCAACGGCAACGACAATTCACCGCAGTTATCGCGTACGGTGTCCATCATCGTCGATTCTTGTCGTCGGTTCGACGTTGCTGCTCCATCGAGCACGGGAACGGATCCGAAACCAGAAACGCCACTGCCTTTCGTGTCTCTTACGACTCGGTTTACCGCAGCGAAGCGCGCCCGCGCATTCGCACGCTCACCAATATTTTGCAGAAAAAAAGCGGTGATTGTCGCGTACAGCGAGGGAACGATCGGTTCGAGTTCGAAAGCGAGGAAAAGAAAAACGTCGATGACGGTGCCGACAACGGTTATGACGATAACGACGACAACGACGACAACAATGCCAACGACGCCGAAAACAAAGATGACGACGACAACGACAACGATGACGACGCCGCCGACGGCGACGACAACGACGACGACGACGACGACAACGACGACGATGACGACGACGATGACGACGACGACGACGACGACGACGACGATGAAGACGAAGACGAAGACGAAGACGAAGACGACGAGAACGACGAAGACGAAGACGATGACGATGACGACGACAACGATGTCATCGACTACGTGTGTTACGTCAATGACCTTATTTTATCGACGTGCCAAGCATCGAGGTCACGGTCTTGTTATACCGGAAGCAGGAAACCGAGAACGAGATGGAAGAAAGATGACGATCGGGATCGCGCGATCACCGAGGAATCCGTCAATTTCTCTGGAATTCGTATCGCGAATGTTACGAACGTTCCTTCGGTCGATGTATTTCCTTACACTGCCTACAATGACGAGGACGATGATATCGAAAGCTACCGTGATATCGGGGAGTCGTCGCGTGTCGTCGCGTCGTCCCGCGAGATCGGGAACGTTCGTGTTGGACAGCAAGAGTATCGAGAAGAGACGAAATTTTGTCGAGACGTTGGCAACCACGCGGACAAACTCCAAGTGAGGAAAGTGGTGGACGATGGTATTTGTGACGACGGAGAACGTTTTCGTAAATTTCGAAGCCGTCGTAAGCGGAATGCCGATTCGGGACGTGGTACGCGCGGAAAGGTTTGCGTCGCGAACGGAAACAGCGGGAGACGCGAGAGCCACTACACTGCCCGGTTCCAGAAGCCGATCATCCCTAACGGAAGCAGCGAGAACGAAACGAAACTCTCGAGGAACGGACCAACGACGACGAAGGTGTCCTCCAACAACTGGCGTGGCCGAAAGTACGGATTGCTGTTCATCTTGTATTTATTGACTTGGCCGCTGGTGTGTTCGACGAATCTCTCCGGACAGTTTATCTCCGGTTTTACCCGTAATCCATCCCTCGGTCCAGTCGAAAACCTTCCGCGGCACAATGCCACGCAAATTTCCTCCTTGTTGTTGTCGTCGAACGTCGCGCACCAACGTCAACAGCATCAGCAGCGTCAACAACATCAGCAACATCAACAGCAGCAGCAGCAGCAGCAGCAACAACAACAACAACAACAACAACAACAACAGAAGCAACGATATCGGCAACTGGAGGAAGAGCACGGTGTTCGAGAGCAATTGGTCCGGGACGCCGAGCACGGCGGTAACGGACATCATCGTCGCCGTCACGAAGAACAACAACAACAACAACAACAACTACAACAACAACAGCAGGAAGACCAAGGTCGCGAGCAACGAGAGGTGGAAGAATCGTCGTATCGAGATCGTGGCGAAGCCGTTTTCGAATCCGAATCGACACATCCTTACAACGAATATAGCTGGGAGATGAACCAAATAAATCCTTGGCTATCGGCCTGCGATCTGGCGGGCCCAGCGCCGGCCGATCTTCAGGGTAGCTGCGGTCCACCGGAAGTACCGAAATATTGCCCGGTCGCCTGTGTGGCAAGCTCGAAGGGAAACGGCGGTAATGGAAACGATGCCGAGTTCGTCGAGGTGATCGAGAAGGTCAGGGTCACCGGAAGGAATTGTTATTGGTCGACCGGTGGAAAGAAGGAGGCAACGACAGAGACAGCGGTGGCGGAATCGGAACGGTTCGACTCGAGTTCGATAAAGTCGTCCGGGACGGACGGCGGTGAGGTGACGAGTGACAAAAAGGGAAGGACCGACCGAGAGAAAGCCGAGGGCGTACGGATGGATCCGGAACAGTGCCTTTTTTATCTCGAGGAGTCACATAAGAGGGACATCTGTCGGGATGATTTTGGCCGGACCAGTACGCGAAGTTTTTTAACCCCGAGGGAGAATCGATATTGGTTCATGAGCGGGTTGCGTCTGCGGCACTGCTGCGACCACGCGGTGGTCAACGCCCTGGCACCTGGCAAGGGTGGTCCGCTCGAGAATGTGCTAAACGGTGGCCAGAAGTGCGTCGATGCCCTGGACAAGCTGTTGCACGCCGATGTGTTAGCCGCAAGATTGCATTGTGAGTTCGAGGAAGTGCTCGCGCGATACGACTGTGCACAGCCCTATTCGGTCATCTTCAACTGCACCCACTGCAAGGTAACGGTTCTTCACGCTCTCTTCTCTTTCATTTCTATTCTATTCCTCTCTTCTTCCTTCGCCTCTTCTGTTTCCTCCTCCTTCTCCGTTCTGTTATCGTCGAGCGTACTCGTTCGACCAGCCTTTAACCGATAACCGATCAACTTGCAAAGTAATCGCAAAAGTTGGCAAACGAAGCGCCTCGTCTCGCCGATAACCGTCGTCCTCGTGAAATCTTTTCTCCCCTTCTTTTCCCGCAGATGAGGGAAAACGTGGAAGCACGATGTTTGGCAGACGAATCGGCGGGACGCACCTTCGAACAACCGAACGATCTCCCGTTTCGCGCGATCAGCGCTAAGAAACCTCTCGCACGGAAAGTTTGCCAATTAGCTACGATTCCCGTTTCCCTCTCTCCTTGTATGTCCGTTAATATTTCTCATAGCGAGTATCTTACCTCGTGAAAATTCTTCGTATCGCGCGCAACTTGTTCCATCTCTTCGCGCTCGATAGCGAGAGTCTCGGGAACGTCGCCAAGAAATTGATCCGATTAATCGTACGATGCTACCGACTATGAAAAATCGTTCGCCACGGTGTGCTTTCGGACTGCCGCTGTGTCAGTGGCGCCAATCTTAGACCGCGTTAAAAATTTTCGGCTGATCGCGCGGACAGAAATTTACGCAAAGAGAGTAGCACGAGCGCGATATCGATTCGTGCGATTAGCACGACCATTCGTTCGCCCCATTTGCGGCTCGTGATTTAATGCCGGATTCAGATCCTGTCTTTTATCCGTTATATACATATGTATGAAGCGACGATTCGTTTCTTCGTTCGTTACCTCGATCTGCATCCGCGCTCGGTGCTCCGTCTCGAACGTTCGTACTCTTCTTTCTCCGTCGATACTGCGACTATTCGATGCAGAGAATCGTCCTAACCGACTAAGTGTAATACCTCGTGTCGTTGCATCGTACGCGAGCGAATACTTGGCGGCCGCGACACGTTTGGAACGCGTGCCAGATTCTTCGTGGGATAAAACGTCTGATTCTGGGAAAAAAGAAAAAAAGAAGAGAAGAAAAGGGACTAATTAATTAATTCTGCTCAACGTTCGATGAAAGTTGAAGGATCGTTGACCTACAAATTAGGAGAACGAAAGTGGATGAACGAACTTGGACGAGATGGCCAGGATCCCTGTTACGGTACGCGAGTCTGTTTTATATAACGCGAGAACGCGTTAATTGGCGGCTGATTGTGAACGAATCAGATGGGTTCGTTTAAATTCATCAGCTTTTTTATTTTTCTTTTTTCTCGAACGAAACACGAACGAAAAGAGGGCATCGTCGTGGCGCATCGACGAGCGAAAATTCCTAGCAAAACGAATCAAAGCACGTGTATTGACATCCCACTAAAATCAACGTTAAGGACAACGTATCGGAGATATTAACGTGCCTCGGGTCTCGATCCCGATCAATCGGATCGTTCAACAGACCGCTGATTATCGAACGCGTTTCCTCCAAATTGATTGTCTACCTTCAGGAAGGAACGTGAACTCATGTTTGTATTATATTTATATTCCGCGTTTTCGCGATATTCGGTAGATGGCGCAATTTCTGAGAGAAACCTTAATTACGCTATACTTGCTACTTGTTCGATCAGAATTTGTAAAGATATAGAAGGGATTCGGAAATACGAATAATTTACTTTATTCAGCACAACAGTTATACATATCACTTACACTACATATCGCGTTTGTTGTCAACCGACTCTTCCAGATGCTTCTAAACGACTGCCAATCGTCTTTTGTCCCGACTAAGGCCTGAACGCCCTCTGACGCTTACACACACATTCACATGTACAGTGTAAATGTATCATCTTCCTAACAGAACTGCTCGTCTCTCCTCGCCATCTATCGATATTGTTTTAACGTGCAACGAGTTGGTACGATCAAGTAGTAAACTAATTTGTACGACGTCCCCGACGATTATATCGGAAATCAATTCGCAGATATTCCAGTGCGTTGAACATCGTGGCAGCCGTTATCAGTCACGTGTCGGTCGGTGGTTATCGGTTTTTATCGTTGAAACTTTTTCGGCCCGACCGATTTCCCGTGCGATCCAACGAAACTTTCTACGTAACGTGCGAGCATTTCGCGTTACGTCGTTACGTTGCTATAGGCGGATGGTACCGGAGCCAGCAAGGGTTGAAAGGTCCCGAGTGCAGGTGTACCGGAGACTATGACCGGCGCAGTTGCAGTTGCAGTTAAAGTTGCAGGCAGGCGACGGGCAGCCGGTCATTGCTTTTCTGTGCTACGAAATTGACGCTGGCGCCGGCGTCGGTGTCGGTGTCGGTGTCGGTGTCGGTGTCGGTGCTGGCGTCGGCGCGTTTACGCTGCTTGCAGGGTCTCTGTGTATATAGGTGCGCAAAGTATACACGCGGATCGTCCGAGACAGATATAGAGGGAAATCCTCGCGTAACCTTGTTAATGGCTCGTTGTCCCTTCTCGAAACCGCTGTCCGAGCGACGGATCGTTTGTTCTACGTAACGAACGATTAGCCTGGAAAGCGAACGTTGCGCATCCAACTGTCGACGAATCGTCCTCCAAGTTTACGTTTCTTAGTTGCCGTTTCGCCCGATGATGGAAAACCGCGAAATCCGGTCGTGCGATTAGTGCGCTTGCTCCAGCCTCGCTTATACCTTGGTACGTGGTTTCGAACATGTGCGTACTGTCCTTATACACGCGTACGAACACGTTGACGCGTACCAAGTGGTTTAACGATTAAACGTCAAGTATAGTCAACCGTGCGTCGGTGCGAAACTGTTGGTCGCCCGTGGCAGCTAGTTTGCTTACGACTTGTTCGTAATCACGCGCGTGCCTCGGATAACACACGATTTACTCGTAAACTACGTATCCTTAGCGAACGAAATTAGTTTAGGCGACGAGACTCGAGAAAGAACTTGCTTGATCGTCGGTAAAGCGGGAAGCGTAATAGCGATCTCGTATCGAGAAATCTCGTTCCGTTAAAGTATGCTTACCGTCCTAGATAAGAAAATCCGAGACGTGTAAGACGAATAGCAGAGAAGACGCTCGCCAGGTTAAAGAAGGAGCGATCGGTAAGGAACGATCGGTAAGGAACGATCGGTAAGGTCGGACAAATGAAAGAACGGTTTGCAAAACGGTAGAAATAGGGGAAAGAGAGAAAGACGCGAAGAGAAGCGAACGATTGAGCGGAGTGTCGCTCGAGGGGAAACTCGAAGCAGCGAAAGATGGTGGGAAAGAGGCGGAGAGAAAGAGAGAAGGTACGGTACGAGGTAGCAAGATCGCGTTGCCTGTTGCCAAAGAAACTTTTATTTGGCGCGACTCGTAACTCGTTCTCGTTGCCTTCGAGCAAAATCCAAGCTTGTAATTCCGATGAAATACGTCACGTACCAACAAAAATGGCAAAGATTTTCAGTCGAGATCGCTTGAACGGAACAGCGTAAAAAGCTGTTTATGCTTGGTTACATTTTTGGCGAACGGTTATTACCGATGTACGATATACGCAGTTGCAAGCTGTCCGATGCAGTGTGCGGCGGCCACTCCTCTTCCTCGTTCGTTTCCTACGTGTGTACATTATCCATATACGTGTAGAGCTACGTATATACGCGCATAGCTATATGTCGCGTGTCCTATGCAAGTTATGCATACATGTTACTCAACGATACGACGTTGATGTCTCTCGGCTCTCGTGCAGAATTCGATGTAGGTGGACACTTGGGGTAATTGGCAACAAACTATGCGGATGAATACGACTCTGTCAGGGTATTCCTTATTATGTCGACTAGCTAGGTGTTTCCTTCCAGTATCTCTCGTTTCCGATGCGCCACTCTATGCTATCTCTCTTTTGTTTGAAATTTTCCCTCGTTTCCATCGTCGACCGCGTCTGTACGTTTCTCGTCGCGTACGTAACGCGCGCGTCGGCCGATCGAACGAACGCGAACAGACGAAACAACGAGCGACTTTTCCCGTAATTTATCGTTTCGCTGTTTTAACTAAGCATATTTTCAGCAGACAGACGGATTTGATAGATTTTCGCGCGACTTTATGGCTTTATGACTGCGTGGCGTTCCGCAAGAAGCGGAAAGTCGCGGTAAACGTTACATTCGACGAATGTACGACGAGCTGCGCGCGTAATCGCGACGAAGCAACGCTACGTGAAATTTGGCAACGGAGGAAAGGCTATGATTTGCAAAGAGGGCAGAACTGTAGCTCGAAATGAAAATATCGGTCTCTCGATAGGATAACAAGTCGACGAGATAGGATGTCCCCGATAAATGTTTAAGCGGTTAAATCGAGTTTTCGCGGGTAGCGAGGTGGCTAACGCGTCTCGTTCGATCGATCGTTCTAACGAAGGCGAATTAATTAACAAAATTGACGTCAAGCTGGACCGTCGACGCGAGTCGACGCGCGAGACATAGCGTTCCTCGATATTGCTGGTAAAAATAAGCTGCTTTAATTTCGGCCGGCCGGAACACTGGTCGAATCGAGCGACGAAAGGTCGGCGTTAACAGTGCTGAATCAAGTTGCCGTTTTATTCGAACTCGGCCCTGTTCGTCTGTGACGTAGTCTCGACCTCGGGTCTCCATCGTTTCTTTCAACTCGCTCGAATTAATTAAACAAAACTGACGTCAAAGCGTGACCGCCGCTTCTCAAACTATCGCTGACGATACTATTTCCTGATACATATTTATTTCCTTGCTTGTTCCTTTAACTCTTGCCATTCGTGATCTTTGCGACGCAACCATACCATTTTACCATACATACGTGTGTATATATATATATATATATATATATATTGGTATTACTGCGAATTATAACGCGTACGTAGCGTTATCGCGCGTTTCACCGATTAATCGAGTAAAAGAATTAATCGGACAGAAACGGATCGGTCGCGTCGGACTTGATAATCGGAATCGTATGTCGTGTCGAAGGAACGAAAGGAACACGCGCGTGCCGAACGTCTGCCACGGAACAGATTCGAATCGAAAGAGTCTAGAGGGAAAGAGGATAGCGGAGTAGAGAAAAAGGGGAATCGGAGGGGTTGCCCCGAAGCTTGGCGTGGACGAAGGATGGTCGAGGAGAGGGGAGCCGGTGTAGGAGAGTAAAAGGGGTGGGAGGATGCGAGGTGCAATCAATAGCGAGATTGCCCTCGCTCGGTAGCTACTCAACGCCAATAGAGGAACGTTATAGACACGAGCGTAGAGCTGTTAGCGCTGTTACGATTGTATTATAGATTCGCTGCTCTGTATCGGATTCTACATAGCCGAAACGTGTGCCCAAGGTATCGCCATCGGCACTTTTCGTTCCGTCTATCGTATACCGCTACCGTCGCGCTTACAGTTCGATCGGCCACGATCCTCCGTAGCCGATAATCAGAGATAATTTGACCGTGACCTGATACGATCGATCGTTGCTCCAATCTCTAGACGCCGCTCTCTGTCGTAAAACGTCGGTAAGATGATGTTGGAAATATTACGTTTGTTTTCTTTTGTTGTCCCGCACGTGCTCGCCGTAATAACGTCGTACAAATGGCTTTCGTTCGTGCAAAGAAATTCTCGAATAAAATCAGGCTTAGCTGCCATTTCGTACCGGCTACGAGTACCTATTATTCTAGCCTGCACTCGGGTGCTACGAGTACTCGAGAACTGTGTTGCACAGCTCCTTTTCGCGTCAAGATCTCGCCCAACTCGAGCGAAACGCGCTTCCAGCCGCAAAATCCTTTAAATTTCTTTAATACCCTCGTCGTGACTCAGCCTCCCTATATCCTCTTCCCTCTTCGTCCCTTGGCTCTCCTTCTCTTCTCTCTGCAAGAACCTAGGCAAAATACCTGGCGGAGGAGAACGCCGGTAAGACGATCGTCGAAGAAACAAGAAAAAAAAGCAAAAAAAAAAAAAAAAGGCGCGCGTCTCAGAGAACAAGCAGATCGTGTCGACAAGTCTGGCCTTTTTATAATTCGACGACACTGTAGCAAATGCGACGAACGCGATGGCAGAAACGGGAAAAATATTCGAAGAAAACAACCATCCTGACCCATATATCCGACGGAATTGCAAGGCATCGTGGAATTCAGTTTACTCTCGCCAATCTTTCTTCTCGCCTACTTACCGTCGTTTCTCCACTTTTACGCGCTTTATGTTCCTTCGCGTGACATTTCAACAGCTCGTTTTTACCTGCGTATACCAAAAATACTAAGTTTACTCGTCGTCGATATTTCATTCTATAGCTGGTTGTTTTAATCGAAAAAATTCCTTGAAAATCGAACTGAGAAGAAACTGCTCGGTAACGTTCCTTCTCTTTCCGCGATACGTCGACTATCTGGCGAACGTCGTCTCGTGCGAGTGGCAAGCGTCATTTAAGGAATAGAATGGAGGAAATCGGAAGTCTGCTGGTCTATCGACTAGTTCACGGAGCTGCAACTATGCGATCTTGTAGTCACGTGTGCGCTGGTTCACAAGTTACCGAATCGATATTGCAGGCAGCCTCGTAAAATATCGACGGCTGTGAAATATCTATATATATATATATACGTACATTTACTGCGAGCGCATGTTGTCAGATAATCAGCGAATAAGAATTCACGTTCGCAGTTTTATACGAGCGTACGAGACGTTCCGTTTCGATTTTGTTTGTTTTACTTTATAGTCGACACCGTTCCGAGACGTAACGTTATCGAAAGATTCCCCTTCAAACTTTCTCTTTCCACGAGTATTATCCTTTAACGTTGCAAACGTCTCTTGCCGCGAAGTTGCACGGTTTCGCTTTCCTGTCGTTAGTCGATGAACATCGACCAAGAAATTGGCAACGGTTCGTGTAATTGGTAATCCTAGTAGCCGACGTAAGCCTCGTTGAGCGCCAGAGACGTACTCGATAACGACCGTCGAGACGTACACGTGCACACGTCTCAACACGAGTGTACTTCTCTGTTTAACGCAGGTACCGAGCCAGGCGAGTACACGTGATACGATCGAAGGTGTTGAAACGCCAGCAATTCATCGTCTTTCGTTCCTTTTCACCGTTTGCCGGTATCCACGTTTTCTTCTATTCTTTTTACGAACCTTTTGAGTGCAAGTGTGAAGTATTACCGTATGCGAAACTAAGCGATTAGTATCGTGGAAAAGAGCGTACTATTTATCACGTGTATGGATGTAAACGCGTCTATTACGCGGCGATATTTTAACCACAGATTTAACCTGATTCCAACTTGCCACAACTTTCTATAATTTATAGGAAAAATTCGGCAAGACATTTATTTTGCTCGAAGAAGAAACGACCGTTACCGAACATCGATAACTCGTTGGCAACGGGAGCATCCTATCGCTAAATTTACACGATCGAATTCCTTGTGTTTCGTCCCTGAGATACGCTAGCTTCCCCCTCCCTGCTCTCTCGATTCTACTCGTAAAAGTTTTCTTCTTTTCCTTCTCGAGGCGAAAGACAGGAAAGTTGGCGCGTGAGAAGGCTTGCCGTTCGATTCGAACGAGAACGTCGAAAGGGTGTGCAGAAACAGCGACGAGAAGAGAACGAAGGTGAAATACGAACGATGGTACAGCGAAACGGATAACGCAGAACCAGAAGGGCAATGCTGCGCGGATGAAACACGGATCGATGTCGCAAGGGGTCGACATCGAACGTCTTTCCGTTGAGATTCCTTCGGTTTGAAACGAGGGAACCGATTCGACCGAGAGAAACCAGCAACTACGATGGAAGGGCCTTTTCTTTCGCGTGACCTCGTTTCCTGCGAGTTTTATCTTCTTCCACGTCCGTCTACGTTTGCCTCGTACGGCCAACGATTCTCTGCTCGCGATACGTATCGCCTATGGTCGTATCTAATTGCTTAAATTGCGAGCAAGTGTAAAACGTTGTTTGAAGTTTTCACGGGTGTAACATCGGTCAATAGACTTTGTAAACAACGGGTATCGATTCTCGTTCTGTGGCTGTACAGCCAGAAGACTTTTTCGATCGATACAACGAAACAGCACGGAAGAATGGAAAGGTTCTGACAGGATACACGAATCGTCCTCTTTTATGTTGGCGCGCGCGGAAAATACTTGACTTTTCTCTCCACTCACCATCGAATTGCTACGCGTGAAAAACGACGGGACTACGAACGGATATCGTATCGTTCGCTAAGGTTTCTTACGCGCGTATATTAGTAGACGCTTTCGTACGATAGGCATCGTATGATCGGCATAGAAACAAAAGGAAGTCCTTTCGCGCGTGGCTGCAGACGAAACATGGTAAAACAGACCGTTGCGAAAATCTCGGCTATAGAACGAACGCTTTTGTTTCTCATCGAGAGGGAAATACGTATGTACCAGGATGAAAGTAGCGCGCTCGACTTGCGCTAATCGTAAAGAAAAGAAATTGTTTGTATTCGTTCGGCCTGTGCGTCTTTCAGCTGTAAAACTTACTTGACCGACAGCGTTCTCTCTCTCTATTACCATCGATGCTGTTGAATCAAATAGGTCAAAGCCAGAGGTCGCGCTGTTAGAGGTGAAAACGATATCCGATCGTGCGAAACACGAACGAGCAACAAAGGAGTGGCAATTTTTTCCTTCTGTTTACTTCGTTAGGAACCTGGAGTAGCGGCGTAGTAACGGCCTGGAGAGAACGTTGAAAACGAGGCTCAGAGGTAACGTGGTTCGCTTTTACGCGATACGTAGCGCAGGTTGAGACTTAGCGAGCAACGTCCGGGGAATACCAGACCGTGTATGGTCGCCACAGTTCCCTCGCGTCCATTTAAAAATTACAAACTTTCCACGGTTGACCACTAGGAAATTGCCCGTGAGAAATTCCCGCTTCCCGCAAACCGCTTCCTCGTTTCCTCCTGCCTTTTCGCAAACGATCCCTCGGCATTCGCGAGCTCCACGAATACAGATATCGTGCCGCGAAACCCTCGCCACGAACGGCGGTCGGAGAAATTAGGAAAACGAAGCTCGATCGATAGAAGAGCGAAGCGAGTCCTGTGGCAGCGAACGATGCGACGCGATACGACGCGAGAGGATAAAAGAAGATCGAAGGGATCGTTGTTGTTCGCCATTGGTTCTTCGTACGCGTTGGTCACCGTCGTATCCTATGCCTGATCGATAACAACGTACACGTGCAGGAAGATCTCCTCCAAGAGCGTTATTTTCCTCGGTTTAACATCGACGCTACGCCATACGTCTTCACGGGGACGTCCACATTTCTCTCGTCGTCGTTTACGTTTCTCTTCTCCTTTTCTCTTCCCTCTACGCCTTACGTCCTATCGTTGGACAAAATTAATTTTCAGCATAGCCCGTAGATCGCCGATACGTACCAGCGGATAGCGGTTCCCAGCTGGAATCGATTTTCCGTGTTTCCAGCGAGAAGAAAGACGACGCTAGTTGGTGGCTGATATTTTCGATTCGCCTAGAAACGGCAGCGGTAGGAAATGACGAATTCTGTCTGTGTTTGCGAGCGCCGCACAGGTATATTTAGCTCGTCGTATCTGACGATTTTTCTGCTTCTACTCCCGAGCGATATAGACACCGATATAGACACGGTCGGCTGTTCGTAAATATTCGAAAACTTTTATCTGGAAATACCCAAGGGAACGCGATGCCGTTCTTTCGAATCGGAACCCGTGAAACAGTCGTCATCGTCGTAATCTGATACGAATGAATTTAGGAAATAGGACGACCGCGTTTAGAAACTCGATCCTTGTTCCAAACTCGCGCAATTGTTCGTCGAATTTGCAACGCATAACGAATGGAGGATAAAACTCATCGACTAGCTAGGGAGTGAGCTGATAACTTTTTATTTTTTTTTTCTTTTTTTATATTCCAGGATCGAATACATCTATCGCGCGACCTTCGATCCACGTACGATCGCGTACGTCCTTAAATCCTCTCATCAGGTAAACGTATGTCACGTGGCGGCATCACGTTACCATCGCGTATTCGCCCTTCTTTCGATTATCGATGTTCGTTTCACGTTCTGGCCTCTTCGACGCAAATAGCTGCAACGTAACTAGCTATTCAACGCCGTAAATCGATCTCCGAGTCCCAGATCCGCCAGCTCTTTCTCCAACTTTTGCCACGAAAACGTTAAACAGATTTGATCCGATCGGTTCGCAACCCTTCGTCTCTCCCGTCTCTCAAATCTTCGGCGCTGCTCGAACGCTCGACGCGCCAGACGACGTGCTTCAAATTTTACATAGGACAACTAGTTGACACTTTACCGACCGTTAACGGTTCAACAGCATACGCACGTCTGACCGACAGCTCGGGCGCAGATTCTCCCTGACGCCGGCTCTGTTTCGATTTAGACTCTTCAATACCATTCTTTTCGTTCATGGCTCGAATAATGAGAAAGATTGTCGGCGACAAAAAACCGGCTATCGGTCGGTAAAGTGTTAAAAAATTGCCTTGTTCCACGAACGGCCGGCTAATTTCAGCGAGGGACACTTGGCGCTCGTCGCGATCAACACGCGACGATCTCTGTATCGCGTGAATTACGAGCTCGTTAGTTCACGCACAACTCTGCGGTGCACGTCACGCTCGCGCTTTGCGACAATAATTTCTCATTCGCGGCGATTATTTGTTCTCGTCGCACGATCTTCTCGTTGTCCGGCTAAATGCCTATTGTCCGTTCAACGGAATCGTCGCTGCTTGATCGTTAGCGGTCCCGAGTGGGATACGAGCGACGCTCTCGGTGATTGCCAGCTCCGTCTTTGCCGTGGGTGGTTTTTACGACGATGAACTGCAGTGAGAAACCGTGGCGTTGCAGTCACTCGTAATAGGAGAACACGGTGATCTATTAACCTTTTGACGACCGACAGAAACGATAATTTTCAGTCGTATAAAGCATGGAATAAAAAAGAGAAGAAGAGAAGAGCAGAGTCCAACGAGTGACATTTCGTCGCCTCCTTCTCCTTTCGATTCGCCGATATCATCGAAAAGGTCTAAGCGGTCAGAGTGGTCGATGTGAAACTATACGAACGGTAATCGTCGCGTTTAGCGCGAACCACGTAAGCGTCGTGAGGGAACGTTTTCAATTTTCGCTCGCGTAAGTCGGATATCGGAGATTCTCGGGTCCCTTTGTCGACCGTTGAAATTCATTACCGCTCGTATTTACAGCGCAATAGCCGAGTTTAATAAGCGGACGCGTTTACGGCCGACGTATGTACATACATCGTTCGACACGAACGAAGCTTCGCTCAACGACCGTGACACGCGTACGTATCGTTCTTTGTTCGTAATCGTCCGACCGAACGACATCGAATTCTACCAAACTCCGTGCCCACTGAACGCCAATTTCTCCGCGTTTTCTTCCTTTTCTTTTCTCTTCTCGACCGCTCCGTCGTACAGCTTGATTTATACGATTCGAACCGTATGGCCACCGCTTCCTTCTCAAACGAAAATTTAGCGATTTATTAGTTGGACAAACGGTTCGTTGATCGAGCCTCGCTGGGAAAGCAACGATGTGGAAAAAGAGGAAAACGTCGTGTACTGGAGGCACGTTTTGTCGTTCTTTGTTCCAAGTTGTTCGAGCCTTTGTGCGGCCCGAGAAGCGACACTTGCCAGCGGCTGTCGCCTTGCGAGCAATTGTCTCGGTAAGAAATGGCGCCCTGTCGACGTATAAGAGCGTAACTACATGTTTTTCCATTTGTTCGCGAAACTGCGCCTACTCGAAGAAAGTGGACAGCCCTCGGGAATCGCGTTCGTCGTAATTAAATCGGTTCGTCGTGTCGAACGACCGTTCTTGCGATCGAAAATTTCTTACTATTCCGAGGCAAAGGAGAAACGACGAGACGGTTCGACTGATCGATACGTCCATCGTCCTCGTTCGCCTGTACATACAACGTCCCTCTGGTCAGCTCTCCGTCGCTGTCCGATCGAAGGTGGGAAGATAGGAAAATTTTCATCCGCGTTTACTTCGGTTGTCGTGTCGCGTGTCAGAAGGACGTATTCGTCTACTATCGTTTCTAGATCCTTCGCAATGGCGCTTAGGTAACGAGTTCGCGAGAATTTCATAGATTTCTCCGTACGATTATTCCTTTTCCGCTCTCCGTTTCTCTGAAACAACAGGCTATAAAACGTTCGAAATAATCGATATTTACTTGGCTGGGAATTTTGCCGTTGGAAAATGTCGATCTGCGAGGTTCGCGCAGCTTTCATTTTCTGGGGCGAAACTAATTGGAATTCGGCACGCAGCGACCGAGTAACCAACAATATTGAAACTCGCTTGTTTGAAAGCGGTGCAGGTGTACCTATCCGTTAATGAAATCTACGCGAGAGCAAATCTATGCCCGGTGAAATTCCGATTATCGAACGTCGGAAGAGAAGACGAGAATGGTCGAACGAAGCAACATTTTCCGTTGTTTTCTCTCTGATCGCATATCGATAGAACGCAGGATCGAGAAACGTCGTTATCTGGACGAGGGCGACGCGACCGATCGCGGGAGCGACGAATACGCGAAGGCAGGATCCAACAAGAGTAAGAGGAGGAGAAAACCACCGGGACGAGGCTGCAGAAGGTGCAGCAGGAGGCTGTGGAAGCTGGCACGAGGAGGGGTAGGATTTGGGGTAGCATTGGTAGAACGGTGGCACGGATATGGGCCAGGTAACCAGGTCACCGCGACTAAGGGCATTGCTTTTGCAACCGCCAACCACCGCCGCGCGCCACCACCGACACCCCGTCGCCCCATTCGAGCTGCTCTAACCTTCCCTACCCCTTCCCCTCTGTCCCCTTTCTTTTTTTCTCCCTTTTCATCGTTCCATCCTTTTCCATGTTCCCATCTCTCTCTCTCTCTCCCTCTCTCTTTCTTCGTTGCTTCCTTCATCGTCACTCGATACACGACGTACGACACGACACGACACGTCGAACAACAGTTGCATCTCTCTGTATCTGCGATAAGCATCTTTGTTCCTCGATGTTGTATCGCTCGACGCATCTCGCGTTTCAGCGGTGCTCTTATTTCTCCTTTTCATTCTTCTCGCGTCTTTTCTGCTGGCGTTCTTTTCGTCGTTTCTCTGGAGAACGAAAAATACTTTCTTTCATTCCACCGAGCTATTCGACGGAGATCCGTCGAGGTTTCTACACGGCCGGGGAACTTGCTGCGGGACTCGCGATACAATTTACCACGCCGTTGCAGCTCCATCGAGGGAACTTTGACGGTTCGGAGGAAAGGAATCGCGTCGCCGACGTTTTCTTTCTTCCCTTTGCCTCTCGATATTTCAGCTATCGCGGCTACGAAAAATTGCAAACATCACGCACGGCCTTCGTTTCCCGTTCGATCGAGTCTCTTTGCCACCTTCTAGCGATTATCGCCGCTGATTAATTTCGTTCAAAAGTTGGAGGAAATTTCACGCTTGTAACGTTGCAAGAACACACAGCGGTGAACCGGTCATCAGCGCCATCTCTGGTCATCGCAGCAATTTCAACGATCGAAAGGCACACGACTCGTTGACGTTTCAGGTTTGCACGAATTACTCGTTTCGTGCATTCGCCTCCGCGTGATCTGTACATTCGCCGTTTCCCTTTTCTTCTTTTCCGCTCGCTTTCGCAGGTAATTAATCCGGCGTACTCGTGGCACTCGTGGGCCGGAAAGCTCGTTCACGAGCCAAGTGCGGCGTAAACGAGAAACACCGGAACCGAGGGTACGGTTTCCGGTTGCACGAGCATCGTTTGAAAATTTCCCAACGGGGAAATTAGCACGTAGGCCAGGTCAAGCCGAAGATACCTCGTGCTAGTCGTGTCACGATCGTCGCGATCGAGGTTTCGTTCGCCGCGAGACGCTGTCCGATCCTTAGGATCGACGGACGAGCGTGAAATCGTTAGTTAAATTACCCAGTTACGTGAAACGAAACACAGCGCGGTGACGTTTTTTCTAGAAAAAAGAAAAAAGAAAAAAGAAAGAATCGTTGGCGCAAAGAGCATTACTAATTTCAAGCCTCTCGTCTTTGATCTCGACGGCCTGACCGAGACAAAGGATCACTCCGGCGTATTCCGAAAGAGGGATAAAATTAATGTCACGGATCCGAGGTGAACAATGACAGGCGGAATTACGGGTCGTTGTATGCGCTGTACGTGCATACACGCGTACACAGCCGCGCGTCAGAAAATACGACCACACGGATACGCGTACGATATATACACACGTATAGACCTCTGGCTGCGCGCTATCTGTCGTCCGTATCGAAGAGAAAGAAAAGTAGAGCGAGAAGAAAGCAGGTTCGGCGTCGATGCACGTTAGTCCGGGTGAAAAGAAATGAAATACGCGGTCCATCGCGACCGATGAAACGTAATATGGTCGTGCGAACAAAACGCACCATTTCCACCGACTATATCCGATTTCCTATTTCTTTGCTCCTCTTTCTCTTTCCAGTCCGACCGTCAATCGGAAACGTTTGTACGTCGTTGCTGTTTCGTTCGTTATTCGGGTTAAGAACCATCTGGTCGATCTGACGAAAAAGGAGAAAGAAAAAAAAAGAGACAAAGAAAGGGAGAGAAATTTAGTCGCCGGGAAAAGGACAGAAAATGGGAAGATCGGATAGGAACGAGGCGGAACGTAACCGCGAACGCATCGGCGTCGAAGAATTCCGCGGAAGGAAATCGGAAAACGACGTATTGTTTGAAAGCTGCGCTTCGTTATAGCGATCTAATTGTAAGCGAAAGAAGGGTAGGGACGACCGATCGAGGGGGATGAGTCGACAGAGCACAAGGTGGGAGAAGACTGATCGGCGAGCGACGAGACACGAAGCGGGAAAAGGGACAGGGTGGACGAGACGGCTGAGATGGGAGACAGAGGGACGGGGTTGCGGGTGGAGCGAGTGGAAGACGAGCAGCGCGAGCCGGGGTTGGCAGAGGGACGAAAGGAAGGACGTAGCCCGGAGGGGAGGGTACCGCATCTGCCTAGCTCGAACGTAGATACTCGACAGAGGCTGGAGAGAATTGGGTCAACCAACTTGGAGTGCGTACTTCAGGTGTAGCTACCTATCCGCCGATCTATCGTCCTAGCGTTCTCGGCTATTCCTTTCGCATTTCTTGCCCTTTCTTTTCTCGTTAACCGTGCGGCGAACTATCGTCGTTATTGGCATTCGTCGAATCGAAGAAGCTGTCGCAGCTTCGGAGTCTTTGCCATAGCTTCGACGCTGATTCTAATTTCTGTTTGTCTATTTTTTAATCCGACGAAAAGACGCGTCGATATCTACCCGAAGCTACTCTACTTACTACTACTTATACCGTGAGATATCGTCGCGTTGCCGGAAGTTTGGGTTGTGGAGACTCACGACAGGCTCACGACAACAAATACCACAACGTGATACCAACTACCACCGACCGTCGGTAGCGCAGTGGTTAGCGCCTTTGGTTACGAACGTTCGGGACCTAGGTTCGAATCCTCACGCCCGTGTCTCATTTTTACTTAAATTAGTAATAATCAACAGTACCTCAGCAGCATCTACATTCAACTACTATAACTCAGCAGCGACATCTACAATCAATCATTACAACTATCACGGTCAAGCCGCTACAAGGTTTACGAACAGTCTTCCTACAGACCAGACAGAGAAGGTGGTAGCTCGTCGAGGATTTTCGCAGATTACGTCCGCCACGTTTCTTAGTCCGATTCTTTGCGATTCGTAGAACTCTTTAGGAAGCACTGCCATCCCGGTTAACCCGGAACCATCGTTCCGTTCGAACGCAGTTTATCGACGACTCGTTCGTTTTCGATAGAAAAAGAACGAAAGGGAAAGGTGGCATTTGCGCGAACAAAGTCCAACTCTGACAAGTTCCGATCGTATCGGGTTTGGCAGTACTAAGTGATTGCGGATTTTGTCATTAGGTGCTAACCCCAATACTTCGTATTATATTCTATTGTGTTATACGTTGCGAACTTGATTCGGCAGCCGAGTCACGCGAGTCTCGGCACGAGCGAAGAATCGCAAGACGCGACTGCTGCGCCTATACGATGCAATTCCAACGTACCGTTGTATCTCTGGTCGTGCGATCAGTTGCAAATGAAAAACGATGCGACGACCGTTAAATCGCGTTAACGCGTGTACCGCCGCGTGTCTTATGTACCGTGTGACCGGTACGCTTTCGCCACGCTGAAATTCATATTTCCAGTCGAGCTTATTAGATGTATGTGAACAAAGGAACGCGTGGATATAAATTGTAAGGTAGAAAATATATTTTAATACAGAAACGGGATATAATTGAGCTGGTCCAGAACCGCACGCTAGCAGTGTTACCCTATCACTGAAAGCCTCGAAGCCATCGTCGCCTGTCTATGGTCTGCCTTCGTCCCAGTCTATTGTCTATACGCTGTCGATGGCTTCGGTGCTTTTTTTTTTTTATTTATTTAGTTGATTATTTACAATCAATTCTTTTACAGAGTTTTAAGTAAATTATTTTGGCGCGGTACTGTAACTTGGATTATAAAAGTTCATAGTATGTTTGATTCTAGTTGAATCTAATGCTTCGATCTAAGGGGTACTGCCTTTTTAGTCTGCGGATGTGATCCGTCGTGTCAAGTAATTGGGTAACTAATGGGTTTTCGTGGTTATTAACTCTTATATTATATCTGTTTCTGAACTTGGAAATTTCTTCTTTCACTGTGCTTGAAAAAACTAAAAGACCAAAGATGTAGAGTTTCCTTAGAAGCGACATTTTTCAATTGCGTTCCTTTGCGACTAGCGGTCGACGGAAAAGCGACTTTATCGCGACAGAGATTGATCGTAAGATTCGGCGGATGAATCATTAACGAGCCGATTTTGGCGAAAAGCGAGCGAGTCGAATCTCCGAGGATTAATCGCGCACGGATATGTCGATTATTCGGAGATTCGGTAGAAACCAGGACAGAGACAGTTACGCCGAGGTCGTTGCTTTTCGTAGATTTGTTCCGGGTCGCTCGTTTTCCTATGGCAGCGGTCGTACAGTTGGACTTGCCGGGCAAAGCACGAGCCAAGGTTACGGAAGAACGTGAAACGTCTCGTGCTTCTGTATCACCGAGCAGCGCTTCTTTCGGCTGTGTACACGAAATACTTAATAAAGCGGAGCGACGAGACGAGAAGCAGGATAACGAATACGGATAGAGAGAACAGCCGGGGATAAGTCGCCGTGGCGAATAAAAGGGTTTTCCTGCAACCAGAGCGTAATTATAACGCGCTCTTAGAGGATGCGCAGAAAGTGTAATATTTAAAGTAGGTCAGCCACTGACCCGTCTTATTGCCTGCTCTGACCTCCGATCGTCGCAAATAGAACTCCGAAAACGGAGCGTAGAAACGAGAAGAGAGCGATAACATATTTTTTGGTTGCGCATCGTGGAAACGTGTTTTGTCTTTCTAGCGGCCGACTGGAATACGTCGATCCGCCGCATTCTAACTCGGACTAAACAGATCGTTTTGTGATTGCAGGAAGCGTATAGGAAATGGGTGTGCAGCTCCCTGGTGCCTTACTTTGCTCATGGGGAACCACAGGACTTGAACAGCTCCAACAACTGGGCCGGAAGCAGACTTAGGCCCTGTCGGTCCTTTTGCCAATCCGTGGAGCAACGTTGTCCCTACTTACTTCCGGGTGATCGTGCTCCCGCGTATCCCACGCAATACGCCGGCGAACCCACTTTTCTTTGCAGAGGTAACTCTTTGGTCGTAGATGACGATGCGCCTGTATTTTACCATCATCTTCTTACCGCTTGTCGTCCCTCGTCCTCTATCGAACCACGCGCCACATCGCACAAGGGTAATAGCATTTTTGGCACCCTGTTGTTAATCCTCTTCAAAGTCGTCCGACCAAAGTATGGCCGATTTCGAAAGGCGGATAATCGTGTGACGAAACGCGTGGCTGGTTTGAAGGAACGGGTTTAAAGAGACGTGGCACTTGTAAACCGAAATGATTTCAGATCCGAATATCCCCGAGACCGGAGAGCAAGCCGCGAGGGCATTGCACAGCAGCGAAGAGAACGAGTGCTGCTTTCATGCGTGTTCCGAGGAGTTGCCGGGATCGGGTATTTGCGCGAATTGCACGAACAAGGAACCACGGAGACGCGGGAACAACCACGATCCTCCAACGGCACCCCGTTGCGAAATTAATCCCATTCAACCGGCATCCACAGGTACGTACGTTCTTTCGTCTTTCTTTACGCTGATTTCTTTACGACGGTCCGATTCTTCGGTTGAAAGAAAGCGCGTCGAAACTCGTTGCGAAAGAACAGCGATAGTTCGATCGCGATCCCTCGCGCTACGAATAGCGATATCGTCAGACGTCCGGATGGCTCGAGCCTCGTTACTTTCCTTCGTACGTTCGTTTCTGTCGAGGTTATCAGATGTATGTGAACAAAGGAACGCGTGGATAAATTGTAAGATAGACAATATATTTTTGATCCAGAAGCGTTAAATACAAATACGAATATAATTTGAGCTGGTCCAGATCCGCGCGCTAACAGCGTCACCCTATGACCGAAAGCCCTGAAGCCATCGTCTCCTGTGTACTGTTTATGGTCTGTCTTCGTCCCAGTCTTTTGTCTATAAGCTGTCGATGGCTTCGGCGCTTGAGAAAACTAAGAAGATCAGATGTAGGTAGAGTTTTCTTAGAAGCGGTGACCACTTCGACAGTTTCTTTATCGCGTAGAAACATGGAAAGATGTCGCGTATCGTACGTTGGATCGGACGTAAGACAAAGGTTCTGCGTTTTTTGTTTCGACCAGGTGGAGGATACGAAGAATCGGGATTCACGGACAGCAGCCTGGAGCGCGAACAGAGACAAGACTCGTCGTCCACTTACTCCGCAGCTGCGTCGATTTCGAGTACGGGGCGGCAACAGGGAACGTTGGTGTGCGGAACCGGCGATGGTGTCGACTCGATCGCCAGCGTTTCCTCCTCCGATCGATCGGCAGTCTCGATCCTTCCGCAATTCTTCTGGCTATGCTCCGTTTTAACCAGTATCCTCGGCAACGTTCGAACGATTCCCGTCCTCTGGATCGCCAAGATCCTTCTGTGGCCGATCGTGCCGCTCGATGGCAACGAGGGTAGCGATGGTAATCGTTGCGATAGCGAATCAAAGTCGAAGAAAACGAACGGCCTGATAGATATCGCCGTTTGGTTGCGCCGTTGCTTTCGCGGCAACTACGTCGGCGCGCGTTACGGTGCGAACCGGTTGCTGGAAAAGTGGCTGGTGATCGAACGTGGATGCCGAAGCTGGTGGTGTCGCTGCTGGTACTGGTGGTGGTGGAGATGGCGAAGAATATCATCGGCGAGCGGTCGTGTCCGATGGAAATTTCGACCTCGATGGCCGCGTGAAAAAAGTCGTTTCGATGGATTCGTCGACACGCGTCATCCTTGGACTACCGGTGCTACGCTAGCTCGTATCGTTGCAACCGCCACCGCCACAACAACCGTCGCCACAGCCATCGCCACTAACATCATCGTCACCTTTCCAACCATCGTCGTCACCACCATCCCCCCCACCACCACCGTCGTGAAAAACGAATCCTTTTTCCATTTACGAAAGACGTATCGCGATTCGTTGTACGAGCGTTGGATCCAGTGTTTTCTCGTCGATTCGTTCACGGTAAAGTGCCTATGGCGACGATGGTGCTGGCGGTGGTGGTGGTTGCACCGATGGTGGCGATCACGAGAAACGCATTACGGCGGATTTGTCGAAATGGCAATATCGCTCGGGAGAAAGGATCGTTTTCGTGGTTTCCGGCGTGATCGAGACGAAGCGGCCAATCGAAAAAGGAAAGAAAGAAGAAGAAGAGTAAGAAGGAGAAGAAGGAGAAAGAGGAGAAGACGGAGCAGAGAGGCTTTGGAAGTTTCCGAAGAGTGGACTCGATGTTGTTCGGCTGGAAGGCGACATTTGAAATTATTCTCGAGGAAAAAGGACCCACCATAGAGCAGTTCGTTTACGCAAAAGCGTGAAACACAGGTTTTTTCTATCGGTATATCCAGAGCTCCGTCGGGAAGCACCTATTTGGCCGTACCTTTCTCGATTTTCGACTCTCGAGAGATCCAACGTCTTCGAGCGAAGCGCGCATCGCGAAACGACTGGAACCCGAGAAAGAGCGTACAAGCAAAAGGCGTACAAGCAGACGAGCGTTAGGAAGCGGAGAGAAGAAAACGCGAAACGTTCAAAGTACGTACGTACGGAGATGAAAGATACATGGAACAGAGTGTGAGAAGGATCGGGAGGAAAACCGGTGCGACGTAATTTTCCGAAAATGTGTACACATGGAAGAATAGAATGGAGAGGAGAAATGGGGAGAATCCGGGTATCGAGGAGCCAAGAAACACGTCGACGTCTAAAGTTCGGACGTGAGGACAAAAGGAGGACGTGAAACAAAACGATGAAATCGTAACGTCTGTCGCTAATAATAATAATATTAATAATAATAATAATAATAATAATAATAATCATAAGAATAATAATAATAGTAATAATAGTAATAATAATAATAGTAATAATAATAATAAAAACAACAATAACAAGAAGAACAAGAACAACAATACACAACAATAATTAATTAATTAAAATATTAACGAGGATATCGACGACAATGACGGAGACGGTGACTGCGACGGTAATTGCAACGACGACTATGACGCCGACGTTTCGACGATAACGATGGAGACGGCGCCGACGATGACGACGACGACGACGACGACGACGACGACGACGACGAAGACGACGACGACGACGACGATGATGAAAACGATGATACACAAACGATAACGATAATGATAACGATAAAATGGTGACAAAGGACAATGAATAAATAATAGTTTACGGATAATAAAGTAAATGATAACGATTAAATAACGATAAAAAGGTGGGGATAATACAAAATGGAGTAACGTTAACGTTAACGATAGAATGATTACGATTACAGTTATTGTTACACGTTCGATGCGTCGTATGCATTCGAATTTAACGAAGAGAATACGCACATATACATTGAACACACGGAAGCAGCACGTACACAGAGATAATTCGTTATTTCGGCAGGAGATAAAAGGGCAAGCGTAGAGGGGAAGAACGCGCCGTGGTAGAACGAAGCGAGAACAGCGTGCGAAAGAGGCAGAACGAATACACGTGAAGACGCGAGAAAGACAGCGAATGCGAGAGAGCGTGAAAACGGTGAAAGTCTCGGGAACGCTAGAGGCGAGAAGATGCAAGTACACGTTCTCGTATAAGCCGCTAACGATTAACGAGACATTTAAAAAAAACACACACACACAAAAAGAAAAAAGACGTAGGTAGATAGTACTTGGGTCGTGAGACAGAAAATTGGAGAGCATGTACGTAACGCGCGAATCAAGATTCGAGCAACTCGACCGCCGAATCGATACGAGAAGAGAATTATACGACGGTAGAACCGGCAACAGTTAGCACACGGAGATAAATAAACACGACGTTATCGAGGTATAAATATGTGTTCGTTTAGACATTACGATAAATAAGTATTACATTAATATAGACGTGTAACGATATAAATTAAAAGAGAGAAAAAAAGAGAGGAAGGGCGCGAGTGTATATGCGTACGATTGCGACGGGGAGAGAGGAAGAGAGATAAGAGGTGCGAGGTGAGGAGTAAAACGATAGAATAAACGAAAAGTAGAAAATAAGAAAAAAAAAAAAAAAAAAAAAAAAAAAAAAAAAAAAAAAAAAAAAAAAAAAAAAAAAAAAAAAAAAAAAAAAAAAAAAAAAAAAAAAAAAAAAAAATGCAAGAGAAGCTAGAGAACATACGTTGACTAGAAAAAGAAAAAAAAAAATAAATAAAACGTAGAAAACTGATGAATTTTTTATAGAGGAATATTCTAAAAAGATATTATGAAAATAGTGGTATAAAGGAAAAAAAATTTTGTTTTTCACGTTCTTTCCTGCGCAGTGAACGTGGCTTCGAATTTTTCTTTTTCTTTTCTTTTTCTCTCGTTGAACGTCACACACAGGATATTTACACGTTACGAAATAGCACGCGTGTAGAAGAAATGTCGAGGAAATCGATTATTTAAAAGGAGAATTAAACGACACCTACCCGAAGAATAATTACTTTTTTCATTGTCCTTGGACTTTTAGCGGTAGATGGAGACACGAGAAAAAGATTATTCACACGCTAGCGTTACCATCTTCTTCGAATCACTAAACTCGCTTGCACATACCGCGAAACACCATGACAGAATTTCAGAGGGGACGCGTTCTGTTTCAGCGTGTGGATCGTTTAAAACAGGTGAAATCGACAAAGTATATTTGAAAAGACGACGAAGTGTCGTTCGTCTAACGGACGATTTCGCGCTGAAATGTAAACATCTGAACGCGCGTTGAAAGCGTGGGATCTCGAAGACGCGAGGGTGATCGAACGAAGCCACGAAAGCCACTATGCGGAGAAAGAAAGCAAGAGCGAGACAAGCACGGAGCGAAGGGAAGAATCGTCGTCATCGTTGTGTCGTAAAATTGCAGGAGGTCGTGCACAAGAAAAGCATGTCTTATACACGTAATTACACGCGTAATAGAGGTACACGCATATACATACGTGCAACGCACACGAAAATAAGAAATACATGCGCGGAGATAAGGAGAACAGACACTGTGTCCCGCGTGTGCATTCATTACGTTGTTAAACATTGTCCAATACATAATTGTTACTAACGTACATTTATAAGATGAACGAAAAGAGTAGTAAAACAGAGAGAGAGAGAAAGAGGGAGAGCCTGTGTACGAGTGTTACAAGGAGAGACAGAGTGCGAAAGACAGCGCGAATGAGAAGAGGGACGAAGAAACGAGTGAAAGTGTGAGAGGAAGGAAACGACTGCAAGCCGAAATTAACAAAGGTATGGCCAATGCACGGGAAAAAAGACATATAAATATTATAAATATATAAATAGATATTACGCGAAAGAATTGCCAATGAGAGAGAGAGAGAGAGAGAGAGAGAGAGAGAGAGAGAGAGAAAGAGTGAGTGAGAGAGTGAGAGAGAGAGAGAGAGAGAAAGAACAGAGAAAATAAAACCATGTAGATGAAACGGTCTTAAAAAACACGATTGCTAGACTATATGTAAATATATGTATTTACATGTATATGTATATATGTAAAGTTTACGTGTATACATATGTATGTACGTTGTGTGGGTGTGTAAACGCACATATGAACGTCCATGTATGCGCACACATGTAAACATATATACACCTGTTCGTGTATGCATGGGAACTAGCGAGAGACAAAGAAAAATACTAGCGATGCGACGTATGCGTGTGCCGAGAGCGAAAAATAACTAGCGATAGTCTGGCTATCCGCGACTGCTTTCCGTGCAATTTTTGCGGTTGAACGAAACAGTCGAAAAGAAAAAGAAAAAAAGAAATGATATGTATAGCGGAGTATGCGAAAAGGGAGGCGTATGGCCCATAACGATCGAACATCGACGAAACCACGGTCAACGGAGAGGGGAAGGCTGCTACACGCGGTGTAGACTTTAAGGCGATTAATTTCCGGTGAGAAGCGAGAGGATTAAACGCACAATACGCAAACGCAATTACACGAGTTACATTTTTTCGCTTAAACGACAGACGAGTTCGTCAAACGGTAACCGGAGGAGCAATAACTTGAAACGCGTTGAAATGGCAATTCTGTCGAATACGATCGCCGTGACGTTGTGCCTGAACGAAAGACGGGAATAAGAGAAAAAAAGAAAGAGAAAAAACGAAAAAGGGAAGAAAGGAAACAACAAGGTGAAAGAAAGTTCGTCCGTGTTGGATGGTTAAGAGACACGGGTGTACGCGCAGCCGTCTCCGTGCGTACACACTCCGTACGTACGAACGATGACGAGTGGAGAAGAGAAATTGAAACGGCCGAGAGGAACGCAAAGCGATAGCCAGCGCCATAAGTGATCTATTCTTTCTTCCTAGGCGGCCGCCATCTAGCCCAGATTAGTTTCGGCGAAGAGGCGTTGGTTGTAAGAATGGTTCAGCCTGACACGAACCACGAACCATTGAATCGTAAACGCGCGTGACTCGTCGGTGACGGGTGCGCGAAGTACGCGCGATTACGCTCTATCGATTCGTAAATACGCGCGCATCTACGCGTACGCGTTTGAACGTAAACATAACCAAGACGGATAAATCGATTTTAAAGGAAGACGCACGTATTACGTTAACGCGTTAATCGTCAGGCTGGCTGGCTTTTAATTCGCGCACGATCTATCTTACTTGGAAAACGACGATCTCTGAAACAGAATAATATAACGTAGGGTTTTAACGATAAACGTTTCAGGAATTTGCCGGAACTACGATTAACGCGTTAAAATTTATCCAACTCTCGTAGATCTACTCTCGCGAGCTTCGCTCTTTTCGTTATTTCGTCTCTTCTCTTTCTATCGGTTCGATTCGTCTCAATTTTCTTGTCGATCATGGCTCGTCGATCGACTTCCGGTCGATATTACTTCTCTCTATCAATCGCGTTTCGCATCTTCGAGAAACGATAAACGATAAATCGATACCAACGCCGAAATGTTTGCTCGCTAACTTTATCGTTCTCGTAGATCGCGTCTTGCTCGTACGTTCGTTCGTTCGTTCGTTCGTTCGTTCGTTCGTTCGTTTAGAAAATGATAAGCAATGTTCTTGGACCATTAACAAAGGGAAAAATCGACGGAGTAATAAGAATATTTTCGCATCGTTGATTCCGATATAATTTTTTTATAGATTATACTAAGAAGCAGCGAAAGCAAGTGCGTGGCGATAGGAAGAACGGTAAGGAAGCATCGTGGCAAGTACACGAAATTCTTTCCTAACAGCGTATATCCGCGTTCACTGACCAAAGCTCAGCTGCGTTTCGAACGTTCTTTCGATGTTCTCGTTTCTAAAGAGTCTTTAGAGACGCGGTCGCATTTACGTTCCGATCGATCCGAAACTCCGCTCGAATCCGAGGAGCTCTCTGCGGTGCTTCCTCTTTTGTCCATCTCCTCCCTCTTTTTTTTCCGCTATTCGCGCTCGAAAAGAAGCGATCGATGAACGGCGATTCTGTCTCTTGTTTGGAGTTCTCAATCGCGAATCGATAACAACCGTCACGCCCATTCGCCGTATCGCGGCGCTAATGCGCCTAACGCGCTTCCTTGCGAGAAACTGCTCGTTTCTCGAAACCCGTGAACCTTCGCTGTCGAGCTCGTACACGCGCATTTCTCAACGAATCCGCCATCTATTGTTTCAAGGAGAAATTCGTTTCTCGCGAACGTCACGCGGACGCTGCACGCGAATATTGTTTTCACCTACAAAGGCAGAATAATAAGGTGCGAATGGGTGGAAGCACGATAATATCGTTACAGAGGTAAAAGGCCTGTGCTCCAAGCTAGACCGTTCCTTTGATCTTCCACATTTTTACCACTGTTACTGAAAATTCATTTCGACCTTTTTCACTGCCGTTTTTATTATTCTCCTCTTTCCTTCTTCTTTCACCTTCTTTTCGTTTTGTCCGCGTCGCCTCGCGAGAACGACCACGAGATGCGACAACGACCGTGGAATTCCCAGGAATCCGTACCCATCTGACTCCAGCAAGTTGTTCGTAAAAGAATTAACAAATTTCCCTATCCCCGTGCGATCCTCGTAACAAATTCGTTGAAGACCTTCCTTGTCCTCTTCCAACTGTTTCTTATCGTATCCTATCGTTCGACTTCTCCTTCGTTTCTCTCTGTCTGTCTATCTATCGTCTGTCTTAGTAAAAAGAAAAAAAAAAAAAAAAGCATATCGCGCAACAAGACCAAAAAACGAGCAAAGGACAGTCGGAAAGTCGCACAATGCTGACCCATGGTAACAGGATCAAGGTAAAAACACTCGTTCGATCGTTCGATCGTCGATGAGAGACATCTAGCCAATACCGGAAATTCGCTAGTTTTACAGAAATGTTTCGATCATTCACAGCGTTGCTTCTCTTCTTTTTCTTCTTCTTTTTCTTCTTCTTTTTCTTCAGCCTTCCACGCTGTTAACACTTTAAATTAAAGAAATCGAGAATAACGTGACGCTTCGCGTGTATTCGAATCGTAGAACACGAAGAAAAAGAAAAAGGAGATGGACAACAGCTGGCTATCAGCCGTCGAGAGAGAAGTTTTGGTTGAGGACTAGTTCGAGCGGTGCTCGAGTTTCGACGAGGAGGTTAACCATGGACACGATGATAAGATGAAAAAAGGTGAGAGAGAGAGAGAGAGAGAGAGAGAGAGAGAGAGAGACTGAGAGTACTGCCACATAAAATTAGCGAGAGAAAAAGTTGAAGCAAGAGAGCGTCGAAGAAATAGGGTTGGAACGGTGAAGGTATAGGAACACGTGGGTGTGTGTGTGTGTGTACGTGTACGTGTGCGTGTACGTGCATACAATGTGTGCGTGACAGAGGAAGAGAGGCAAGAGGTGCAGACTACGTATTGATTTCGCAAGTCTCCCAACATAGAGCGTTTGCATAAAACAGGCCAGCAGCCTGTCGACGTCGACGTCGACGTTTACGTAGTCACGGTCGTAGTGGTTTCGTAACCGGGAACGTTTGCCCCTTTCTTCTTTTTTTCCTGTTTCTTTTTCTTTCTCTTTCTTTCGATTATCGTTTCTCTTGTTATCGCAACTTATACCTACGACCGCCTATGAAACAAAGTTTAACCGAGACGACCCACCGGTACGAAAATACGACGACGAATTAAACTACCGATTTGTTCGGAAAATATCTCGTTGCGCAACTTCCGATCTAGTCGACGTAAATTTCACGGGCGAAACAAGCACATCGCAAGCATTTTTTTCCTTTTTTTGTTCCAGAACAAGTTTGAACGAATTCCTTCTCGTATCGTCGAGAATCTTCCAATGATTTTTTTTGATAATTTTGTCATTTGCTGATTTCTCTCTCCCCCCCCCCTCCCCCCTACCCTCTCTCTCTCTTGCTCGCTCGTTTGCCCACCCAACTGCTTTCTTCGCACGAAATAAGTTTGAAATGTAAGCGATTCGCGATCCACCTTCCACGCCCTCCCCCTCCAAAAAAAAATCCGGCCTCAGGTTTCGGTCGTTTAGCCTGACGTTTCTTTGAAAAGAACTCGATCGTTTGCTCGAACTTCGATCGACCGGAAGTCTGTCACAATTTATTGCGAAACGAACGAATTATATAAAAAAAATCAAGTACGTGCGTATACAAGTATGAATGCGTGCATGCAAGAGCGAACGAAAAATATGAGAGAGAGAGAGAGAGAGAGAGAGAGAGAGGGAGAGAGAAAGTTAAAAGAGCCACTGCCTTAGCGACAGCAGGATTTGTGCTAGAAACAAGGCCTTAGAAAGTAACAAACCAGAAACATATTTAGAGTTAAGTAAGTCTGTTGTTGTTAACCAAAAAAAAAATGAAAAAGATAACGGTACTTAGAGAAATGAGGAGGACAAAAATGTTGAACGTATTGTAAAACTAATTAGCAGTTGTATTTAAGCGCGTAACGTAAATATATACTTAACCCCTCGTGCCCGCAATTAAATAGGCGTATTAACGCGTAGTTTTATGTAGGATTATTAAACGTCGCTTGTCGCATACGAAGATAGAGAATACGAAAGGGCGGGAAGCGAGATGGAAAACGGAGGAGATCGGTGATAAAAAAAAAAAAAAAAAAAAAAAAAAAAAAAAAAAAAAAAAAAAAAAAAAAAAAAAAAAAAAAAAAAAAAAAAAAAAAAAAAAAAAAAAAAAAAAAAAAAAAAAAAAAAAAAAAAAAAAAAAAAAAAAAAAAAAAAAAAAAAAAAAAAAAAAAAAAAAAAAAAAAAAAAAGAGAGAGGGAGAGGAAGGAGGAAAATGGGAAAGGAAGGGCGAACACGGAAAGAGAAAAGAAAAACGAGGAAACGGTGAGAAGAACGCGTCGCTTTTATTATACGAGTATCGGTACTCGCGAAATTCTTTGTCTTTCTCTTTGACTTTGTTTTCTGCTCTTGCCTTACGAAAACAACAAAATGAAACGAAACGAAATGAAATGAAACGAAGCGAAGGAAAGAGAGGAAAACAGGACGCGCGCCGATCGTGGATGCGCGTATCGGCCACGATACCAGAGGAGAGAATCGTCGAACGGACGACATGTTCGATGAAGGAAAATGAGATTTCCGATAGCGTGTCGCACTCGAAACTACCACTTTAAATCCGATGTTAGCGTAGCGTACGTATCGTAAGCTGTCGACATTTATACTATGAACTATGAGTAATTGTAGCGATCATTGTGAACATAGTTAATAGTATAGATTAGTTAACCGCACTAATTGTACCGAAAAGTGGATTACATTTAATTCCGAAAATAATTATCGAAGTCTACTTCAATAACGCGTACTTACGTTGTACGCGAATCAAGTCGAGTTAAACGAACGAAAGAATGACTAACAGACAAAAGTGAAGAAGAATGAAAATGTGAGATAAATGTGTGTGCGAGAAAGTACGTTTGAGAGCGTGTGTGTAAATGAAAAAGTGAGAAAAAGAAAAGAATTCGACGAAAGGGAAAAGAAAGCAAGGTGAAATTCAACGATGGATAAGAATCGAACGTATTCTCGAAGCGAAGGAAGAAATAGAAAGAATTAGACAAATTGCGGGCGCAAATGGCCGTGCATGCATGGACTTGCGCATGTATATTCGATCTGGCGTGTGTTTCTTCAAAATGCGTCGCGAAAACAAAACGAATCTACGAAATCGCGATAGTCGACATAACCTCTGAAACGACGACTCGGCGCAAACCGAGTGACAAGCATCTTTCAGTATATTTGCCTATTTTCGGTATTCGCGATCGTTGTGCGACCACCTACGTACGATGAAAATCACGTGCAAGTACACGTACACGTACACGTATACCACGTATACCGCGTATACCGCGTATACCGCGTATACCGCGTATACCGCGTATACCGCGTATGCGATAGGATTTAATTAACGAAAATATGGTTGTTTCGAGCCCACTCATCAGCCTACACCCCATAATTTACCCCGAGATCTCAAGATATCGGATTGCAACGTCCTTTTTCAAATATTTACCCCATGAAACAGCGACCATTGAAATGCGATCGATTATCCGTTAACTAATTAGGTTATTGATTTGATCTAGTTTCTAGAGTCTACTACTGGTAATAGCTTCCCCGTACACGTGACCTACACACTATACATTCGTGCACGCGAACACGTGCCACGTTGGACTCTACCATTCGAAGACGCGTACAAAAATCAAGATTCGATCAACTTTCTTCTGTCGAGTCTAGTGGAAGGAATTTTTCCTAAAACTCGATCTTCGTTTCTCCGATTATTTTACGACGAAATGTTAAAATGTATCGACGCCATTTTTCTCGCACGGTAACAGCTCGAAGATCGTCGACTCATCGAATTCGGCGATACGATCAAAGCGATATCTCTAACCTCTGATTTATCGACTAACTCTCTTAAAATTTGTTCTCTCGACGTGGAAAGAACGTTGTCGGCGATACCTCGACGTTCGTTTACATTTGCCAGCGCAGCGTTGTTTTATACCAGTGTGAAAATCGTGCAGATTTTTATTCCTTTCGTTGAACAAAGACAAATCTTCATCTAGGAAGGACTTTCACTTTGGCGTATAGCTCTTCCTTGGCGATAACGCACGATCTTGAGATGTACGTGCGGGTGAGCGTGCGTGCGTTTATGAGGAATAAAAAGAAAGGAAGTTGCATCGAAAATACAAGTACAAAGCGCACAGGTAACGGGAAAATTAAAGCTGCCGTCTTAATCCACGAGCGAAACGAGATCACGAAGCTTCCTTTCGTAATCTTTATCGCCTTTTCTTTCTTTCTTCGATCTCTTCGTTTACTACCTAGCGATTCTCGCAACGAATCGCTGCTTGTTCGTCGGTTACTCAAACTTTCAGAATTCGACTTTCAAATGCGAAACTACGTTTTTAATCTTAATCGAATGTCAATAGGAAACAGAGTAAGCAGCCAAATCGCTGCTTTGTAGATCACAGGAATGAAAAAGCCGGCGTTAAGAAACGTATCTTACGATACTTACGGTATATATACGGTATACTATATATATACTATATATATGTATATAGGAAAAGAACGCGTTATCCTGATAATAGGCGATCCTGGTAACGCTACGCATTTTGGAGACTTATTAACGTGGTCATAGAAATTTGCAAGTTTCTGATTCTTGTGCTGCACGGGGAATATATTACGAGACATATAAGCATTTATAAAATACACGAGAAACGCGCAAAACGAAGAACTAACAGCTCTATAAGACGAATAAATCTGTAATTTAAGAGCGAACGCGCGAACGAAGGAACAAAAGAAAGAAAAGAGAGGAAGATGAGGTAAATACGAATGTGTAAGTGAGAGAAGATCGTGCGCGTGGTATGCATTGGCGTATGTATGGGCGTGCGAGCAGCAGAGAGAAAGGAACTTTGCAAAAGAGAAACATTAGAGTTCCGTCTTTGAGTGTCGAAGAATGTTCATTTGTAATTGTTTAAATCTAACGAGAAATGTACTGTAAAACTATAAGTACTATAGGCACTAAAAATATATCATTTGTTGACATGAAAAAATAAAAAAATGATCCCAGTAATGTAAATTATTCCTGGCACGATGCCGTGCGAACGATCGGCGTGAGTACAAAATACGCATACGCGCGCATTGCAGCGATGTAAACGTCTTTAGCAACGACGAAAGTTATAAGCGAAAAGAGAACGATACGTTGTGCCGTGTTAAGGATTATTAGGTAAGAAACGCGATTCTCTACTTTCTAGACGAATCGGTCTGCGATTCGATCGAAAACAAAAAATACGTCAATTAGATACCTCGTCGAGTCTTCGTCTCATCAAGGTTCAGGCTCGGCAACGCTAAACTCCTTTCTCAACACTTGTCCCTACCAAAGAACATACCTCGAGGGATAAATGTTCGAAACGAGTAAATTGTTGGTGTTCAGAGTAACGCTTGTGCATATTTTTTTAACGAATTCTCCCCATTTGATCATATTACTGGTCGACATATCGTTTGTTTCTATTTTTAGTTTTTTTTTTTTTTTTTTTTTTTTTTTTTTTTTTTTTTTTTTTTTTTTTTTTATTTCCTTTATCACCTTCTCCCGCCTAGTAAGTAACGATGAAACTTTATGTGCGGTAAGTAGGATATCGTTCTTTGTACGATTAATTGTAGCTAATGTATACGATGGTTTTAGTTTAATGTATAGAAAAAAAGAGTGACAGGGATCGGTATAGCCGAATGCACAATCAGAAGCAATTATTATGAAACAAGTTTGCATGAAAAATTTTTATTTACGACGTATAATGGATGTATTATGTACAACGATTGCAATTATAAAATTCGTCTCATCGTTATTTTTCTGCCATAACGTTCAAGTTTTACATTTCTTGTTACGAAACGTACTTCTAAATACAAACGATCATTCGAACAGATACGATGGATGGCTTTGCTTTCGCTGCAGATAACTTTTTCAAACTGTTAACGATTATACGCGTTACGATGAATTACAATTAAGATGATTCCAGCATAATGATTACAGACGTAATGAATCCAGGCAAATAAATAAGTGTGAATTAAGTAGAAATAGGAAATAATCAAAATTTCGGATTATCGCCTAATTGCTTCGATGACGTCAGTGTAGTCGTCGTTATTGATGTTGATGGTGCTGTTGTTGATGCGTTGTCTTGGCAAGAGTTTCCATCTTGGATTGATTCTCCGGGGGAGGCGGAGATTGCTTCGTCTTCTTCTTTTCTTCATCGTTCTCTTTTACCGATGGAGGTGGTAGTGCATTCAATAAACCTTGTCGAGAAAACTATTTGTTATATATTTGTTGTATATACATAAGAAAGACGATATATTAGAAGAATATACTTTCGTTTTAAGAGATTTACATTAAGAGTTCGTACTTCTGAGTAAATTGAACGATAAAGAAGGTGAAAATGAATGGTATAAACGGCTTACCAACTGTTTCTCCTTTAAGGGAGGTGCCTGTAACGATAAAAAAAAAAAAAAAAGAAAGAAAATAGGAACAACATTTTCACACTTTAAATGCCAAACGTTTAAGATTCTGCTAAAGAGCGAGTCGAGAACACACCGTTTCCACGATATTTGTTTAATTGCTGATAGACTTGCTTCATTCTCTCGATGTTGATCCTGGAGCTCTTGCTGTGATTCACCATCGGTAATGAATAGTCTTTGCCGATAATACATTTGGCTGCACGTTGCACGCTAAGTGGTGCGTTCCACGGTTCGTGAATGTATCTCGTAGGAAAATTTTTCAAAATCGGCAAGTATCGCCTGTATCAAAATAGAATACAAAAGAAAACAAATCACGAGACGAAGTCATCCGGTATCTTGCGGTATAGATTACGAGATGTCAAAAGTCAAAATCACACTTGAAACTCTAACGTCGAAGAAACCTCGTTCAGGAGCGAATTAAAGTTACCTAATGTAATCGCCGTTCGGATCAGCTTTTCTGCCGAATCTCACCGGGCAATAGCAGTGGAAGAATTGTTGGAAGAAAGAACTGCACGATAACCACATCCACATTCCCGCGTTCACGGACCAATCAGCATCTAGCAACAACTCGTCGAACACCTTTGACAAAAATTTTGGATTAACTTTGTATCTCGTTAAACGAACTGCCAATCAATACGGCAAGAAAAATGATCGACAGAGATGAAACTAAGGGGACGAACGTCGAACGAAACGGACTTGAGTAGTTTTGTGATATAGCGAGACGGCAAAGTATGCTATAGTCGATCCTCTCGAATGCTAGTCGAAATGTCAATGTATAACGAGTGACATTTTACCTTCATTCCTTCTTCCCAGGAGATCCAAAGGTCGCCTCTGGTTAAGAAACAGGCGACCGCGTGTCTAGCCAGGTGATGTATCCAACCTTCTTCTCTTAGTTGTGTCATGATCGCGTCGATCCAGGGAAATCCCGTTTGGCCCTATCCGACAAACGTCTTTTACGATTTTTTTTTTTTTTTTTTTTTTTAACGAAAACTCAAGATTTGTCTATAAACGAATTCACTCACGTTTGCCCACTTGGCAAGTGCTTCGACGTTCTTGTCCCAAGGGATTTGCACGCAAATTGGATTACCCTGCATCCGATCGAAATTTGGGTTCTTCGTAGCAGCGCAGTAAAAAAATTCGCGCCATAAAAGTTGCCCGTGCAACGAAAGCGGTGGTACGGCTTTCTTTATCTATAAAACATTAATACTTTATAATTAATACTTTTTATAATTTATAATCGCAACAGTTGCGATGCACGTCGATTAAATAGATAATGTTACCTTACCTTCTTATAGAGATCAGTGAGCTGATAATAAAATAGCCGGGTACTCAAGCATCCGAATCGTAGATAAGGCGAAAGACCCGTTTGACTGGGCAACAATGATTGCGGAGTCATTTTCGGTCTCCCGAAACTAGCCACCCAGGCTTTCCTTTCTAGATGACGCTCCAACCGTGCCAGTGCCTCGCTTTCGCCTCCGACCCATACAGGCGGAAGAAGACCCTCCGTATCGAAGCCTGTTAATCATTAGGACAATTAACTCCTTACAACGAGACTCTTGATCCAGTTCCCTCTACATAGCCGACTTACGAGAACGACGTCGCCGTCGAATCGCTCGAAATAAATACGTAAAATAAACAAACACGTAAATTTACCAAGTTCTTCGAGCGTTGGAACACCGTAATGATCATCGTGATCCTCTTTCAGAGGGGTGTAGGCCGAACCTATGCAAGCAGAAGTGACTGTCGGCACCGATGGTTCTGGAGGATCCATACTGGCGACCACATTTTGAAATTGATGATAAGTCAACGGTGGCTTCCCTCCGTTCCTCTCGATGATCCTGAAACGCGAAAGGCACGATCGTCGATGCTTGCCGACATCGTGATATACACGAAAAAACATTATACCGCTGGAAGGACTAGAGGATAGCTCGTGGCGTCTATCGACGACCGATAACCGGCTAGGGAAGAGAAGCGAATTTAAGAATGGAAGATTGATCGAATGAAAGTATTTCGACTCACTCGTCCAACTTGTAAAGAGTATGCGAGACCTTCTGAACCACCGAGATACCAAGCTCCTTACAGAGTGCCGAGATGTTGTGGTCTCGGACGCGTCCGAATGGCTCCGGATCTTCCTCGAAGGTCAAATTCGTGGTACCCCATTCCTTGAACAATTTCGGCAAAGCGTCCGCCGGCTGACCTCTTATTACGAATAGTCTGGAGTTCAATTTTCTCAAGGAACAGTCGAGATCTTCCAAACACTGTAGCAAGAACCTGTGGAGAAACCGAATTGTAAGGCAAATTGTATTTGTTAAACGTTAACTCGTGTACTTACCTCCACTTATTGATGCCAACGTTGGTACTTCCGGCGAACCATGGATCCAAAACGAATACGCAACGAAACGTAGTGGCTCCGGTAAGACCTTCCCTCAGCGAAGGATTATCGTGAAGCCTGAGACCTTTGCGAAACCAATGAACCGTATGCTTTCCACCCTCACCACGCACCGTCACATCCGGATTTATTTCGCTATTACGACTACCCGTCATTTTCCCCTCCTCCTGCTAGGTCGATTTTCTTCAAATTCCTCTTTTCTCCTCTCGACTTTTTCAAATTTTCGGTAACAACAGCGATGTTCTATTAAACGAGCAGCACATTTTCAAACAACGTAAACAGCTCTCCCTCTGATCTTCGTATCTGCCCCTGTGTGTTCTTGTCACTGTTTCACAGGCACACAGTGCACACACACTCGCGCGTACATACGGATGCGGGCGCGCGCACACGCACATACATATACGCATACGAACACAGGCGCAACATTCTTTAACTCTTTTTTTTATTTTCTTGCCCTCTCTATGTGTTTCCTTTTCCCTCTCTATGCGTTTCCTTTTCTCGTCGTTCCTCTCCTAGGAGAGAGATAATTCGAAGGATGCGCTTCTTTGTAAATTTTTAAGTTAACCACCTCGATGGAGCAGTATCTTCAGTCTTCGAGTATCATCATCCTGACAAATCGATTCCGTCTCGTTTTTACGTCATCAAAGTCGAGAGCAAGATCGATCGATTTACTGTTCTCTCGATTGAGATTTTCTACTGTCCTATAGGAAGGAAGAATTCCTGCCGCTCAAACGTGATCGATTTATATCGCGCGCCGCTATTTATTCTCTTCGTAGTTTCTATAGATTTGGCTTTTTCTTATCTTCTCCAATTGGTCCTTTCTTTTGTTTTTTTTTTTTTTTTTTTTTTTTTTTTTTTTTTTTTTTTTTTTTTTTTTTTTTTTTTTTTTTTTTTTTTTTTTTTTTTTTTTTTTTTTTTTTTTTTTTTTTTTTTTTTTTTTTTTTTTTTTTTTTTTTTTTTTTTTTTTTTTTTTTTTTTTTTTTTTGCTACGTCTCTAGCGTCTTTTAATATTATTCGTCTTTCAGCATCATTCGATCATTTAGTAGCAGCTAGAAGTAGCTATTACGTAGAAGTTCTTTAAACAGAGCGATCCCAGGAGAGAAGGTAGAGGAAGAAAGCACGGTAGGCGATATCGGGGTATATTGTCTGGAAATTTTTTTTACTTTGCATTAATAATCTTATAAAACACTGTTGCGGCAGTAGGTCTCGATCGTTCCGATTTAGTCCGATACGAGCTTCGCATACACCCCCAAAGAACAACGAAGAAGAAAGAGAAAGCAACGAATTTCTACGTCTGACACATTTCCGACATTTCTACTGTGGTGCACGTTACGCGCTAACCGACGTATGACGTATCACGGTCGACTCTACTGTAGTACGCAGGGAGGGGAATCGATAGTAACAGGCGTTCGGTTTATCGTTGCCGTGTTATTATGTCACACTCGTAACATTTAGAAATGTCTGCGCGAACGTAAATACCCTCCGTTAAGTTCCGTTCACCCGTGTCGATCGTCTTCTTAAACCTTCGTACCAGAAAAGAAGAGTGACGATTAACGCGCACGCAAACACTAACGAGTCACGTGTTATTTTGATGAACGGCGACAGGTATCAAGATACAAATTGGAAATTTATCGCACTGTGGTTAGCTACTGCAACTTTTATCGATTACGATTGGTACGATCAACCAGAACCCGAGCAGTCAAAATCACAGAAGTGTTATATCCCTCTATTAGTTATTCCTATTTATAAACAAATCCGTAAAAACGTTAGAACTAAATATGAATAAAAATTGTGAAATAAAATCTATCAACGATACGACGTATAACAAATAATATATGTATCGTAGTACTAGGTTTTTCTTTCTGCGAATTAATTCCAGGTCGATTCACGTAACTAGCGCTCCCCGTCATGCCCCAATATAGACGAGTATTATATAATTATATGATTGTAATACCTGTTTCTCGGAACGTGAAGTTTCGTGGACAGAGCTTAGCCTCTTTCGCAGCCACTGTCTATTCTCCTTGAAATTGATTTCGATGATCGATTGATTACCGGCATCCTTCGTTTAACGTGCAAATTGTCACGGCACGCATCTTCAACGATAAGTCTTCAACTTGATCTACTACGATAAGAACCAACAGCATCAGCAATATCGAATGGCATATCTACGAGGCGATCGAACTTTCTGCCAAAGTTATAACTCTTCTAAGAATAATGTTTAATTTTCTAAAGTCTTTTTATAAGGTCCCTTTATAAAATCCTTGTACAATTAAAACCGTTCAAATTTAATTAAGTAAAATTCATTTAGACGCTAAATAATTTCGATAATATTTTGCAATTTATATTTTTCCCTATATGTTATTGCTATAATCGCTCTCTTTCAATGGCTTGTGAGAAATGTGACGCAAATATTACAAATTTCTGCACATAGTCGTAACGAAATCGAGGTTCTGTCGATAAAAAAGGACGCGGCATAACGATACTTGCTTCTCAATATGTACCGTTTTATTTAATGTTAAGCGATTCGATCGAAGAGAAAATTTTACATTCGATAATGGCTGTATGTGTTACGTATATCCATAAAACAAAAGTGAAACAAATGCAAATAAACAAGCACAAGAATTTGATAAATCGTTGCAGCAAAGATTGATTGGATAACGCAAAAGCTGCATGCGCTTATCTGCGATTGATCGTTTACTTGTAAATATCGATCATCCAATTATAGAACGAATATTGTATCAATCGACAAGAAATCGTTAGATGATCGATGATAGGCAGGAAATACACGCTTTGAAACTTTAAGATGATACAAGATAAAGATGGTTGGTTAAGAATGTCACTACTAGCAACGGAAGATCGCGTTGCGATAACCGGAATTAGCGAGGGAGCGAAGGTGAAATACATTGGGAAATAAAACGTCTAACGTGCGTTTACGAACGAACACTTACAATCGTGTGGATGCGCGGACATTTTAATGTATCCGAATTCGCGATATTGCTGAACGTTAGTTGAACGACGCACTGGACAAACTTATCGAAACTAGAAAAAACAGCATACACATTCGGTTTAATATTCCACGCGTTTAGACGATTGAATGACCATGCAATGATAATAGTAACTCATTGGCAAGATCGGCGGCGATTGTTGCGACCGGTGAAATTCGATACTTGTTTCGGATAATGGAATTTTTCCAGCTTTCCGGGAGAACGGACGTAAAAGTAATTTACAACGAACGAACGAACGAACGAACGAACGAACGAACATGGATGCGAAACGCGCACAAGAAACAGTTGCTCGCATATGCCAACGTACAACGTACAACTTGTCCAGTAGACATAGAGAAGGAGAGATACGCTGTAAGAGCAAGGGGACGCGGAGCCACGCCGAATGCAACGTGACAGCGTCCCCGCGTACCTTGCAATTGGCCAACTCGATCACGTGGTCCATCGGTCACGTTGCACCCGCCGTGGTTCTATACGCCTCTTCTATGTATGTATATACCGCTTATCATTTCCTTTTTCCTTTCCTCTTACTGTTCCTTTTCTTCTTTTATTTTAGCATTCGTACATTCCGCTCATCATTCGTTCTGTCATGCTCTGAATAGGTAGATACCGCTTTTTTTTTTTCCCATTTAATCGGTCGATATTGTTGCATTTGATCAACACTTTTCGCGGAGAAAGTGCATCGTCTTATTATTTCGTTATTTCGTACAACCGATGCAAGGATTACTGAAAGACACTGCAATTGTTCTTTTTTACTTCACTCTGTATTGACTATTATCGACTGATTTCATGCGAAAATTTCATAGACTTTAATATCAAGCCTAATCAAAAATTCTTACTCTGGTCTGTAAACGCATTTACGAAATGATCTCTACTTTATAAAAACTATTGTAAAAGAATTCGTCAATTTTTCTTGCTAGCCCATAGAAATCTCATGAAAGCTCGTTATATAAATCTCGTACGTTAGGATATTTACCTCTAAGATACCCTTGACCGAATTGTCACGCGCATACGCATTACCATTTTTTTCAGTACATATTACACTACAGATATACACCAGTGATGTAACGCGATGCAGCTGACTCGGCGTTGATACATCGATCACACACTGGATTCCATAAACAAATATACTCTTTAATTCGTTTAACTGTAAATTTCAATATCGAGCGGCGTGTTTAAGTTAATTGTGATTTTACAGTATTGATAATTTTATTGTTTGATACAAATCTATTGAAGAAACTGAACCATTCAGACAAGTATAAGTATACGTATAAAGAGAAATGTTTCGTAGAATAATTACATCTGTTTATTTGTATTGATACATAAAAGGTATCAGGAAGAACAATAGTACAACAAGGTACTCGATCATTGATTCCTTCCCATTACTTTCGATACATTATTTCTATCTGCAAGTCGTGCAATGTATATAAAAATGACTTTTCAAAAATCCATGTTATTCACCGTTGTTACATTATTCTTGTATTCGTTTTTCTGTTTTCAAATCTGGATTATACGTATCTCGCCTTATTTACCTTATTTACCGATACATATTGTTCGACAATATCATGTAATTAATCTATATGTAAATGTTTTCTTTATACATTCGTAAATCTTATAGTTTAGTTAGTTTATTCCCTTTGAATCTTCATCAATACGCACTTTTAGTACATTCGCGCGATAAATTGTATTCGAAGCTATAATGTATTAATCTTGATTAATTTACTTCCTTCGAAATCGTACACTAGTGTATACGATATTTAATCATAGTTACTAATCATATATATACATATATGATTTATGTATTGTATGAATGCATGTATGTGTCTACGTAAATTGAAAGACTATCACTATTGACGGAGTAAGAAATAAATCTAACGAGATGCCTGTCGCATATTACTCTATTATTGTGTAACAACATGTTATAACGCTGCTATGCAACTAGCGTTGAAGCACCTCGATATCATACTTATGCGTTCGCAAACATTTTTTCCACTTTCTCCCTATTTTACTTCTTCCACTGCCGCCACCACTCCGTTCACATTCCCTCAAATTCCCGTCGTCCCATCAGAAATAACTTGTACTCTGTCGATGCTATTAATTCGTGTACAACTATAAACGCATGACGTAAATAGCAATTAGTAAATCGTATGTTTGAAGTCTTCTGGTCAAAACATAGTTTATGTCTGTAATATTTTGTTCTGTGTATCGCGTATGAAGTTAAAAAGATACACATTTCGATCGAATTGGTCATTACTTCGTCGAAGATTTAATACCTTAGAATGCGGTAAAGATAAGAAAGAAAGAAAAAAATAACGAAAAAGGAAAAACTGTGTGGAAATGAAAAGAAAAAGATCGAAAGAGGGACAGAAAACTGTCGATACGCGCAACAATTACAAATATTCCAAAATATTGTATGTAACAATATGACATTAACAACATGATTTCGAAGCGTACGAAATCAAATTTCTTTCCACTCAAAGATTTCCCGGTCAAATCACTGTGTGAAAAAACAATTTGTCTAACTTACGAAGTCCGGAATTTCTATAAGATTAATAATAATAACAAGATTACGCTTATATGATTTGCTACCAATCGTTAAGTGCGACGTTTTACCATTATTAATTCAGTGAAATTCGTTAGATTAAAGGACATTAATCAACGTCGCTGTGGTAAATGATAAAACATAAAAAAAAAAAAAAAAAAAAAAAAAAAAAAAAAAAAAAAAAAAAAAAAAAAACAAAATGCTCTATAAAACACGAGAGAAACAAGATATTAATTTTGCTTGGCCTACAATTGCATTTAGCAGAAAACTAGAGCTCTATATTCTCTTGTTTTTATATAAAAGAAGATAATACTATTTCAAATATAAATGTGATACTAACTTTTAACGATTACCTCCATTTTTATAAAATGAATACTTAACTGTATAATAGTACCACTACATATTCTGTGTGTATTGTTTTTAATCGTAGTAACTCTTTTTAAAGCTATAATTTTAATCTCAAGAATCCCATTTTGTATGCATCAGTCGAATTGTGTCTCCTATTAATTATTATATAATTTGAAGACAACGAAGAATAAAAATGCTTGAGAAAAAGCTTTGCTTTTGTTTTTTAGTTAGTTGTTTAGGATTAGTTGTTTTCCAAAATACCTTATCGTCTTGCGATTTAATACAGTATTTTTTCATTTTTAACATCAAATGTAAATAAAATATGTTATAAAACACGATTATATACGTTCATTAAACATTTTCCTGAACGCATTGTGACTTTTTGTCTCTTTTTACGGTTATAATAATATATCCAGGTACGCACATCAAGCCACGCAAATAATTCGATTAAGATAGATAAATTATTGTACAATGTGTCATTCAAACCTTTCTTTTATACTTTATAGGAACATCCATGTGGAAGGTTCGCGATTTGCCGACATAATGATCAATGTTGATAGATTATTTTATACGCTTCGGAGGTCTACCACGTTTCTTAGCCTCAGTGTTTACAGTGTGGTTGATAATCGATGATTTGGCAGTATGCGAATTCATTGCTTTTTGTACATTTCTCCCGGCATCGATTTTATACAAGTCTAACTCGATCGTTTCACTCTCAATCGCCCTCCTAGATCTTCTGGTTCGACCAGCTATTCCTTCCATCTCGTCAAACTTCGCCTGCAATCTCTGGGCCAATTCAAAATCTTCCTTCTCTTGAATAACTAATCTTTCCATTCGTTCCTGCTCTTTGATAATTTCTTCATCCGAAAGAACATTTTTCTCTACAATTATACTTGTTTCGGTAGTATTATTATTCTCTGATATACATGTTTGCATCTCGACACAAGATTCAGACAAATTACAATTGTCCATATCCTCGTACGTTATATTTGTGTCGCTATTTATGGAACTGTTCGTGTGTCGTATCTTTCGAGTTGTTCTTTTTAAGCCAGAATTGCTAATCTGGCAATTTAATCTTATAGAAGGATCTCCTTTTTCAGAATTTTCTGTACTAGACTGTTTTTCTGGGCATACTCTTCGCTGTTTCGATTTCGATAAAGTAGCTCTAGTAAACTTAGTTCTACTTCTGTTCTGTACTGTAACAGGAACATCGTCTGTCATCTTATATTCAATCTCCTCTTTCCTACATAGTCTCTTTCTTGTGTCTCTTTTTATGATTGTTTCCAAACCTGAAGATGATACCCTATTGGAATTCTTTTTATCCGTGTTTATTTTTCTTTTCTTTATTCTTTCCGCAATATTTTCAATTGTTATTTCATTCTCGCCTCGTATTTCGGACTTCTCATTGTAAAGTGAATTTAGCTTTATAGATACAGACGGAGAACTCAAATTTCTCATTTCGATATCACTCATATATTTCATATTTGTTGCAGCCTTAATATCTTGTTTAATCCATAAAGATTTTTGTCGTTTAGATTTACATACCATGCCGTTTCTAATATGAGATTTCCACGATTTTTGTACCTTTCTAATATCTCTATGCTCTTCTAATATTAAGTTTTTACTGATTTTAGTGCCGTTAATTATGTTATTCACATTCTTAGCATAATTCTTATTAGAATCAAATGATACTTCTGAAATATATTCAAGTTTATGGATACTATCGTCGGTCTGAAATTTTGTTTGTGGTTGATTACAAGATGTCGATGGTTTCTGTTCAATCTCTTCTTTACACACATCTTTCTCCTTACAGCTCTGTTTAGTTTTCCCTATGATATTCAAAAGTATGATTGTTTCTACTCATGTGACATTATATCCTGTAAAAACTGCGTTGCATTGTAAAATTAACCTACCTCGAAATGCACTCCAGGAACATCCAATGATTCGTTTCAAATGTGCCTGAGATGGTGGTTTAGGTACAACGTTAGATATTCTTTTAAGTATAGGAACAACTCTAATTAATTTTGGATCTATTTGTCTTCCATCTGTAATGCAATATTATACAAATTATTTAAAAAGGAGTTGAAATTTGGACGTAAGTGTATACAATAAAAATAAAATTCAACCTGTAGACATTTTTAATGGTGTTCTTGGCATGGCCTTGATAGGTTTAAAATGATGAATTTCTTGGTTAATGCTATCATGACTACCGGCACTTTCAGCACTTCCCGTTCTTTCGTCGTCGTCTCCCGAAGACACACACACTTCCACACTTAAACTTTTCTTTTTACTGTTTACAATATCATTTGGTACATGCAACTCTTCTTTGCTCTGTGTACCATATATTTTCGAAGTAGATGTTCTAGATTCCAAGGAACATTTTGAGATACAAGGTTCAATTATTTTAGACAATGTTTGATGCTTTAAAGTTCTTGAAATAGCATTATGTACAGTTGGTTTCTGACAACAAAATTTACTTGTAGGATCATTACATGTTCTAGGCAAGTTTGCATTGTTTTTTATACTGGACGCATATCTTTCTGCACGGATTTTAGATATTAATGCAATATTTGACCTTCTTAATCCAGGATTATCTTGAGAATCTAAAAGAGGCGGTTTTTCATACTTTGAACTTTGCGCTTCTACTTTATATGAATTTACTTCAGTCATAGTGGCAACATTCAATCTTGAAGTATGAAAACAACTATTAGATACATTAAGAGAGTCCTTATATTTAGAAACTTCTTTGTGTTTGCCCACAAGCTGTTTCTTCGCTAAAGATTTAGCAAGTAACTGATCTTGAGTTAATTGAGCTAGTTGTTGTTGCTGTTCTTCTTCCCGAATTTTGCGAATTAAAGCCTCGCTGGCTATCTGCTCAGCTTTCCTTTGACATCGTATTTCTTCCTCTGCCATTTGAAGTTGCACTTCATATTCCTGCCGAATTTCTCCAGCTGCGCTAAGTATTTTTTTAGCACCGGTATAGTCTGTAAGAGAAAAATAGTTTATTACACATCTATTATATATCATGATCACATAATTTCAAATAACATTTAAATCGTACTTTGTCTTCAATAACAACAAATAGGAATGATAAGTAGCATAAGATAATTCCTACTATTACGAAATTGTATTTTTTTATTTTTGAGAAGACTCATTTTACATTTTCAATCATACATACGTATTTATACGTACGTATATTTCCATACATATTAATGTTATGATTATATATAACTAAAGAGGTTATGTTACATTTGTTTATCTTGTCTTGTAGGAAACTTACCAGCATCCAAATCGATACTTCTGTCGTCACCGCTATATTTACTTTCAACTTCTTTGGAAAATTTAGTTCGAATTAATTCCCAAAGACCGTTATTAACTAATGTTTCGGTCTTCGTTGCTGTACGTAGCCAAGAACCGACTCGTATTCTACAGAGAGGGCAACTCAAACTATTGTGTTCGAAAGTACCTTTCAAACATTTTAAGCAAAGATTGTGTGTGCACGGCAATGTTACTGGTTCAATCAGGATGCTGCGGCATACTGGGCATATTAAATCTCGTAGACTAATATCCACCGATGGTCGTGTCAAAGAAATATCAAATAATTTTGACGTTCGCTTCAAATATGTCGCCATCTTGCCATATTCTTTAAAGAAACACAACAACTACTACGATCATTTTGAGAACCGTGGTTCTCTTTCTGAATGGAACATTCGCAAACAGCCTAATCAAAATTGCAGATCTTTTATAATTAACTGCCAGTTCAGTATCCAAAATATAAAATTTTGAAATTAGAACCTATTTTGATTTTCGTGGAAATTTACCTGTCTTTAATATCTTTTTCTAACAAATTTTCTACTATATACTTTTGTCACTATTCTAATTATTTTTGTAATTTTGCAATGCATATTTTCTAAACATGCACGACAATAATAATATTTATAATTCTATTATTTAACAGTTAAACAATGATTAATATAATATACCATTTCAATAATGAAAAATTACATACTAAGAAAATAAAAAAATCGTGTTCTGATTCTTTAAACTCATCTACTTTAAAATATCATATAGGTGAAAGAAGATATCAATGTATAGATTTTGAACGATATTTATATTGTTTCACGAATTATAAATCAGATTTCCTAGGGAATTTTATCACTTTATGCCGATATATACAACAATTAATGAAAATCTCTAACATTTAATGTGTTGTACATTCTCACTAATACATTATATGCATCAACATAGAAAATTGTTAAACAATTTTAAACAATGTTTGGAAGTCCTCTGTTTAACGTAAATCATGTACCATTGAAAAGAATTTTTTTTTTTTGTACTTTATTCCTTTTGCCTGTTTTGCATTTAATTATAACATTTATAGGTAACAAGTTGGCAAGCCTTATAATCGATATAGGACTATGTCGTAGGTCTTCCCCAATTTCAGACAGAAAGGTACAGAGATCCAGTACGTGCTTGTTGTATGTACGGAAGTACGTGATTCACAATCTGACGCAAGTGAAACAAAATTCACTTTTGAAGTATTCATTGAAGATATACATACAAAGATCAATAACTTGTTTTCTGGAAGAGTCGTGAGAATGACCCACAGTAAGTTGCACGAATATTATAATATTATTGGATACGTCCGAAAGTTACGCATGTTCAAGCGGACATAAAGTAATCCCTCATAAAAAGATAGAAAACTTAGTTTTCGAGAATATCGAATTTGAAAATCCATTTCATAACCGTAACGTATACAATTGATGTGGCATTACAAATAAAAATCTGATCAAGGAACATCGTGTAACAAGTTCTTATGTAAAAAAATGTAAATAGTGATTTTCTACTTAAAGTATTCGGTAAAAAATATGGTCATGTTATATGGTTGCAGACTATTCAAGTCGCGCAGTTGTATACGAACGATATAAGTTACACATTGCTCGATTCCAAATTTAATTTTCCGATATGCTGAACCTCGAATAGATATATTTGTTGTTTTATGTGTTCTTCTTACTTTGTCATGAGGAATTATCTCGTGCTCGCTTTTTTGTAACTTTTACGTGTACTCTATATATTACAGTAATAATATATTAAGACAGAAAGCAAATATATTTACATATATTACACAAAAAAAAAAAAAAGAACAAGCATGTCCTAGCAGATGATATTGACATACACATAACACATTCTTCACAACAATGGACACATTACTCACAACAGCAAACAGATGATCTACGAAATAGTTTTACATATTATATATTACAGTAATAAGAATATATTTCCAAGCAAAATCGCTAATTTTGAACGTCTCAGAAATTATTCAGTTTAGAAAATAATTTAATCGTAAAAATTGTAAAAATTCCAACAGTTTGTGATTTTCTACATGAGCGTAATATGCTTTATTGCATTAGTTCTTTGAGTAATCGAAATTAGTAGCTCAACGATAGTGATCTTGTAAATGAGAGTTAGTAATGGGCGGTATGAAAGATTTATGACGTTTATCCAAATTGGCGATTAACACTTGGGGCTGTTCCCTTATAAGGTAAAAGATAAATGTATATATCACACAGAAAGGAAGAGCAAACAGCAAAGTTCCAATAACAGACCAGGTAGTGGTAGATCACAGCAAGGGCCAGGTGGTACACCACGGCCAGGGCCAAGTGGTATACCACAGCCAGGGCCAAGTGGTATACCACAGCCAGGGCCAAGTGTCATACCACAGCCAGGGCCAAGTGGTATATCACAGGCAGGGCCAAGTGGTATACCGCAGGCAGGGCCAAGTGGTACACCACAGCCAGGGCCAAGTGATACACCACAGCCAGGGCCAAGTGGTAGACCACAGCAAGGGCCAAGTAGTAGACCACAGCCAGGGCCAAGTGGTACACAACAACAACGACGATCGGGACATTCTGGACAAAAGCAGGTACTTCTCTCACCAGAGAAACAATCATATGATGTCCAAATGGAAGCATCTGGTTCAGAACAGTCACAGCAGGTATTTTTTGTAATTTATTGAAATCAAAATGAAATTGTATGTAGAAATATTAAATGATAATTTGTATTTTACTTTTGTATATTTCTATTTAGGTAACTGCTGTAGTTCCAAAACATAAAACGGTGCTTCCAAAATATTTGCAACAAATATACTGGAATCAGATGCCACTAAAAACTAGTGTAGGAACGATAGGCAGAAAAATTATAGTAGAAACAAACATGTTTAGGCTCATCTTCCCTAAAAATTTTGAAACAAATGTTATTCATTATGATGTAGTCATTACACCAGACAAACCAAAATGTTTTTTAAGACTTGTTTTCGAAGAATTTAGAAAAATACAGTGTCCAAAGAGATATCCTGCATTTGATGGCAGAAAAAATGCATATAGTGCAAATGATCTTCCCTTTGGTGATCAAAGTGTAAGTAAATAGATAATGTGCTTTTATGATTATACATATACATAATTTCTTAGTATGTTATATATTTTTGTTATATATATGTATGTATATATTATAGAAAGAAGAAGTAATAACTCTTTTTGATAATGAATTCCAAAAAGAAAGAACTTTCAAGATATATTTAAAAAAAGTTGCGTTTCTTGATTTGTCATGGATCAAAAATTTAAAGTATGATGCATTTGAGTCTGACACAAAACAGCAATGTATTCAGGCATTGGATATCATTTTGCGCCATGGACCTGCATCGCGATACGTAACGGTAATTTTTTTAAATAATTCAAATTTTATTTATGCAAATATTCGATTTATATACCATCATATTAATTGCATATGGTAATGACATATAATATATAATATGTTACAATAAATTTAATATTATTAATACATTACTTAACACATTGATAGGTTGGTAGATCACTTTTTCAAGCACCGGAACCAGGCAGAGTTGTGTCATTAACGAATGGTTTAAATTTATGGTTTGGTGTATTCCAATCTGCTATAGTTGGATCTAGAGCATATTTGAATGTAGATGGTAATATATTAACATAATAACATTATTACCTATTGCTAATTATGTATATAAATTTTAATATGTTTTATGAATAGTTGCACATAAGGGATTTCCTAAAGAGCAGTCAGTTATTGATTTGATGAAAGAATTATGTCAGAATCCTAGAACTGGTACAGTGGTGGAGAATCTAACTCCAAGGGACATAAAATATAATAAAGATAAAATAACGAAATTTTTAAGGGGATTAAAAGTTCAGTATGAATTACAAGATCAACCTGCCAGTAAAAGAATTTATGTCGTAAATGGATTAGTCGATTGTGCAAGAGAAAACAAATTTACTTTAAAAGATGGAAGTATTAGTACGGTTGAACAATATTTCTTACAAATGAAAAGATATAGAATAAAATACCCTGATCTGCCTTGTCTTTGGGTAGGATCTAAAAATAGCAAAATTCACGTACCTGCCGAGGTAAATATAAATGAAAAAGAAATATGTCTATATGATTAAAGTTATTACACCTAAATAATAATTAACGATACCTTCATATTTTACAGTTATGTACAATTATAGCTGGACAAGCTATACGGCGAAAACTGGATGATGTACAGACTTCTAAAATGATTCGCGAAACAGCAACTAATGCCCAACTACGTAAAGAGAAAATTCTGAATGGCGTAAGAAGCTTTTTAAATAATTTTTATAATCGAAAACTGTTAAATCAATTTGTTATCGTAAACAAAGTAAACTAAAATATATATATGTTCATAGTTTGCTAAGATGGATTTGAACAATCAACCAAATTTACTGAATGAATTTCATTTCTCTGTACATGGAGAATTTGAAAAAGTGCCAGCAAGAGTTCTTGAAGCTCCCAAGTTACAATACAGTGACAGACAAGTTAACGTATTTAAGGGAACCTGGAGAGCAGACAAATTTTTAAAACCATGTGAATTGCCAGAAAATTCATGGACTATATTAAATTTAGACGGTTACGTGCGTGACTCTGATTTACATCATTTACACGATAAACTACGACGCGATGGTTAGTACGTTAAAAATAAATTTTCCAACATAATATTTAAAATATTCTTTTATAGTAACAAAATTTTGCGGCTATATTACATTTTAGGTTCATCTATGAACATGACAATTAATAGAGCACTAACTCCATTCGCGAAGTTAAGATTAGAAAATGATATTACGAACATTATTGCATATTTTCAGCAAAAAAAGAAACAAAATGTAAAATTAGTACTAGTAATACTTCCGAATATAGACAATGCTTACAGTAAGTATGGTATTATTTTATACATATACGAAAGGAAAATTTTTAATAAAATGTTTTATTGACTGTAGGTGTTGTAAAACAAATTTCCGAACTTAAAATACTCGGAGGTATTGTAACTCAATGTATAAAACAGCAAACTATGAGAAAATTGAATGATTCAACGGTTGGAAATATTTTGTTAAAAATTAATTCAAAGCTTAATGGTGTTAATCACACCTTTGCTCGTTCTTATCGGTAATATTATCTCTTATGTCTTTTATAATATGCAATATCTCACGAAAGTATTTGGATACTCCTAGAAACTTTATATGTATATTATACAAAACATTTTGAAATTTCATTAGCACTATAACGAGATACGACTACAGTGATTATATTGTTAAAATTTGATATGGATCTGAAAATGTATATAGGAGTTACAAAATATGTATTGAAAGCATACACTTCACAAAGATGACCAAAGTATTTGAACATTCAATTATTCATTATATTAATAGATCACAATACATATATAATGAGACCATCTTTAGCGCTAGTTGTCTACTATTTATGCTGCATACTAATTTTTCATGTTTGGAATAAATGTCTTGTACATTTTCGTATTGGTTTCAATGCTATTATGATTACAATAATATCTTATTATAGAGTTAATGAAATTTCAAAATGTTCCGTACAATGAACATTATATGTTCATAAGAACTTTTTGTGATAAATGTTTTCGTGAGCTACTATATGTATATTGTGCACTAGTATATATTTGCGTTTTATGTACATAAAGTATTATTTTCTTTAGTCCGCCTTGTTTAAACGAACCATGCATGATCGTTGGTGCCGATGTGACTCATCCATCCCCTGATGCGACGAGTATACCTTCGATTGCGGCTGTAAGAATCTTCTCTTCATCATCAAATCATCGAATCATGCAAAAGAAATGTATATATATATATATATATATATATATATATCTAATAATACCTTAACTTAGGTTGCAGCAAGTCATGATCCCAATGCTTTCCAATATAACGTTGAAATAAGACTTCAGCCGCCGAGAGAAGAAATGGTACACGACATGGAAGATATTATGATAAATCAGTTGATATACTTTTATACGAAAACAGGACATAAGCCTAAAAGAATAATCGTCTATCGGTAAATGGATTAAAATATTAAGTGATATGTAGGGTTAATGAGTAAATTCAATTATATAGAATATTCTTAACAAATACTTATTTACGCGTGTATAGGGATGGTGTAAGCGATGGACAACTTTTACACGTGATGCATTATGAAGTGGAAGCAATAAAAAGAGCTATAAATCGTTTAAACAAAAGTGAAGAGCGTAACATTGCGATCACATTTTTTGTAGTTCAAAAAAGGCATCATATACGTCTTTTTCCGACTGACAAAAGAAATTCCGATGATAGAAACTTTAATGTACAAGCAGGCACTATCGTTGATACAGAAATTACACATCCAACTTATGTCGATTTTTATCTTGTATCTCATGCTAGCATACAAGTAAGTCCTATATCTCACATTATACTATATGCCGTTAAAAGTAGTTACATTAATAATTAATAGAAAAAAAAAAACACTTATAGGGTACTGCCAGACCTACGAAATACAGATGCGTATATAATGAAAGTCATATGCAGGAAGATGAAATTGAGCAACTTACGTATTATCTTTGTCATATGTTTGCACGATGTACACGATCTGTTAGTTATCCTGCACCTACATACTATGCTCATTTAGCTGCTTTTAGAGCAAGAGCATTAATACACAAGTAAGTTCGTTATATGTATATGTATTAATGTCTGTTAAATATTATAAAATTATTTATATGTGTTTGCAGTGTTCACGTAGATATTGATAAGCTTGGAGAGGAACAGAGAGACAAAATGACTTTACAATTAAATAAAAGTTCACCTATGTTTTTTGTATAAGATGTATATAAGCATGTGATAAAAGAAGATTAAAAAATGGTCAGACATTATTTTGATTTATTTTAGTTAATACATTTTTAATTTAAGAACTTATTTTCGCTTGCAACGTCTGTTCTACATGAGATGTCAGTTAATTATTTCTTTCACGATTGCTTTGTTCATTAGCTACAATACATAAATTACGTATATAAAATTCATCACCACATTATTAAATAATTGTTCTTATAATATAAAAATGCTATATATTCATTGTGGTAATTAATTCTATTTGAATGTAAAGGACAACTAATATGGCGTATGATGCTTTCATGCCGATATCGTGGGCTTCATACTCATATCATAAATCATAATAAAGCTTAAAATGAAATATTGTACTTATTTATATATTTGTGTGAATCTGTTTATGTTGTTTAATAGTGCAAACTTAAATTTTATCGATCGATAAAAGGTTCATTTTCTACATTCTGATAATACGTTAAGTCTTGGTAATGGAGTTTGGGTACATTGTGATTTAACATTCGCATTTTACAAATTTCGAAGATAACGATTATTGTCCCTGTAGAACATAGAATATGTAGTCTTTAGAAAGGTATGTTAATTTTAATTTATTTAAATATTTCACTTTAGTATATGTAATATTGCACTACATACATAATGCATTTGTATTTTATATGTGAATCTGTATGTTTTTTCTCTCGGATAGCTTTTATATCTATCTTTTACCTTTGATAAAAAAGTAAAGATAATAATAAATTTTTCTCTAGAAGGATTAAAATATACAAGTCGAAAGTAACACATGTATAAATTACTATACATTTATTTAGTAGTGATTATAAAATAGAAACAAATAAATAATCAAATATACTAAATGTTAAATAAAGTATATTCGAAACAAAAAGAAAGTGTATACTTACCCTTTTCTATGATATTCTATGATAATTACAATTGTTTGAAATGGAAGAACAATTAGTATGTTGCATCGAAAATAGTTACCCTATAGTCTAGTAGTAAACAAACGCACATAGCTACAAAAGGTCATCGTACATATTTCTATTCCCGTTGATATAGTAGAAATCGATTGAAATGTATCACTTTATCATCATCATTGTTATTATCATCAATATATCATTATTATTAATTTTGTGAATTTAAAAATATTATACACGTATATTGTTTAGATGTATAAGATAAATAAAATGCTTAGGACAAAGTTTAAGTATTAGAATTAGTTCTTTCAGAACATATAAATCCTACTAAATAAATATGTATATAACAATATATATATTATATAACAGTACTTTTCATAGAATCATGTAAGAAATCCAATTACTACTCATTAACAGAGGTATAAATATGGATATTAAGAGATATTACATTTATAGGACTTGTTGACCGAATAAAGCTTTGAAAACACGTAGGGTAAATTGCAGTCGTAGTGTAGGGAGAGATCTAAAATTAGAGATCGGTTATTACAGTTACAGTTTTCAAAGCTATCACACATGAGACAAAAATTTATAACACACAAATTAGTTAAAACCGGTGTAAAAGTTTTATGAAATTTCATTGTTATCTTATAAAATAAATTTAACGAGCTTCCATTTCTATAAAAATTTATTAATTGAAATTTTCAAACGAGTTAATTATTTGCGTACTTCTCTGCTCTTGTTCCACTTTAATCAATCTTAGTTCTTGTTCATATCTTATTCTTTCACAGTTTCTCACCTTGTTTCTCTTTATCTCGCTTTATTCGTTTTGCTACCTTTTCTTTCGTTCACCCTTTATCCTCTGTCCTTTATATTTTCTCTCTTTTCTCTCCCTTTCTCTTTCTGGTGCATCTTCCACTATTCTCTTCCCTTTTCTGTATATAATTTTGCCTCCGTCTAAGGTAGGTCTCTGTTCTCGCGGACGCTTCACGTGACCAGAACGTCTATTGATTCTTGGAGGTGAGGTAGTGCATGCGCCCTCGTGTTCGCAATATCTGCTGCCAAGGGGGTATGTGATACGCTGAAAACGCTGCTCGAGTTCCGTTCGCCAACAGAAGAAACGTAAAGGGGCTATCATTGTATATAGAAACGAAAGGGTGAACGAGGGAAAAGACAGAAAAGGGGAGCCACACGGTCGTAAAATCTCAGTATCGCTTCGTGGGGCGCTCGTGCACGATTCACTGTAATCGCTATGATTACCATAGTTTTCACGAGGTATGTTTATTTCTGTCTCTCTTCACCTGAAAATCATTGATGTAGTTAGACAGCTTTTTTCAGTAATTTTTTCATGGTTTGTGATTACATATGAAAATTCTTCGAAAAGCTCGATATTACTATTTACTAACGGAAACCGCTGCGATAGAATATTACTTGTTGTATACGTGTCTTCAATTCTTTTATTTATTTCTTTAGTGTTATAGAGATGCTTTTCATTGCACGACGGTCGATCATGTGACGTTCTGCGTGTGTTAAAAATGTGAAAAAGCAAGTTAACGAATGGTATAAAAACCAATGTTTGTCTAAATAAATACGTGTTATCGTAATCTGAATTCTTGACCAAGATGTACGACAAGATTTCAAGATGTGTTAGCCAGTTGCTATTGTTTTACTGCAGGTTCTAATGCGAAAGTAAACAATGTTTCGATGACGTGTCACATTAATCGTTCTTCTTTTACGAGTTGTATCATTTCACAGTGAATCTTTCGAACATCAGAGTTCTTCGTATATTCCGCTAATTAAAATTTTTTTCTTTTCCCCCTCTATCTCCTTCGTACCAAATTATTACACCATTTTCTATCCTCCTCTATATGTTTTAATGAATATTGAGTTGTTCATATTTAGAATTGAACGTATTGTAATTTTCTATTTTTTGAGCAAAGATTGTTTTCCTTGCGAGTGAACGTTGCAGAATGTCTCATAAATGAATTGACATTTTTTGTTCGAATACCTATTCACGTAATATATCGTCGTGGAAAGTTCTGGAGTAAGAAACGTTCGTGTTTATACTTATCTAATAACAAGGAGAATTATTGTTCAAATCAACTAGACTCTACGAAACTTTCGGTTGAAAATATTTTTTACGAACCTCATGATCACAGCTATCTATTTACGTGTAACGATTCATCTTCGATGGCAATGAATGGAATTAACGATTTCTGCTTGATCGTACATCAATGAAAAATTGGTGTAACGTAAGAAAATGGACGAGATGATTGAAAGATTCTTTATTTTGATTTCAGAAGGCAACTACAATAAAAGTTTAAGGAGACACGTGGACCATGCCAGGTTAAGGGGCGAAGTGGTGACCTAAAACTCATCCTTGGTTCTGACCCTCGATGCTTACGCTACGGCTGGTGTCGACTCATTTCTTGAAGCAGCCATAGGCAGTGCCCTTCGCCTTAGAGAAAGGGCTCGATGCGATGTGCCGTGATAGGGACATGAACCCAAAACTAGTCAAATTAAACGATCTCTTTTTAACAACATATTGGTTGCCAACATCGATTTAAAGTTGCTCGAAGGTTTCGTGCGCGTGTCGACGAAGGACTTTTCTTCGCCGGTCCCTTCTCCTTCGAAAGTTTTCATATTCACCCGTCCTTCTAATTTTCATTATTCGCTTACCCCACACATTGTTCCTTACCCTCTGTTTAACGAATCTCTTTCGTGCGGAACTGAAAATTCGTGACTTGCTGTAAACGTCAACGTCATTATCAACATCGGCATCAACATCACTATCAACGTCAACGCCACTGTCAACGTTCACGCTATCGTCAACATCGAAAAATCAAGCTATCACGGAGAATAAACATAAAATACATCGAACAAAAAGATTTCATAACGAAATAAACAAGGTGATACGCAAAGTTTATTGAAAAAAAGCTTCATCGAATAAAATACTTTACTCTTTCGTTAGCTATCATTTCGTACTCATAATAATAATATGCAAGATAATTTCGAAGGTATTTTCTTACCAGGTATAACATATCCATTCGGGAAATCGACTGCGAAGGAGAGCAAATAACCAAAAATTGTAACTTGAAGTAGTATCCAGGCTGAACTCCATTTACTTCAACCTGTGGAGGGTCGCGAGGGAGTGTATTGTGAGTTTGCAGTTTTTAACAATTTCTATAGTAAATTTCCGTAAACGTTCAACGACAGACGATTCGTCATTGATACTATCCGATACACGATCTCGGATAGAGCAATCGTTGTCGTCCTGATGTACATTAAAGAAGCGCATAGCATAAAAAGTTTATCGATCAACCTACTCTTGAGAGATTGAATATCGCAAAGTCCATTGTTCGATCGGTATCGAATTCTCATCGACAGAGGCATATTGTCTTCCGTTAGATTGATCGTGAAACGCAACTTTGCAGTAGACGGTAAAGAGTTAAAAATTACACAGTTGCTAGTTCAACGACATAAAAGTGTACTTTATTCGTTTGATATTGGTAAACTAGTTTAATAGAGAGAAAAAAAATTGTCAATTTAATCAGTGCGGCGGCGGTGGCGGCGGCTCGCGTTGTAGACAAAGTGGGATGAGACGTCCTCAGCAAGATCATCACCATCTCCACAGCAACCACCACCACCATCATCATCATCATCATCATCATCATCATCATTGCTATCATCAGCAGCACAACCACCATCATCATGGATCTTCGTCGAGTCCTACACGATCTCGACAAGTTCACGACAAGGTAATTTCCTTTAAGTACGTTTCACGTTTTTCAAATGTCAATAATTTACGATGAAATTCAATTATTTCCAAGGACGAATCCCGTTTAGCGAAAGTGAAACGCGTTCTGACAGTATCGTTATTAAGACGTAACACAGGATCTACGAGGGTCTTTGGTACTCGGCTAGATTCGATCGAGCCATACCTCGACACCGGTGTACCTTTTGTGGTGCACCGATTGTGTAATTATATCGAAGCTCATGGATTCCAAAGCGCCGCGGTGTTCCGTCTATCCGGTGGAAGCCCAAGATTGGCAGAAAGATTGAGGGCCGCGTTTGAAAGAAGAGGAGATGCTGACTTAGAAACAGCAGCCTGTCCCCCGACTGCGGCAACGCTTCTTCGCCAGTATCTAAAAGAATTACCACAACCTGTTGTACCATCAACTCTTGTAGCTAGGCTATTGTCCATTCATGCCCGTAAGCATCCGTTACTTTAATTACCCTAGCACGCTGTCCTTTTTCTTTTCCACTTCTTTTTATGTAACATGCCCATTTGAAAAGAAAAAATCATAAACCAATTTGTTCACAGAGAATTATGCTAACGATCATGACTGTTGGATTAATTTAACGAAAGAGCTACTGTCAACTCTGCCAACCTCCCACTATCGTTTGCTTGGTTACTTGGCTCTTTATCTAAGCAAGTACGAAGCTAAACATGGACGTAGTGCCGGCGTTTGCGGAGTGTTCGCCCCTGTAATTCTACCTCATGTTCCACCTGCTACCACCCTTCTTCGTGATATCTTAGCCGAAGCATCTGTGCTCTTTCCAGATTGGTAAGTTGCATATATATACCTTTCTTCTTACCTTTTCCAAGTGCATGCATTTGCTGTAAGGCGTAGACACGTTAAATTGGTCAAACGAAAACCTGTTAAACCTGTTAAATAAATATGGCGATAACCAACTTTATGGCCCAATGTCAGATTTGGGCTATATATAGGCCATATGATTATTGGCCATAAATATGCATAAATCGCATTGTCGTCATTCGACAGTTATATTTTTAATTAATTTTGACCGCTAAAAAGAAAGATAAAGAGACAAGATAAGTTTAAAATACACGTACATTTTAACTATAAGAGAATGTAATTCCGAAGCAACTATAAATCGCGTTATTATCAGTATTATGTAATAAAGAAATCCAATCGGTCGGCTTGCAATTACACGTTAGCACGTCTTAAAACTCTTGACTCGTGTTCGCTCACGTGTATAGTTCAATTTCCTACGGTTCTACGTACAAATAGGTATGATATTTACGTTAAGTCGCTTTAAGTTCTCAAAATAACATTAAGTTCCTTGTATTTTGTAAAAATATTTTGCAAATTATGCTAGCTTTCTATTAAAGCATACGTATCGATCCCTGATCATGTTGGAATAATTCAATACCGACGAATGTTCTTGAAAACGCAGTCGATACTTCCTTTTGTCTTATACTTATTTTTCCATTAACGCTCAAGGTATACGCCACGTGCTCTTGCATATCAATATCACAGGCATGCGTTTTAGATCGATTTTAGCGTTTTCAGCTGTAACCATAAAAAGAGGAAACGTCGCAACAATTTTTTTCGGCTAGCATTTTTCTTTTCTCACATTAAATAAAATATAATAAAATATCGGCTGTTTTCAATCTATATGACAGCATTATTTCGGTAATGCCTCCTTGTATTAATACCTTCGTATGATAGATACGTACAATGCAACGTATCGTCTCTGTTTTCTTACGGTTTGGTCAATGATATCGCTAATACATATCGTATGACAAAGAGATAAAGTACGATTAAAATTCGATATATATATATATTGTATTATATTTAATAATGAGTAATTTATTAATGTAAATACTTTTATCTTTTACGCAAAAAGAAAAAAAAAGAAAAAAAAAGAAAAAAAAAATAAAACAGTAACAAGGTGTTTTTTTTATGTTTATTTATATACATATAACGACGAGTTTGTTACATTTACGCGCAAGTCAAAAGAAATATTTTTATTTCAGACTCGAAAACTTAAAAATTTCTTTAATCTTTTGTCTCTTTCTCATCAAATTCAAATTCATACATTAATCGCAAATATATACATAAATTTTGCCTTATTTTATATGTACGAAACATCCTTAACATTGGATTTTTAGTGTATTCTATGTCATTTCATAGCGTGGAAACTTTACCCAGATATTTTAGCTAAAATTATTTTAACTTTACCAGTAAAGTGCGTAGTTCCTCAATTTAGCCTGAAGAGATCATCCAGTCACGCGGTTCATGTTATTCAACTAACAATGTACTATTTAGTACGACAAAAAATACGGAGAAAAACCTGTTTTCTCATGCTTATCGAAATAAACGCTTAAACTCGTTAATAGTCATCGATTCGTATGAAACTGCGGCAAATAACGTTTTTGCCGATTTTTCGTAAAGTTGTAGAGCATGATTTTGCATAAGTTATCAAATCAAAGGACAGGTTACGATAAAAGATTCTTAACTGTTATCTTCGATAATTGCTAAAAATGATAGGCAAAGAAATCGTCAAGTTTTCTCTTGCTTCTGGTTTTTCATGTTAGGATTACAATAAATCCTATATTAATTCCTATCAACCTTGAAATCCAAGATTCGTTGGCTGCTTCCACTCGTCCTGAAGGAAGACAAATTTCATCGATAAACGAAAATTAGAGAAAAAGAAGAAAGGAAAATAGCGTTCACTTTTATTGTTTTCTACTTTACAAAGAATTGAATTTTTACGTAGAAAAATCGAAAATATGCTTTTCGTTTAAGATACTACGAGCACCTATAGTTTTGTCTATTCCAAGTAAAAATTATTATTGACTGATTCAGAGATGCCTGAATCAATTATACGCGTTTATAAGCTCTAAAGTAATCGTGAATCACGAGTCATTGTGTTTTATAATCGATGCGTTTGCAACATATGTATATCATGCAGTCTAGTCGTTCGAGGCACTGATCCAACAATGACGTAATCCTCCTTAATAAGTTTCGTCCATCTTAAACACAACCATAACCATGCACAAATACATACATAGAATCATTATGTAGTTACGTGTTATGTATCCGTAGTTCAAGGAAGAGCCGTTTGGCACAAGCCGGTTTCAACAAGAAACACGCCTACCAACGAAAATAGTTCAGGAATCGAGATCCCTCTGCACGAAAGTTGGCAAAGTATATATGTATTTAGCATACAAATGGAATCGTTCATACACATGCAATTTGGCTTTACCTTCGATCTTTCGGCTATTTTTGTAAATAAGTAAACGACAAGTTTTCAAAAGAAAATGTTGACTGACAAACGTTATCGAACGAGTTTACCTAAAAATCATTGGTATTCTATTACTAGTGATTTTACGATGTAGCTCCGTGCTAAATGTACATACATCGTCGACCAAAAATAATGTTTTGTTGACGTCAAGGTGTCAAACATGCGGTCGCAAATATCCATGTTACATTTGTTATAGATCGTCATTTAATACAATTTCATACTAACGAAGAAAATGATTTTAATCTTATTTCATTTAGATAGAGGCGGTTATATTATTGCACGTACGGAAGAAAGAATTGGAACTGATTCATGAATTATCTGTCATAAATTATAAATCATCGTAGGGATCGACGAAGTCATCGTTAGGGGCATCGTTGGAACCACTGGGTGTCGAGCTATTATCGCTGTCATGTAAATTACAAAGTCTCATTTATTAGATAAAAGTATGTTATATTCTCTTAAAAGAGTAGGATTCGTATCGGAACTATACTCATAAGTTAATCACGATATTGCTAGTGACAACAAGCTCCAAACCGGTTTCGAAGGGTTTGTTTCTTCCGGTGCAGCATAGGAAAGCAGCCACTGTAGTGGTTTCTGTGTAGTTTAGCATGTGAAGTATTGCAACACAGCTATGGAGTTTGGGTGAAATTCCTATGTTAATTATGGTCAATTTTATGAACGCGTAACCAGTGCCGACAAACATGAGTCAACGGGAATATGGATAGAGAAAGAGTTTCCATTCGATCGATTCTCGAGGCTGTCACGTGTATTACATGTATACTCGCTGTATATACACTCGCGGTTGATAGACAGTAAGTAGTAACGCTCGGTAAGTCGCGTGCGTCACGCTCGTCACGCGCAAAGACGAACTACAAGATCGGTGTCAGTTGAAGGAACAGAATATAGAGAAGAGTCGATCGGCAACGGCCACGGTCTAATTTGTGACTTATTCGAAACTTCCATTCGGTCAACGCGTAACATCGAATCGGAAGCAACGTGCAACGCACACGTTTGTGAACGTGAAATCGACCGTGAATCCAACTAATTTCTTCCTCGAAAATTCTAGGTTCTGTGTTTAGACTCACGACGTCTGAAGTCTTGTGTACTTTCATACGAATCAGCAAACATATATCTTGACTAATTATGTGGGAATTAAGTGTTGTCTGTTCGTTGTGAACGACAGTAGTTCTTTGGAACTTTCGATCGAAAAGTGTTCGCATTTCTTGCGTACGAGTCGACTGAGAACGCTCTCTCGTCTAGTTCTACAAGCAGACGACTATAAATGTTCCATCGAATCGCCGAGAGACTTGTGTTCGCGCCGGTGGTCCGCCATTGGAAAAGAAAGTTGGTGTTCGTGATTACATGAATAACTTCTACTGCAAAAGGGATACGCGTACAGTAAGTTTGTTGCACGCATCACCAACATAACAAATGTAAATAAAGGGTCGATTCCTTTCCCGTTTTCCGTATTTATCGACGATTCCTCTTCTTATATTTTCATGTTCATACTTCTTTCCGACGGAAATTCTTTTCTAAAAATACAGATAGGCGGGTCGCAATTGGTCAATTCCAAGTATTGAAAAAATACAACAAGGCTAAGAAGTTGATCCATTTAATGTGACAAATTATACAACTTAATCCTGCATGATATTAACGTAAGAGATAATTCGATTTCAGAAAGAAGTCTGAAAATAGGAATATACGATGTGTTGTTATGTAATGTCAGCGCGATACGAGATGTCGCGGTTTTATTAAAATCTGCTAAAAAAGCATCCATAAAAATGCAACTTTTCTTTGCTTTCATGGTAAACATGTACTACGAAGGATATTAATTATTTCTGAGGACACGAAGGTGTATTTCTTACGTACTTCGTTGTTTAATAATCCTTGCATTACTGGAAGTTTTTTAATCGATTCCTTTTAACGGATATGCCGACAATTTGTTACTTACGATTAATCGATAAAATAGTTCATCCTGATTTAAAATACGTAGCTTAAGAGGAAGCAGTTCCTTACATTAGAATTCTAGTAAAAATATTTTCTCTTTTTAATTTAATTGTTAGCCTGTTCTCACTTTTTATCTTGTTTATCTTTATTCGTTCGCCACTAGGATATGCGCATACAATATAAAATATCATTTGGGACGATTATAAACTTCGATGTACCTTGAATGTGATTTTCTGTACCTGTGGCGAAAATAACGTCGTTACATTGTCGAATCTGAATGTGTTTCCATGAGACAGCGAGAAAAATCTCACCAGGAAAGCGCAATAAAACGCGTACTGACGTGACCTACCTCGTGGTTGGCGTTCTCAAAGGCATTTCTCTCTAACGCTGATCGATCACAGTCTGCCGTACCTTTTTTCTCTTGTTGAAAGAACGATTCGACTCACTCAAGTATGTAACTTTTCAATTTCCCAACGATGCATTGGGTGCTGCCAGACAAGTTGAATCTAAACAAAAATATGAAATTTCGTAGCATGGTACTGTTTTATTTACATCTTAATATTTTAGAATTAAAATTAAAAAAAATTATGTTTCATTTGATTTTTAAAACTTTTTTATATCTATTCTTACTATAGTTTTTAATACCACTTATTTAGTATCTACATATTAATTTTTCAAATGTTACGTAAAGGTATTAAGAACTTCTCTCTTATTCTTTCTTTCGATACACTCTTACATTTAATTATTTTACGTTTCGATTATTTCGTACAACATGGTTAATTTTTTGTACATTCTGATCGAAGCGGTCCTCACTGGCGTGGCAATGGAATTTTCCAATCCCTCGCGTATAACGAAGGATAAAGTAGCGTGTGTAAAAATAGGAATGTTACAATGTGTATAACAAGATTGAGGACTTTGATTTCGTAAAGCACATTTTACTTCTCACTACATTAGGTCTATCTTTGTTTCTAATATAAGTTTTGGTTTAATAGTATCGTTTTCGTGAGAAGGAAATACATTAGCGCAAAAACCGGTGACTCACTTGCAATTTCCTTATTTTATTATTATTATTATTATTATTACTACTACTACTACTGCTAGTACTATTACCATAACTACTCCTACTACTACTACTACTCCTCTACTACTANCTACTACTACTACTACTACTACTACTACTACTACTACTACTATTACTATTACTACTATTATTATATAAAATATCTTTCATAATATCATAACATAAAATTTTGACTTAGTCCTTTTACTTATTGTATTTATAGAATTCTGATTTATATAGAGTATTTTTTGGATTCCTTTATCAATCATACTTCATTAGAATAGAAGGAATAGCACTTTAATAGGAGCATTTAACTCTACGAATGGGTTTGTTTTCAGCATCCGAGATAACGTAGTGAACGGCGTGATCTCTGCAAGTGATTGTAAGATTTGCAAGGATACAAAGGACGAACCAAAAGATTTTGAAGAAGCGTCGTTGCTTTGCGCGCTGAAACCGCGTAAGCGTAAAGAACGTCACGAATCCTGTTGTCAAGAACGAAAACTGATAAGGTACGATAAACAAATGGAGGAAGAAAATGCTTTAACGAAGTTATAAAGATTATATATAAGACTAGTTTGACTTCTCTTATTCTCTCTCACGAATCGAACACTTTTAGAAGTAGTAGCGAGGAGCGTGTTCTTGAAAGTCCCGCTGAAACCACGGACACGATTAGACGTGTGAGTAGTCACGAAGATTTTAACAGTGAAAAACACTTGCATATTTTATCTCAGCTCGGACAAGACATGGGTCATGGTGTGGTGAGTTTTCTCCAATATGCAAGTAATGTTTATTACTTTTACATTGAGCTTTACACATGTAAGGTACTTTATTTACAGAGATGCGGAAGTCTTCCCTTACATGAAAGAACAAATGTTTCACCTGTATCCAAGAAAACTCCACCAACTTCGTCACCGTGCGAGACAGCTTTAGAAACAGAAAAATTTGAATGCGATGCTGAGAAATTGAGAAGCAGCGAACGTTTCAGTCGAAGTATTACTCCGAGAGGACGAAGGCAGGCTCGACGAAGAAGGGTGCATAAAGTTACAGACGCAGAGAATTCTAGTAAGGTAAAATTTCTATTTGTTCTTTACATGTGATATGTAACAAAAAAGAATCTATAGAATTTGGATTAAATTGAAACAAAAATTCTTCCGTTAGGAAAACGAAGAGGAAACCGATAATATTTATGTATCATCGAATCCTAATAGCTGCAATGGATCTCCAGCACAAAGTTTTTTGGAAATGTTAAGCAGTGGACCGAGCCGATCGCCATCGCCGGCTCGTCCTCCAACAGTTAGTCATGAAGATCTAAATAATCCCAGCCTAACTAACTGGACTTTTCAACGACAAGAAAATGTAAACAAAACTAGGATATTAAGGTCAATTGTAAACAATAACAATATTACATATCAATCTAATATTTGTAGGACGAAGCTGCCGATGCACGAGTAGAAGCTATGCTTTCTCCAAGAAATTCTTTATTACTACCTAGACGTTTTTATTCTGAAAATGAAATGCAACCTAATGCTCCGAATATCGCGGAACTTGGTTTAAAAAATTTAACCAAGTATATAAATGGCTTGAAAAAAAAGATAAAGAAATACGAAGACGAATTTGAAGAAAATTTTGGTTATCGTCCAAGTCATTCTGATAAGATGAGTAACAAGGACATCAAACGATTGTGTACAGAATTAAGTAAATTGCGAAAGGAGCATAAGTTATTAAAAGAAGATCCGGTGAGCGCGTTATTAGCTAATGCAAATAACAAAACAAGAACAACAACTAACGGTAGTCCGACAAACAACAATAACAGCCAAGAAAAATCTAGAACAGTTTCGATGGAAGAGATGATAAAAGAAATAGAAAAAAAATTAAGTGAAAAGAGATTGAAATATAATAGACCCGAGAATATGGAAGAACTAACTTATGAACAATTAATAGATGAAAAAACTGCTGTTCAAAAAGCTTTGCTCCATATTGAGAATACTTTTGGGAGGCCAGTTTCTAAAGAAGATAGAGCTGTCGTGCGATCTTTATATGATAAATACAGAACTTTAAAAAGATTACTTATTAGAGCAGGCGTGGTAAGCGACATATTTTATAAATCTAATAATAATCTTAATAATCTTAATTATATATATAATTGTATGTATGTATATATAAATTATCTTTAAACTTTCTTTCTGTTTTTCTTACAGAGCAAAAATAAAGATAGCATTTCAGAGTTGGCTACTATTTTGGAACACGAAGCGATGGATTTTACATCATCTAATTTACCTAACAATCCATCTGATACAGAGAGGAGAGCTAGTGAACCTGATATGTCACATAGAGGTATTTTGGATTGTATAGATTCGGTAGATCAATTACCAACTGATAGTGATAGTCAGCACAGCAGTAGCGAAGGAAGTCGTAGTAACAACGAAAGTCTTCACGCACTTCCACAGTAAGTTTTTAGTATATATAATTCACTAACATCTATTTTCTAAAAAGGTATTAACAACTGCTTAATTTGATTTTAGAGAGGAATTATTGGTACAACAGAAATTAACCAGGGAAGAGAAAAAGCGTCTGCGACGTGCTTTAAAAGAATTAGAAGCACAATTCGAAGCTCGTGCCGGCCGTAGAATGCAAAGAGAAGATCGTGGCCCGCAAGTCACAACCGTTTACGAATCATATAAGCAGGCTAAAGCAAAGCTTCGACTGATCGATGCTCTAGTAGCTAAAAATGCTTGACGCAGTATTTAATGAATATCTTGAAATTTACATACATCTAACAACAAAGAAAACTTCAAACATTATAAAACATCCGAAATATATGCAGTGGTTATTATAAAACCGAAATTTCATACAACATTCATAAAAAATGCTATTGTGCAACAGAAGGCAACAAAAAACATCTATCCAAAATGAAGGATATTAAAACGAGACACTAGTATATATGCCCGATAATTTGAATTTATCCAAAAATCAAAATATTTTAAGAGGAGAATGGAGAGGCTGTCTCTGGCTGTAATACTTTGACTTCGTATGTATTGATTATAATTGGCCAACGATCTATTTTAAATCAAAATATCAAACCGATATAAGAACATGTACGCAAAACTCTATTCTCAACTACTCGTATACTGAAATCTCAGTTACTGAAATCAGTACATTGATAAATTAATTTACCTTTAATTCTGGTAAAAATATTTATTGCGTGTAATATGATATTTGTACGAAATATTTTCAACGACAATTTCAATTATTGTATTAACTAGATTGTTTTGATAAGACTCTTGTTATTTTAATGACTCAGTGAAGTGCATATTATAAAATGATATCATACGATAATAAATAATAAAATTAGTACCAGGTTAGTATTCTGAACTCTAAACACTAATAGTTAGAAAGTAACAGTGGCTACCGCGTTATAAACAATCTGTCGATTTGCATTCAATTTCCTTCAAATACTCAACGTCAGATTCAATAAAGTAAGGAAATGCTTATTGCATGGTTATTGTAAACTGCCAATTTATACGAATAAGTACATCACATACAAAAATATTAAAGAAAAACATGCCACTGACCTGCTCCATTTTACATATTTCTACCAGTGTTATTTAAAATTTTGTCACATTTTAATAGAAATTTTAAAAAATTTACTTCTTCCTATTTTATATTATTTGCATATACACGTATATTGCATCATATTTTTTCCATGTTTGTGCATTTCTTTATGTTTGATTAAATGTTGAGTATGTAAAAAAACAAAGACATGAAGAAATGAATTATTGCTTGAAAAATTATTATATGTACGTATCTTGCTATAAATCAATGGATGCTAACATGCAAAAGTAAACTACAAAAGAAGTATTAAAGACGAACAGTGACAAATTATGAAAATAATTTCATAATTGAAACGAATCTAACGAATACATTGTATGTCGATTTCTTTTTTTAGTAGGCATTATATATTTACGTACGTCTTTGTACTCTATCGATTAATAATATTATTGCCATTTTCAAATTACTATTTTTAACAAATTTATATCTTTTTTTTATATTACATGACATAGGATATCATTTTCTTTAAAAGCTAATACATCAATTGAATGAAAATAGAAAGAACAGATATCTAGATTCTAGATTATACATTATTTAAACTAAAATTAATATTTGTTTCATTAGTCGAAGATTATCATCATATTGAATGTTGAGAGTAAAGAACGGATCTGTGGGGTTATTTGTAATGTAAGTACCTTGTAAGAAATATCACATGTTATAATTGTAGAGTACTATAAACTGTTACAGTCTTATAGCTGTATTAAACATATTCATTAAAACCTCGTTAATTTTTCCGTTTTATATTTGTGCAAGTAAAATTTTAAGGCAATTATTCTGAAATATAATGCAAGTATGACGTATATAAACAGCAGCCTTAAAATTCAACTTGATAAAGCGTCTTAAATGAAGGTGCTAAAGTTTCAGTTCTAATCTTATCAAACGAAAGAAATGCTTTGCGAATTTTAGCAACATGGAAGTGCGCCGAAGGGGTTCGCGTTTTTAATATTATGATTTTGCAGCAAACAAGAACTACAGAGCTTAACTCGTACTTATGTATTAAGAACTAAAAAATAAAACAATGTAGGAAATATTCTATAAATTAATATATATTTATACATATATGTATATGATTTTAAATCTTGATTGAAATCAACCGATGTTCAAATTTTTAAATTGATTATAAAAAATTGCTGGAATATTATATGCGTAGTTTCAATTGGTTCCTTGCAACATATTTTCGTTTAATCTATGCTTTTTTTGTTACAAATAAAATTATGGCGGCCCCAATTCTTTAGCGCTAATCCATTTCGCACACTCGTATGAAAAATCTGATTTCTTTGAATATTTTAATATTGCATTAATCCAGTCGATATTTGTTATAAAATTTACCCGCTGAATTAAAATATGCGGAATTAATGAAACAGAAAAAGATTTTTTAGACCAAAGCATTTTTTAGTCTGTGATATAATATGAGAGATATATTATTTATGTTAATATGGGAGAGTGTGTGTGAGAAGGACTTCATTTTTTTTTGTGGAAACGATTTCTTGACCTGAGGAAATGTTTTCGGTCATCTCCTTCGTAGAAGGTAATCGAGATTGATGATCTGTTTAAAAGATCGTAAAATAAAAGTAGTAATTTAAGTAACGTTTCATTCTTTTATACGAAAAAAGAGAAAAGGAAGAGAAAGAGCGACTGAAGTAGAAAAATCAAAAGTAAAAGATCCGAATAATTTAATTTAATTTAATAAAACACAATTTTTTGTATTTTTTAATAATCCAACAAAACTATATTTTAACGATTAATTTCCTTTCACACGATTTTCAAATTTATTATTGTATTTGCGAATATATTTGCAGAAATAGACTCATTATATTTTATTAGTCTTTTAAAACGACTAATTTTATATTAAACATCATAGATATCATAAGATATTCAATCGATTTTGGATGTGTATAAATTTTTATGATATAAGTAAAAAAACGATACTGCTTCAGGAGTAGAATAACATTTTCTATTAACGTTTTCTGAAATAGATCTTGTACATAAAGTACAAGAGACATATCTGTTGATGTGTGATTTTGTATAATCGCTTACAAGATAAATATTTTTGCCACTATTAGATTGAAATTTCGTTTACGAAAAATATAAATTGCTTTTTTATTTCGTAAAAATAATTCGCTCTTGACGATGTATTTAAATATTAAAGGTAAAAATAAAAAATAAACAACAATTTTAATTATTCTGCAGCGTTTGAAAACATGAAATTGTGTATATACGTATAAACGGTATGTATAGATGAAAAGCAAGGGCGTATATCAATATACGAAACTAAACAAATCTATTAGTCGTTATAACAAGTAGCATGTAGAATTGAATAAAAGAAAAATATGATCTGCTAAAAATATTGTTTTTGTTATACTGAATAACCTTAACAAAATCCTTGATATTTCTTTTATAGTGCATATTTTATATTTTAATATTTAGATTAATAAATAATCTTCTAAGCATTATAGTGATAAGAAACAAATCTCTTATTGGGACCACACAATTGCTTACTTAAGAAAAAATATTACAAATTTTATTTGCATTATACTTTATATGTGTTTATCATGTTTTATCAAATTTCAGACCACTTTTTATGACAATACTACATAAAAAATAGTTTCAATTAATATCATGTAACAAATTTGTTAATAATTTCAGCTTACGTGATAAATATGATCCACAATGTATTGTTACCATGATGTTAGTTTTAATTGCTTCTGAAATGTTTGAATTTGCCGTAAGAGACCAGCTAGACGAAGAGAAATAGGTTCCCTTGTGACAGCACTATTTCCCCTTTTGTGAAAAAGTCTTTGCTGAAAATTTGATCCATTTGATCTATTAGATTTAGTTGATGTAAATGGCATAGCTGCATACAATTTATCTGATCCCAGTGGAATTTCAGTTGATATACAAACATAACTGTTCTTTTTTTGTAATAATTTCATTTGATGTTTTAACGACATCACCTAGGATCAAAAACATCAAAATATTTTTTATAAATATTGGTATTGTGTATAAGTTGTAAAATATCACGATTTGGTCTAAGTATAAATAAAAAATCTGCAAAATAATCTTACCTCTTTATACAAGTTAACAACAGCATTTATCTCATCTTCTTTAATGCTTAATTCTTTTTCTAAATGTAGTATTTCTTCTTCTAAATCTTTATCACTGTATTTTTTTGCTTTTGCTTGTAATCTTTCATATTTTCTATAATGTGTGTACATATGTTAAGAAATACTAGATTAATATAGATTACTGAGTTTTACTTTATCATTAGTTGACTTAACTTACGTGTTCATTTCCTCGAACTGATCATGAAGGTTAATGAGAACTTCTCTTATTCCTTTAGAATCTTGAGAATGATTAACTGTTGAGGTATTAGAAATGTGTTTATCACAAATATTGCCCTGTAATGTGTTCTAGATTAATATTTTTAAACAATCTATTCATCTAGATAACTTTACCTGATATATTTTGGATTGCATTTCTGGGTTTTCCATCTTTGTGTTTACATTTTGTTGGGAAGCAAACAATTTCAACATTTTATTGTCTGTTACATGTAGTATTGTATTCAGTGTATTCAATTGATTCTCTGATCTAGTATCCTGTAAATAACAAGAAATAGTTTTGTGTTCTGAAATGAAAGATGAACATTTCCAATGATATTACATTTAATATTATCTACTAAGCAAACCTTTTTCTTATGAAAATTCCCATATTTATTTATACTGCCATTAATTCCTTTTTGTAAATTCTGATATTGCTCAATATTTGATTTTAAATTTACGTTTAAATTACTTACTCCTTTCCTATCATATTTTAAAAACATATTTTCATTTTCTAATAAATGATCACCTTTACTCATAAACAAATTTTCTTTCTGTATATGTATATTATTAATTTGGGAATTTATATGAGACAGTTTACTCTGTTGATTGTTTATCTGTTCTATGAGAACAGATGCAGGCTTCATACCTCTGCTAATTTTACGAATAAGAAGAGGTGTCACTCCTGTTGCAGCAATTTGCCTTGTTTTCATAATGCTCAAAACCTTTTGAATAAAGAAAGGTTGTAACAATAAGCATAGCTTACTTTTATATTTAATAACATACTTGCTGTATATTTAAACCTAAATTATGACTTGGGGTTACAGAAGTACCCACTACGAAGGGTATATTTTGAAAGTTGAATCTACCGAAATATGAACGATTGGCTCTCTTTAATTTAGAAGCTAAAGTTGGCATTTCATAATTATGAGTAACTATTGGATCGCAATATGATGCTTGTATAATTGCATGTTGACACTGATGCGAATTGTACTTTTCCATGGTACATGCAGGACTGGTTGAAATTTTCAAATTATTACTTAGATCATTGTTAATTGTAATCCTTCCTCTGAAAATAGAAGTTAATATTATATTTCATATTATATAATATCATTGCTATAACCACTACCATGAGTCCTTACACTGTTTTCTGACCAGTTTGATGCTTTTGAGAATAATTTTGGGGACAATCTACATTAACATCACAATTATTATCTTCATATTTTGGTTTTATGGATATGTTTTGTTGTTTATTCATAGCTGAAGATGTTAATATGTTAATATAGTTCATGTGATGTTCAAGTTTTGAATGTTTACTAGGAATAGCAGACGTGCTGCCACTCTTTGCTGCTGCATTATGATAAATTTCCACTACATCATTAGATGTTTGTTGAGACTTGAATGTATGACGATTACTTACACTATCTAAAATATATATAAAAATCAATATGAAGTTTTCAAATGAACATCTTTATATGATACTTTTTTGTTTTCGTTTTTTTGTATCCTTTTTTCCTAAAAAAATTGTATCTCTTGTGGTTACAGTACTCCGTGAATTAGAACAGTGTATTTTTTTTCTTCGCTTTTTAATCTTCAATGGAACAATGTCATCTAGCTTACATAAGGAGCCTTTCTTGCTTGACAATGCTGAAGAAATAGCTTTTTCTTTTTTTTCGTTTTTTGTAGAGACTTTACTTTTATCCACGGATCCATCTTTAACATTACCAGAAATATTTAGTTTAATATCATCTTTTGCAGAAAATGATTCTTGAAGTAAATAGCTATTTTGATTATCCAGAGTTAATTGTTCAAAAGATTTGGTTAAAGTTTCATTATTTCCTATTAATTCTGTAGAATATTCTGTTAGATGCTTTTGATATGGGAATTGCCAATTGTAATTGTGTTCTTCACACTGCTAATAAGATTTTTATGAATATAGTTATGAAGAACAACTTCCTTTAGAATGCATATCAAATATATTCATAACTTAAACACAATATACATACTGCCATGTTATCTTTCTGAGTTTGTAGTAACGATCTTGATTGTGTGTTCTGTGGAATAGCATAAGTTTGAAGTGTAATCGAAGATAATTCAGTTTCTGTTCCTTTCTGTTTATTTAAGTTCTTTTGTTTTTCTTTTTCTTCTTCTTTCTTCTGCAGATTATTTTCGGATAAAATATTGGCTAAATTTGAAGTTATGAAAGATTTATCCTTGTGGATCTTATCATCTGTAACATAGAGAATGCATTTGAATTTACTTTTTATAGTTTACAATAATAAAAGAATATACAATGAAAAAAAATGTTTTATTGCATTTTATTGCATCATTTTCATTTACAAACATACATAGCGTATCAGAATACTTTTCCAAAGAATTATTACAATTCACTTGTCTGGAAACTATAGTTTCAACATTATCAGAAGTCTTTATTTTACAATTTTGCCAATTTGGATCACACAAAGTCTTTTTAGTTTCTTGTATTTTTGGCATATCATGATATAACATTTTCATATATTTCATATGAGATTTTAACGAATCACATCTTTCTTTTGTAGAATAGAACCATTGTTTTACATTTTTCACATCTAAATGAATAAAACTCAACATAATTAAATTAAATTATTTCTATTACTGTAGTGTAAATATACTGTATAGATTAATACAAGTTATTTTGATATATTTAAATCACGTATGCAAAATATATAATTACCAGTGTAATATTTTTTCTTGTAATTAACATCCATATTCTGTTTTTAGTTAATTAATATACATAGTTTAATTATCAAACAACCATCATTAGTAAGATCAATAATAAAAATTTTTTGATGGATAAAAGAAATTTGTAATAATATAAAACTAAAAGAAATCTATAAAAAACTCAAGGAATAAGAACTCACAGGTTACGTTTTTATTGTTTATCGATTACATTTTTACTTATATATCTTTTGTTTCCAACACGTTCTTCTTTCATTGAAAGAAAATCGTTTAAGGGAAAATTTTAGTTTTTAGTCAGCTTCTTACAAAAGCTCGTAAAATATTTAAATATGTATTACCCGTTCTAATATTGACTTTCACTTAACATTTTAAAAACTACATTTATTATTCTAATGTTATTATTAATTAAAGCATTTGATTTCTATTAAATGTATCAAATTGTAAAAGTATTAAATTGTTTTAAAAGTTACCTATAGATTTCTTAATATTAAACGACAATCAAATTTATTTCTAGACAAGTAGAATACAAAAATGTTTGCAATAAATATGAATGAAAATCATACTTTTTAATTATAAGACTATGTAAGTGCTACAACAATCTAAAAATACTCAGAGATAATTAAATTCAAAGATAAGTTTAAAATGAAAAAGAAAAATCTAGAATAGGGAAATCTCTGGTAAATTTTTAAATTGAATTACTGTAATATTGGTTTGTAATATTTAGCCGTTAGGTGCGCTGAAGTCTGTTTCTTGCTTATAGATATGTTGTACTTTAAGAAGACGTAGTTCGGTCCAAGCCTGAGTTGTAAATGGTGGATGGCCTGTCATCGTTGCTGCATTAACATCAGGTACGTAGATTTGTATCTCATTTATGTTTGATTTTTAATTATGACATTAACGAAAAATAATTATGATTTCTACGAAGAATTGTTGATCGCTTTATAAAGAACATCAGTTCTAATAATAAATATTATTCTTTCTTGAAATCTTGTTTCATGACACCTTTGATTACGTAAAATTATTGCACCAGACGAAAATAGTCACCTGACTTAGGAGATATAGTTATTTCTTTCGTATTTTTTTTTTTTTTTTAGAAAAGATCATTAATAACTTTTAACATTTATTTTACATCTTCATATTAACTCATCAATAATAAAATATTTTTAATGATTGAATTAAATAACCTACAATATGATTGTGTTCAAATGAAAAATATTATCTTTCATATATGTAGATATAAATGTAATTGTGTAGTTGCAATAGGTATCTAGAAATCTATCGTAAATTCTGCACTTTTTCCCGTAGTTTCACTTTTAGTTAGATTCTTAGATTCATTTGTTCTTGCTAATCCCTATCGGTATGCCAAAAAATTGACGTTTGACCACGTTTTTCGGACAAATGTCATATGTTTCTGACATTGTTTAATTGACAAAGGATAGCTTCTTATTTGCATAACTGTTCTAAAAACTAGAAATATATTTTAATAATCCTTTGCTATTTATTTTTTGCTAAAACTACTATATGAAGTAATTGTAAGTACGTATTGATATACACACCGATTACTGATGTTGTAATAATAGATAATTCGTTATCGTCTATATACCGTAAATAATATGAATAGTTTTTGTTAACTTCAATATGAGTTACACAATATAATACCATAATTAGTGTTAGTGACACATTGAATTTTGATATTATAAATTATAATCTAACCTAATATTTTTGTTTTAAGTGTATATCTACTTATGTTTTGTAACATGTCAATAAAGTTGAATATAAAGAGTTTATTATGAATCTCCTTAATGTGTTTTGATTTTTTTGTTAGCTTATCTGTCTTACATTAGTCATTCATTATGATAGACAATGTCATTTGTACAGACCAGTCTGCATTATAATGCATGTACATGTATGTTCCCTGTTTTACCGTTAATATACTTAAATTCATATCCATATATATTAATATCTTAGCTTCAGTTCATGCAAAATCTTTGTACATTTTCTTAACAACATCTGTTACACAAAAATTATTTTAATGTTATTAAACTATAGAAATGTTAAATATCATATATATTTTATGTTTTATATGCAATGTAACATTAGCATGTTTTGGATATTTACCATTTCTCAAGTATACCTCCAACATGCTAATGTTCAGGAGCATAAAAAGAAGGTATATTTTATACATGAAAAATATATAAGTACGTATGTACATATCTAAGCAGCATCATTTGGGTAGATATGCAGATTTAGATATGCTATATCAGCAGATTATCACTTATATTATTTCAAAGAAATATTTATCAACAACAATATCTTAATTATCACTTTCAAAAATGTGTATCTTCCATAATTGTAAGTGGTATACATATACTTAGAGTTATTGATTTCATCATGTGCTAAGTTTTAAAGTTGGCACATCATACATGGTTGTGCAACTGAAATCTACAATTAAAATTAAAGGGAAATTTAAAAATATTTTTTTATAAATAGATTAAAGTCTTGCAAAAGATTTCATTACAAAATTTTTTTACAAAACAATAGGACATATTTGTTCTTATTACACAAACATATCCTATGGTTTTGTAACAAAAGGATTGTTTAAGGAAATATGCTGTTTCCTTTAAATGCAAAATGTATTATTGATAATTATCTACCTTTTCCAATCTTTATATGAAGTTAAGTTGATAAAATTTGATAAAAGCACTAAAGATTTACTAGTAACTTTAAATAAAAACTATTAATTTTCTGAGTAATTACAGATAGAGATCTTTATACAATACAATCTCAAAGATAATAACGTACTTATTAATACTAAATAATTAGTACTAAATAGTTTAGTTATAACATAAAATAATGTATAAATATATGATTTATAAGTTTTGGATACCTAGTGAACATATATATTGATACTAATATTTGTTGCAGGTAAAAATGTATAAGGCAAGGACCGTATTTAGTACATTGGCCCCTTTAGCGCCACGAATGTGCAGGCCTGAAAGGTTTGCATCATGGTTGGTTCGAAGCCATCCTCTGACAAGGACCACACAGGTGATAGTTACCGAACCAATTAGAAAGTATAGCAAGGTGGCCACAGAACCTTTTCTCAATGGCAGTTCCAGCACTTATGTAGAAGAAATGTATAATGCATGGCTACAAGATCCTCATAGTGTACATGTGGTTAGTAGTAAATTCATGGAATATATCCTTGTTATTGAAGTAAACATTAACTGTAATTTTTTATGAATTTTATTACTTTTATTTTTTATAGTCTTGGGACTCATTTTTTCGTAGTAGTACTGCTGGAGCTGCACCAGGTCTTGCATATCAGGCGCCTCCTTCTCTCGCTCCAAGTCATAACCAAGTTCCATTAGGAGCATTATTACCACTTGGTGGAGGTACACAATTGAGCCAAATACCTGTTAATGAAAAGATCATTGATGATCACCTGGCTGTTCAAGCTATTATTCGTTCTTATCAGGTATGTTAATTTTATATTGTGTATTTAAAAAAGCTGGGATAACAACAACTATGTTTCAACAAAATATTATGTTTCCAAGCACCAAATTTTTTATACGTGTGTATTATTATTAAATACATTAAAAAATTTAATTACATTTTTTATTTTACATAAGATATTCAATTTAAGTGAAATTATATAATGTTTTATGGCTTCATGTTAAAGCTTTTAAATGTTCTATCTTATCTTTTTGATTCTTAGAAAAAGTGTCTTAATATTTTGACTATAATTCAGTCATTATTTGATCTTGAAACATTATAGCATGTGTTCTAGAAACATTGTATGTATGTTTTATGTTGAAGGGAAATTTCTACTATCATATTGCATGTGACATCAAATAAGAGTTTTGTTTCAATTTCCACATGTCCTAATCTTTATTATTCTTCTTAATACCATATTTATGTTCACTAATCTAGTTGATATATTAGTTCTGCAATTGATAAAAAGAAAAAAAAAAGCAAACTTATGAAACATATAGGACATAAGAAATTGATACTGAAACTATTTCATTAAGGGCTATCATGTATTTCATGAAATAATCCATCATTGCGTCCTATCATTGAAAAAATATTTCAAGCACTGATTAAGAATGTCAGATTATATTCAAGTATTGCATAATAGCCTTATTTTTATTAGATGCTTATTGCATCTATCACCTCTAGCATGTTTTACAATTAAATATTTCCCACAAATTATGTGTTAGATTTGTGATGTAAATTATAACTCTAAATTATAACTTATTGATACATATCTAAAAAAGAGGGAAACCAATAGAGAATTAATAAAAGCATAAAATGATATTAGAAGGCAATTGATCTTCAGAAAGTAAATTAAATTAAGTAAACTAAAAGTTATATTTTTATATTATTTTATATTTTGTAAAATTATAATTATGCAAATATATCAAATGAAGTTAAAATTTTATCCGAAGGTTACGGTAGTTTTAATTTTAAGAAATATTACAGATTTCGTTTAAAAAATTATAATGCATATTTTTATATAGGTTTAGCATTAAAAGTTAATTTAAAGGGGTTAATTTAAAGGTCTAAATTGAAACTTTTAATGTGCTATAGCAATAATTAGTGAATAGCTAAGGGGTGATCACACTTTTAATAGCAATATTGTATTTCTATAATGTAGTAATGTATAGTAGTTAAAAAATAGAAAAACTGATATACATTGGGGTCCTTTTGGAATTATTCATTGGCATATAGGCTCGAGGTCACTTAGTTGCTGATCTGGACCCACTGGGTATCATGCAAACAGACCTGATACATACACATTATGCAGCCCGCAAGGGATCTCCTGAACAGGTTCTGCGACAATATATGCTTGGTAAGGCTTTTACCCAAACCAATTCCTTAAAATATTACTTTAGTTTTTATATGTATAAAGTAAAGGTGTGTTTATAAATGCTATATTACAATCCTGGCTTTAGATTATATCTGTTTAGTTAATTTTGTCAAAATTTATGTGATTATTGTGACTTTTAAAGTACCAGACCTTTTTAAAACACCTTCACCAAATGTATGTCATATTTCACATCATAAAAACAAACATCATGGTTTCTATCATATGCATTAACTCCTTCTTAACCATTATCATACCTTCCTTCTTCTAAATCTAATATCTTGTATGTGATATAATAAGCATAATTTTTATTTTCAACAATTTAAAAAATTAAACGTTTTTGTTCTTTATATTTTCGGAAAAAAGTAAAATACATAAATAATTTGAGTAATTTATATGTATGTATTTCAAGAAAGAAAATATTATGAAATACATGAAGTTTATAAAATATTAGTAAAAAGTTGTTGGATTGAATATATCGAGAAGGTGTTATGTGAATGTAGATCCATGATAAGTTTTACTGATACTGAAAATGTTCTTGTCCCTCTTAAGGAAAAGTGGGATGTTTATCGGTTTATATTTTGCAATTTGTATCGATAGTATTGTTACATATGTCAAACAAAATCTGTGAATAGTGTTCTTAAGTTGTTGCTATCTTATGATAAGTGTATTAGTATTTATGACGTATTTTCAAATGTCATACACAAGTAAACTGTCTAAGGTAAGAAAATGTATTGGAAATCATTGCTATGCATGCTTGCAGATGATATTAGCAGCTTCGCTTTTATATGTTTGCAATTATAATTTGGAATGTTTGTTTCTGGAACAAGTTATTATTTAATTTAACTATCTATACCATATTACAACCATTGGTTTCTGTTTTGTGGAAGGATTTTTGAGTTATGTTTGCTTAATTTAATCCTTAAAAAATAATAAAATAACAAATAATAAAATATTCTCGTTCTAAATACATAAACTAGGTTTAGTTATAGAAAGCATGTATATAACATGCTTTAACTGTTAACATATCAATATTAACGAATATTTATTTTATCAATAGGTATGTTTGCTTTTAATTACTGTGATATGATGTTCTTAAAAGATAATTTTTCTCTTTTTGTTCCTTGAAAACATGTGAGTCAATATTTTAAGACACATTTAAGCGAGCATTAGTCACAGTAATTTATTTTAATGTTTGTAATGAATTAAAAAGTTTGAAGAACTAAAAACTACTTGGTTCGTATGAATGTGGCGTTAAATTGACAGATTCGTGGCCATCATATCGCTAAATTGGATCCACTTGGCATCAACAGTGCTGATCTTGATGATAGACACCCACAAGAGTTGCTCTATAATCATTACTCATTCGGTAAGCCTAAATGAATGTGTTTCTGCATAAATCAAAGGAATGAAGGTCCAGAGTGCACTTTATGTGAGGTATTACTATGTCTTAAAAAGACTGTCAAAAATTTAACTGCTTGAAGTAAGCAATATTTTGCTTCATTATTTCTTTAACATTCTCCTAATTTGAAGATGTTTGTGTAATAATTTACTTATTTCACCATAATATGATATTTGTTATTATTGGAAATATCATTTTTATTATTATGATTCATATTTCATCTCATTTTCTTCCTGGACACAAAGTATAGCATAATAAACAGAAAGGATACCTTAAATCTAAACAATATTGCAAAGTTAGTTACAGCAAAAGTCAATAAAATAATATTAATATTGTTTTTAGATAAATATATTTAATGGCGAAACTTTATTGTAATACATATAAAAAGAGTTTTGCTCAATAATTTAATTATTCAGTTTAAGCATAATGTCCACAGGGAACAGAGCACGTTCTACTACTTACTCACAGGAACTACAGTACAGAATATCTGCACTTATGAAAAGTATGTAAGAATTATAATTAAAATGAGAGTTCAATTCAAAGCTTTTGTAAAATATTAGTATTTTTGGGATGCGATGGTTCGCTATGGGATTACATAAAAATTGGCATTAAAGGTAAACTGTAAAGGTGCTTGGGTCCTTTATATGAATATTGATCTAAAGATTGCTGTATTTTGCTGTAAAGCTACTTGTGCCAGGAATAATTTTTGAATATTTTTTTTTTTTTTGGAAAAATTGGAGGAAGTATAGGATAATAAATAATGTTATTACCACACCTGATAGTTTATGTACGATGTAATAAAAGGTGTATGTATAAGTATTTTTGTAGAGCATACTTTTTGCAAATACTTCCTCCTCAAGTTCCTATCTATTTATTAAATGATCTTTGTATAATTTGTATGTCTTAATATCATTTTTCAAATTTCTACACTTTTCTGTATCTTATTTTATTTTATAAATTGTGTGGCCAATGTGTAAAAATTTTGTCATATTATTGTACTGTTATCATTTTAGTATTTTTGGTGATTGCTTTTATTAATAATGCTTCATTGAGTTTTACAGCTTTGTATTTGAATACTTTTTTCAGTTTTTCATTTATTTCTCTTCTTACAAATATTATGGAGAAGGTTTGTTATAATCTTAACTATTTGGTTTCTTTTCTGTTTTTTTAAAGAAATGATGCATGTATATATCATGTGTCAAACATTTTGTATACATATATGCACATATGATACTAAAAGAACTATTTGCATATAATTATGATGCAAATATAGAAAACACTGCATTTGAGTTTCATGCCATATAAAGTTCTTTTTTTACGCTTCATAAATAGTTTACATTTTCAGTATCAGTTACAAAAATATATACATTACATTTTAATAAAAAGAAGTGCGTACTATATATAATAAGTAGTTATAACAAAAGAGATGTTTTTTTAGATATATTTGGAGTTAATTGTCCTATATAAATTCTATTATAAATACATACGTGGCGTGGCGTTGTGTTTGCCTTTTATGTTCATGTTTTTTTAAAATAAGCAAATATTTTATTGTTCGATTTCTACAGAGGAATCCGATATGGATCGTATTTTCAAGTTGCCATCCACCACTTTTATTGGTGGCAAAGAAAAATCATTGCCACTTCGTGAAATCTTGAAAAGACTAGAAGCTGCTTACTGCGGCCACATCGGTGTGGAATTCATGTTTATCAATTCTTTGGAACAATGCAATTGGATTCGACAAAAAATGGAGACTCCTGGTATTATGGAAATGACGAATGATGAAAGAAGACTTATTTTGGCTAGATTAACTCGCGCAACTGGGTATATAAGATATCGAAATGTAAACATGTTTACGTTTACACCGACAATAAAATGTTTATCGTTATATTTTGTATTTTCACTGTAGATTTGAAGCATTCCTTGCACGTAAGTGGTCATCTGAGAAGAGATTTGGATTAGAAGGATGTGAAATTCTGATTCCTGCTATGAAGCAGGTAATTGATAAATCAACTGAGTTAGGAGTTGAATCCATTGTCATGGGTATGCCTCATCGTGGCCGTTTAAATGTCCTTGCTAACGTTTGTCGTAAGCCCTTGAGTCAAATATTCACTCAATTTGCGGCTCTCGAAGCAGCTGACGATGTAAGTGTATATGATATTTACAATATGAAATTTAATCTTGTCATTTATATGGATATGCTTTACTAATTCTTAATAATTTAGGGTTCCGGTGATGTTAAATATCATTTGGGAACATACATTGAGCGTTTGAATCGAGTAACAAACAAAAACATTCGTTTAGCTGTTGTGGCGAATCCATCTCATTTAGAAGCTGTCGATCCAGTAGTACAAGGAAAGACTCGTGCAGAACAATTTTATCGCGGTGATGGCGAAGGCAAGAAGGTACACTATACGGAGTAATTTATATTGATAACAAAATTTTATTACTTTTCTGGAAGCTTCATGATTGAATTGATATTAACAGGTCATGTCTATTCTTCTGCATGGTGATGCTGCATTCTGTGGCCAGGGTATTGTTTTTGAAACAATGCACTTGTCAGACTTGCCAGATTATACAACTCATGGTACTATTCATATTGTGGTGAATAATCAAATTGGATTTACTACAGATCCAAGACATTCACGATCCTCTCCATATTGTACTGGTAAGTATCTCATCATACACATAGAAGATAATCTCTTTGTGTTCTAAGGTTACTCTAATCATTAATGGTTTTATGAAAGATGTTGCAAGAGTAGTGAATGCACCCATTTTCCATGTAAATTCGGATGATCCTGAGGCAGTAATGCATGTTTGTAAAGTCGCTGCAGAATGGAGAGCAACTTTCCATAAAGATGTTGTTATTGATATTGTATCATATAGACGAAATGGTCACAATGAGATTGATGAACCTATGTTTACACAGCCTTTGATGTATCGCAAAATTAGAAATACTCCACCGGTTCTAGACATATATGCCAAAAGTCTTATTGATGATAGTGTCGTTTCTCCTGAAGAAGTTAAGGTACTGAAATAAGAAATATTTTAGTTATTTGAGTATATGTGACTAAGTTTTTGTAATTATATTACAGGATGTTAAAGATAAATATGAGAAAATTTGTGAAGAAGCATATGTCAATGCTAGACAAGAAACACATATTAAGTACAAAGATTGGTTGGATTCCCCATGGTCTGGTTTCTTTGAAGGGAAAGACCCTTTAAAAGTATCTCCTACCGGTATTAAAGAAGACACACTCATTCATATTGGAAAAAAATTCTCTTCGCCACCACCCAACGCGGCTGAATTTGTGGTTCATAAAGGTAAATGTCTTTCTAATTATGGATGAATTAATTAGGCAAGGTTCATATTAATGCGTATATACTAATTTGAAACCCATAAACATACAGGTATCGAACGTATTTTGAAATCTCGTATGGAAATGATAGAAGCGCGAACAGTTGATTGGGCTCTTGGAGAAGCTATGGCCTTTGGTTCTCTACTTAAAGAGGGTATTCATGTTAGATTATCAGGTCAAGATGTAGAAAGAGGAACTTTCTCACACAGACATCATGTTCTCCATCATCAAACTGTGGATAAAGCTACTTACAGACCACTGTGTTATCTTTACCCAGATCAAGCTCCATATACTGTATGCAATAGTTCTTTATCAGAGTTTGGTGTACTTGGTAATGTTATGATATTAATTAAATTGGCTTTATATGTATGTTTTAATGATAGTACGAACAAAAATATATTTTTTTTTTTGTTAAATTTTTAGGATTTGAATTAGGTTATTCTATGACTAATCCTAATGCACTAGTGTGCTGGGAAGCACAATTTGGTGATTTCAATAACACAGCACAGTGCATAATTGATCAATTTATCAGCAGTGGTCAAGCTAAATGGGTACGTCAATCTGGTCTTGTAATGTTACAACCTCATGGACTTGAGGGAATGGTAAGTTCTTAAATATGTGTTTAAAAGATTTTTTTATGTGACAGTATATAATTATCTACATGATTGTCCACCTGTTCTAGGGACCTGAACATTCCAGCGCCCGCTTGGAACGTTTCCTACAAATGTCTGCTGATGACCCAGATTATTTCCCTCCTGAAAGCGAAGAATTCGCTGTGCGTCAGTTACACGATAGCAATTGGATTGTAGCCAATTGCAGTACACCAGCGAATTATTTCCATATTCTAAGAAGACAGATTGCATTGCCATTTAGGAAACCTTTGATTTTAATGACACCAAAATCATTGCTTCGTCATCCGGAAGCAAAGTCTAGTTTCGATTTGATGCTGGAAAATACAGAATTTCTTAGAGTGATACCAGAAGAAGGTGTAGCTTCTCAAAATCCCAGTAATGTTAAAAGGATAATTTTCTGTTCTGGTAAAGTTTATTACGATTTAAAGAAAGCACGCGCGGAGAAGAAATTGGACGATAAAGTCGCTATTGTGAGAGTCGAACAGGTAAATATTAGTTGCTATCGAATTCGAAAACCTTTCTGTTTATTTTCATTCTATTAATTAAATTTGCTCGTATTCTTTTGTTTTTATAGATTTCACCTTTCCCATACGATCTAGTTAAGAAAGAAGCCGCTAAATATGCTAATGCTGAATTAGTATGGGCTCAAGAAGAACACAAAAATCAGGGTGCATGGACATACATTCAACCTAGATTTCATACAGCTTTGAATGGAACTCGTTCTGTATCGTGAGTATCAAAATTCAAACAAATATTAAGATCTGTCTTTTGCAATATGTATGTATAATTTTAGCTTACAAAAATACGTATAAATTGCTCGTGTTTTCATTATAATGAATTTGTGTTGCAAAATCACCTAATTGATACTTGTAACATAAATTGTAAAATTACGATATTTTGGTTGTCCAATACGTTTGTCATATATTTAGCTGTTCACGTGGCCCAAATTTTTTACTTTGTCACGGTTTCGTTCTCGATGTAATTTATAAAATTTTGATGTGTGTAAATATATCACAAATAAGCAATGTACTTAAGCACAAAATTTATCAATAATTTGTCTTGTACGCGTGCTTGCTAAGCAAAGCAAAAAATTGGGCCATGTTACAGCAGCGGAAATACGTCATACGACAGTAGGGCTAGCGGAGGGTGGTTTAGTGGTTGGTTCTCATCAACTAAACCAACGAATGTGTCCGAGTCGCAGTCAATAGAATCTAATAAACCCAAACAGAGAACATTAAGGTAATGTTGGTTATAGTATTTGAATAGGATATTTATTATAGCTTTATTTATCATACTTTAATGCGAATACATGATAAGGTATAGCTGTAGAAGGGTATAAATGTATATTTTACGATTAACTTTGATCCGTAAATCTAAATTTTTGTTTCAGGTACGTTGGTCGTCCAACAGGTGCTTCACCCGCAACAGGAAGCAAAATGCAGCACCTCAAAGAACTAAAACAATTACTCGATGACTCCTTCGACGTTTAATTATCCTTCATAGCACTATGTAGAACACATTTTATTTATTTTCTCTTATTATATTTGTTATATTCCCTTTTCCCTGCTCTATATACATCCTAAGAGGAGGTTAACATAATTTGAAATAGTTTCTTCATTACTGATTCATTATTTAGATGAATTAACGTACGCACGAATACTTTCTTGATAGTGATAAACCTAGTTAAAAACTTTTTATCTAGATTCAAATCATCGACTTTCTTTTTATTGGATTCCTATTTTACGATGCTGTGGTCCAATCGTAAAAATCAATACACTTTGAAACATTTTTTCCGTTTCATTAAAAGAATAATTGATTAAAATATGAACTTCACGAGAAATTTAATCTAATACAAACAAACATATACGCAATGAGTAATCCATGTAAATATATGCATTTCATTCTTATTTAATGCTTGAATGCGATTCTGTATATTTTTTCTTTTTAATAGGTGACATATATTTATGCTAGTATGTGAGTTGAGTGCTGAGCCCGGTGTATGATTGAGTTAGCAGGAACATTTTATTTTATTATGTAAATATATCACAAGAACAAAAATTACATTAGCAAGAAACTTCCTAACATGACTTACTCATTGTCCAAATCTTGAAAACTGTCGTTACAGTAATCGAAAGTATTCGTGCGTTGACGTTCGTATTTTATTCGTCTGTCAATAGATAACTTTATGAAACGGATAAGATTAAGAAGAAAGTATTATTTTTAATTTATACAACAATTTGCGCAGAGCGTAAATATATCGATTGTTACGACTGTGGAGATTTAAATGAAACTTCTTGGAGTTTGATAATGTTTATTTACGGCAATTTTTTTATTCATTTATTTATGCCGTAGCGAAAGACAGCCAATTGATTTAATTCTTTATCGTTGCTTTATTTTTATAAAGAATTAAATAATTGGTAGGTTGGTAGAAATATATAAAGGGATATGTTGTAGCATTAGACTCGATTACGTAATGTATTGTGAAAATGTAGATTATGTGAATTTAATAGGAAAGAAAAAATGTTTACGAGATCGAGTCGTAATGTTGCACTTCAAAAAGTTTCAAAGACTTCTCCCCTCTGAAAAGATGGGAATAGAAAACAATTTGCTAATGCTAGTTGGAATATTTAAAGAAAACTATTTTATTATTATTATTTTATCTTAGCCAATGATATACATTGGTTGCTCCATAGTCTGCGAAGACACAGTATTTATATTCTACATATGAATCATTTGAAGAATGGGTTTTATGAATGGTATATCTGTTGTACCATGTCACTGATTGGGAAGTATTGTATCAAATTTGAGTTATACATAACAATAGTACACGATATTTTGTAATCCGCTAAAATACTGTAGATGCAATGTGGTCCAATATAAACCGCGGTACTGTTATTCCACTCATCATTTCTTGTTATTACATGCATAATAACGACGATATATATGTATGCTCTGATATTAAAGTTTAATAGGTCAAAGTTACTAATGAGAATAAATTGAAGTTTACTTACGTTAGTACACATATGTCGGTATATCGTGGTAAATATTGTAGCATCTTATGTAATTAAATTATATTAGCCATTATCAGGTGTTTTTAAACAACCTTCGCCCTTTTAATAAAATCTAGTATGTTTTTTTTCTCTTCAATGTAATACTAACTATTATTTAACGTCATTAAAGACTGAAAAAAGGATATAACAAAATCGTCATTTTGTCATACATAATTCACACTGAATGTTTATTTAATTGCATAATTTTTTATCAGAATGTGGTTTAAGGAAAGATTTGACATGTTTTGCAGCATATAAAATTCGCACCACCTTGTAAAATTTGTAGAATAAGAACTACAAGTTTTATGTTTTAAATATAATTAAATATAATATCATGTTATTTTAACAATCTTTTATCGCGATTAATTCTTAATCAGTTTTAATTTAACATTTGTTGCAATGAACAATAAATAAAATATATATTTATATTTTATATTATATAAAGTACATTTATAACGTCAGTTCGCAAATTAATAATCTGTTTGTCCCAAAACACTATACATGATCCTCTTGAAGCTGTTACTCTGGTGGATTTTTTCACCGTCGTCATCAAGAATATTTACCTGGAAAAAAAATTGTAAATTTCCATTGTGGTTGAACGAAGTGACATCGTTAACAAATTTTATAAACGCTTGACATTCATAGTAATACAATAATAACTGCGCGGTCACTTTACATTTTGAATTTGAATCATTTGAATGAATTATAATTTTTGAATTGAGAACATTTTTTCTGTCACCATAAAATATCTTATTAAGTATTTATAAACAAATGTATACGTTCAAATATGCAAATGACATATACGAATGGGCATAATAATCGTTTGTGATTATAATGTGTTTATAAAAGGAAAAAGAATTTCTATATTCGTTCAATTTATATAATTACAAAGACTGCCGTGAGTCTATTAAAATTAAAATGTTACAGTTAAACGGTGACACCGAGTCATCTAGCCGCACTCAGCCGGTAAGCATTCCTGTGGCTAGAGTTACCAGGAAATTCTTTGCACCGGCCGCCTAACTGCCCTACTTGAAAAAAGAACTAATTCTGTGTTGACATCGTACAGCCCCGAACATACGTCCTCCTAAATTGTTTCAACTTTTAACCTAAGTATGTATGTCTGTGATGTATGGCTTCAACATGTAGACTTTAACGTCGACCGATTTTACAACCTCGCTATATCGTTTCTACCGACTTTACATATGTTCGCACGTACGTATACTCTATACACGTATGTACATATAACGCGGTCAAATAACGTTGATATAAAAATCGAATATGTATTTAAAGTTTTACTTACGTATGGTCCAGCTGGACTTTTTGGTCGAGCGTGGTATATCTGAAAATATTTATTGATCAAACAAGAGTAACGTTTAGATGGTAAGTAGAATTTAACTATTCTATATGCATACCCTATTTTGGTTAACCTTTTGCGGAGAGAAAACACCGGTGCGCGCCGGTTGTCTTACTTCTTGCACTACGTCACCGAGAGCCTCCTCTTGCAGAGCCTTGTAAGCCTCGCTCTTACTCGGGTCGTACTTCACCGGTTTCTTCGAGCTGTACCATTGTATCGCATGTGTACACACGGACTATTTTTAATTCATTTGCCTCGATTTTGTCAGATCGGTTAGCAGCAGCCAAGGTTATATCGCCAATTGTTTGTTCGAGAGCGACTTTCGGACCGCTTCCATGCCCTTTTCATTAATCGAGTCACAAATATGTCTCAACTAAATCTTTGATGCTTTTCTCGAGAATTACATGAGGCGTCGATTCTTACACATCTTAAGATACTATATTTCACTAATAGGATACAAATAGCTGCTTTTAGTGATACTGATTTGTAATTTTCGAGAATTGCTTCTTGATTGTACGAGTATCAAAATTAGTAAGGCTACTAATTTGCATGAACATTTACTCTGATTAATTATTGATTACTTTCAATGGTACAGCATGCAGAAAAATATATAGTATGGTTATTTTAAGAACTTTCTTTGAAACTTGTTTTTTTTTTTTTTTTTTTTTTTTAGCTTTTCCGTCGATTTTATCGATTTACTTGAAGTCACAACAACAAATTGCAATATACGTATATATCTATGTAGTTATATGCATCACGACCCTATAATTACGATTTATAGATATTAAACTGTAAAGCAAAAGAGTTTCGAATCAATAAATACTATATCGAACGATTATCAAGAGCTTAATCACGGATCAGCGGCCACGCTCATTTGCCTTATTAAAAAAGAAAGAAAGAAAGAAAAGGACGATAAACGATTTTAAGAGAAAGAAACGATTGCGAGACAAGGAATGTGACCAATGATTCTCGTGAAAACAATAGAATTTGAAACTATGGATATACTACGACGTGCGAGAAGCATGGAAAAACGTCTCGAACTGGATATTAATTTGGTCTATTGAATTGCGGCCACACGTTCTTCGAGGCGGCGGCTATGGCCTGCTCTTTCAAGATTCTCGCTTGCTCCTGTATTTCCTGTTTCTGTTTCACGAAGGAAAAGTCTATGAAAATGCTGGAAAACAAACAAACTGCACGTGAGTGTTATCCATTGTGAAAAGGAAACAACAGTGTAAAGACTGACAGCTGCGTTTTCTGTTCTACGTCCATACTCCCGTTCTGATCACGTGCCCGACAGTCTATCACCAATGAATTGATAAATCCTCGATTTGCAACTTCCGATTAATCTCCCTCGCACGTAAACTATGGGTCATTTTTTCGATGCATTATTATTCAAGTTATAATTTTAAAATATCCGTTAGTTAATGGCGCCAAGATCATAACTGCTCAGAGTTAATAGTTTGATAAGTATCAGCATCCAGCAAAAATTCAATAGTATTAATGCTAGTAACTTTATTACGCTACTGCAAGCTGTACGGCGTATTAATCTTTGTTTTATGTATATCTATTTATTACTTACGGTATAGCGGTTGTTTGGCTCTTTATAGTGTCGGCAATATTTTGTTCGGAATAGAGTCCAATTGGCGAGTTAAATTGCTTGTGGACAACCTAAGAATAAAATAGCACGAGATAAAAAATAATAACTACGGTAACTGCAAATTTATTACAATGATATTGTTCGTTTAAATCTTATCTTAAGTCATAAATTTACCACTAAACAAATTGAAAATATGTATTAGTTGGAATTTCATAATTTATCATAATAATGCGTGTATCGGTTATTTAATAACTATTTAACACGTATTCAATAAGTTATTTGAAGCTTGATAATAACTTCAGTTACGTTATAAGATAGACTTAAAGTTTGGTTAGAGGAGTACCTTGTAGAGATGATATATAAATTAAAATTTCAAATATCGTTCGATAGGAACAATATACAATTTTAAACAAAAATGTAGATTACATGCCACATAATGATTGTTTTTACTAAAAGCAAAAGCATATATTGTATTGCACGGAAGCAAAAGCGATTTGAGTAGAAAGTAATCCAAACCTTTGGAACTTCATTCGGTCCCAAGACACGTTGAAGTACCGTTTCTGCCACCTAATCAGATGTTGTACAAAATATATATACAAATTAATATCAAAGTTTGTCCTTCGTTTCAAGCAAATCGGAATATAGGACAAATGAAGCATTTTTCAACGCAGGATCGAATAAAACGCACCTTTTGTTTCATAGCAACTTCAGGATGAGCTTGTTCGTAATGATGCGGTGCCGCTCTGATCATCGGATTGGGATGATGGCGCAAGTAGCATTCTCCAAGGGGAGCATCCTTTTTTATCTTTGCACCTGGCAAGACCAGAGGAGTTGTGCGGTATGGCTAAAAATCGACGCTATCAATAGTTTTTCAGATCATGTAATATACTCCTTTATGTTTATCGATTATGAGCGTAACTGTTTCAACTGTACCTTAAAATAATGATACAAATAATGATACGAATGGTAAAAATAAGGCACGAGTAAAATTGTAATTAATCGATAAAAATAATTAACGAATTATGTGTAACGAAATAGGCGTTTAATAAGCTAAGTAGGCGTGAAATATTCTGTCAGAACGGTGTCAATTACCAACCAACGAAAGCTAAAATAAGCCATTATTAAGAGGCCATGATGACCGATGACACCTCGTTAATTTTCGACGCTGTTGCAATAACAACGTATGGCTTTTATCTTCAAACGTGATTAAAAATCATTTCCTCGATATTGATTTGTTATTTTTCCGTAGGTTCTCTATTTACGTTTAATTGCTTTTTACGATGACAATACGTTAAACGACCAAATATCATTACAACGAAGATAATATTTTTGGCCAACTATAGCAACCGGAAATGAACACGCACTGTGAAATATAACGCTCGACCACCGTTAGTTTCAAATGAAAGGTATAAAAAGTATCTAAAATTTTTGGTACTTGGCTCGTATCTGTACAATGAGAGAATTGCATAAAGCCGTGGCGTTACGAACAAAGCGTTTGCCAAGTATTTCCTGCGATTACGTTATCTATCGTTCTACACCACGGAGTTTTACGCGGAATTACGAAATTATTAAAAATACAATTGTTACATTTCCACGAATATCAAAAGAAAAACACGAGAAGAGTCGAGAAGATAGAAGAACAGAAACTGCGGGCTATAAAGATGTAAGAAGATTATGCTCGCTTGATGTTGTTTGATCGGCTGTCGTCATTGCTAAAAAATGACGAAAATGAGAATGTCAAGTGGAACGATGTAGAAAGAGAGTGAACAGCAGGATAAAGTTACGCGTCGTATTTATAAGACGCGCTTGCAAGAATAGAAGATCGAATTTGAATACAGTCACTATCGACTCTGTTTCGAACGGACGACGATTGAACAACCGATGCAACCTCGATGCAACGATCGATGCAATCATGGCTTTCGCGAGATCATTATAATTATATCAAATAACGATTATTTCATTATAAATGGGTCAGAAACATTATCTTAGAGGGTGAGTAACGGTCTCTCTCTCTTTCTTTCTCTCTCTCTCTCTCTCTCTCTCTCTCTCTCTCTCGAAATAGATGAAGGACCCTAGCCGGCAAAAATAACGTGTACCCCGTCTGCTGCGAAATTTTTCTCCGCCACGATCAATGCTTGTCAACTCTTGATTAATTTTTGTTATTGATTTTTTTAATTAAAAAGTTGAAAGCACGATTAAAGTACTTTCATCGAGTATCCACTTATGTCATATACTTATGTCATTGTTAACTATCCGTCGAAAATATGTCATGTCGGAGAAGGAAGTTGTTTTTACGTCGTTTTATAGAATGTCCCCGAACTAAATTCGGACACACCGAAACAGTTGTTTCGAAAATTGTTTATCGTTTGGCTCGGTAGCGATGCGTTGTAACTTGAACTCCAACAATGAAAAAAATTTCTAGATTCTGCTGGCAAGGTACACAGAAAAGACAACAAGTGTTTCGATATTTTGCAAATCGGATCGCAGTATCTGATAGACTAAAGGGGTCTCGTAAATTAAAATGTTTCTACGTAATCGACAACGATGCTTTTCCTATGTATTTCTTTCGTGTTTATTCCCTTAGACTGTGATAACGTTTTTGAACGTTGCCGAAATAATTTTTTAACGAAGCAAGTTCTTCGGAAAGTCAAGAGGACAAGCTGTATAAGAGTGTCGTTGTATGACCCTCTTGCGTTTAAGTAACCCAGATCTCATTTACGAAAATAGATTAAGATTCCAATGAATAGTCGGTAACATGCTTACATTCGTTTTATTGCATCGCGTTATTAGTCAGTCATACTCCTGTAATCTTTTTTCAATTGAATCGTTCTTCCTCTCGTTGCATTCGTTCTTAGAGCGTGCACCGTTTCACGATAAGCCGTATGCAAGTTTGTTTCCTTGTCTTTTTCAGTGTCATTAGGGTAGAATCAAGACCTAGCCCTACTTTTACGGAGGGTGTCAAGGTTGGCACTCGACGACGTAATTCAAAATTTAGATCGGCTTGCGTTACGTGTTCGTTTCTAACGAGTAATAGAGTTTATGGCAAAAATGATTGCTGTTAAAATATCCGTTCTGAATCGGTGTGGACAGATACGAGAAAAAAATAATACGAGACGGATGAGAGGGAAAACGTTGCGTTAAGAACAGCACGATCTTCTTTCTCGATGCTGCGTTGTTTTATTTTGAACAATGATAAGATATTTTATCTTATTAACCGATGCAAAATGTCAACGGGACGATAAAAATTCTTTTTTTTTTTTTTTAAATTAAGATTATTCCTGTCCGGCAAGGACCGATAATTCAACAAAAGATGAAAAGATATTGCACCGCCGTGGTAACAAAGATTGGATAAGGTCGTTAAGTTCTGGTTAATTAAATTACTTTAGTGATATCATAACGATGGTGAATTATCGATATTCGACGAAACATGGAATAGGTTTCCTTTACTTTTAATGACTGATAACTGTTTCGTACCCAAAACACGGCAGCCTCCTCCTCTTTCGGCTGGTGTTCGATGTTGTGACGATAAATGGTCGTGTAAGCCGGCATCGTTTCCTTAATCGAACCGAAGTTCGTATTCCTGCAACTGCGGTAGCACTCTTAATCGAGAATCGCTTTCTTCTTTCCCTCTTTTCTCCCGCTTTCACCGAGAAGTTACTTCACTTTTTTCCTGTGGATCTCTCCCTTACGAATATTCGCTAACGCACTGCCTCGTTGCGCGGGCGGCACTAACTCTGGTCTTTTCCACGCGACTCCTCTCGCGCTCTTTCTTCTCCTCTCCGCGTATTACCGACGTATCTCGATCGTTCCTACGTTTTATCCTCTTGATCGGCGATACAATTTTCTTGTCAACCTCTATCAGCTACCACAATCCTTTTTGTTGCTAGTAACATTTCCTCTCCGATATAGAAAATGCTTACCGAAAGGATCCTTTCGACGGATTAATTACAACTCGTTAGACGATTAATTTCTATTTCGATTGCCATTTGTATGTATTTTTGATCGATTGTGTCACATCTGGATTCGAACCAAATCCTGAGAAAACTAGAAAATAGGTATTCTTAATCATTTCGAATGTGAATTATTCTTCGAATCGATCATTCTCGGATTCGTTTCTTCTTTCTTTTCTACTTTTTATTTGTACATTCTGCTTGTTACATACGTCCGTTAACCAGGCGATGTTTTCTTCGATATAACGATTGGTATATCTTGCGACCTTGGACGAATATCCGAAACATCGTGGAAAATGTTTTCCTTGGCTCGACATGCCTTTTCATCGCCAGTTTAGTTACTTATCATAAGCAAATACAAATGTTTTGTACCGAGTTTCGCTATTGTGTTTCCCTCAAAGTAGTCGTAGGACTACTTTGGAGGAAATCTAATACTCGATGAATCGTTTATTGCATGAAACAGCGAAGAGAGTATAACGGTTAACACGTACCGTTCTCTTGGAATTTCTCTAAGTTGACATTTTGTTGTTGCAATCGGCAGAACAATAAGAATATGTATTTTCAAGCGGAGACTAGGATCGAAATAGTGTTCCGAAATCGTTCTGGATCGCGTAGTATTGGATCGGAGAGGTGGTTTCGATGCAAAAGCGATATTTATAGCGTGGCAACTGCCTCTACGTGGACTTTCCGGCATCGTGGCGGGCCAACAAAAATATATTCACGCTTCGGACGTCTCGCGAATAAAAGCGTCTTCGTATCACGAAACTACGTACATATATAGCTATTGATTTCTCAAATCTTCCGAGACCGTGATTCCATCTGACCAAGTCAACGGTAAATCGTGTCCTCGTCGAAATTGTAAGCTTAACGAACAGTGTAAGACAATAATTTGGTACTTAGGTAAGAAGACGGAGCGATACACGGGGAGCGGTAGCCGTATAAATGGATGGATTAACAACCGGACTAAAAGCTCGACTAAAAGCCAAAGACGAATGAGTAAATACTCTTACCGTTTCGACGAAGTGGTTCATATCGATCTATGTTTAACGGTCGTGTATGGATAGCTTGCCCTAAATTCGGTATTAAACGACTGTAAGATCATTTTTCCGCTTGAACCGAAATCGAATACATCGTACAGCTTGTTGACATCTTGAGATAGAATGCGGAAATAGCGAATTATGCTCGACGGATATTCTGTCATTCTACGATTACTCGGTGATCCAACTATGAGTTATTGAGTTTCAAAGCGTTCGAACGACATATTTCGAAACGGTATGTAACTTGCCAAATGCAATATACCGTGTACTTTGAAATACAATAATTTATATTCTAGTCGCGCGATATACATATAAATTCATTACGAAGAACGATATTATGCGGAGCATGTAGAAGACGATGTCACTTTTTAACGATTATCAGTTGCTCTATTTATTTCTTATTTCTTTATCTTTGCTTGTCTCGAGTCTTTGACGGCACGGAAGCCATAGAAAAAGATATCTAATTTCATAGATCTTACAACGATCTTTCGGCGGATGGGTTTGTCGTTCGCTTGTCAATCTTTTTATAGAGTCTTTTAAACGATCGACTTTCGAATTTTATTTATCTGTGAATCTCGAGCAATTTATCGGACATTATAATATTCAGAATCTACAGCGGCGAAGAAACGTCGTCGAAAAGAGTTACAGGCTGTTGGAAAAGAATTATAAATACATCCAACGATCGTGAAGACGTATCATTCGCTTCATCTTCGTAGCATTGCATTTACGGGCCGATGAACTACTCTGGAAGTGTGAACTAATCAGACGACGTTTACATTCTCAAATTTAGGAAGCGTTATAGTAAACAATTTTCTTTTTCCCTTCAAGAATCGATGTTGCAATGAAATGCTCCGAGTGAATGGCGATCCGTTCTTACTATTGTCTCCGAGACCATACCGTGCTACGTGGATTCTATTGTTTGTTTAAGATACACTTGCTAAGATTAATTGTCGATGAAATAGAAGCGAGCAAATACTTACATTCGCTTGATCGTTGTTCAAATTCTCGGGCAGAACGTTGAACGGAATATATATTGAACGAGTTTATTACAACAGGACGAATAGCGATGTAGATTGCTTGCTCCTGCGTGTGAATTCGTGTTTCAAAGTGTATCTGCTCAAAGTACCTGAGACAAATTGGCTCTCTCTTCGCGAACCTCATCGAGATGTTCGTGCGGTAAGTTAAGGTGTTCCGGTGAAGATGCAGGCGGCCTGTATTCGTCGATTAAAGGCGGCGGTACGGGGCTCTTCGGTAAATCCGACGGTATTTTCCGTTGTTTAGCTCTATAGCGGAATAGGAAAGTATCTTACTAACGAATCAATATGAACAAAATTCCTCTCACGAGAGCTTCGATGATACTTTCGACGATCACTTTCAAACATCTGAATTTACCAACACACAAAATAGATTATCTTTTAGTATCGTGCACGGACATAGCGCAACGATACTTGCTTCGACGTTAGAAATTTCAAAGCGGACCGAAAACTTGCTCTATCGATCCCTGAAGTTATCGATGGCTTTCCCTGGTCCTTCTTAATATAATACATCGATTAAACGATACAAAGACGTGGATTTTTCTCTTTTACTTTAATTTTGGAAGATTCTCTATGAAACGAAGGATTCGAAAAATTCTATCGTAATTGGAAGAAAGAAAGTGATCGTCGAGCTAACGATGATGTTTCTTGATGCGATGAGCTGTCAATCAGGCGCTGCGATTAAAGTATGTATAAAAAAAAAAAGGTAGGGAAAAGTTTAATACGAAGCGTTAATAGTCGTAGCGTTACGTAGCAGTAGTAGCGTAATGCGATAAATCGAACGCATAATAATAAAGGTGGAATTGCTTTCTGACAGACTAGTGACCGCAGCCCTGTCGCCAGTGTTCAACTGGATAATCGGAGATGACGTGGTAATGTTGATACGAGATGCATTCGACGGCTCAGACCTTTCGACCACGAGCCTTATTGATTCAGAGTTTTGAAGAAGATTCTGCGCGTCTACATGCCTCACATCTCGCGTGTCGTAATCGTCGATTTTCTTGATCACATCACCCCTCTGGAGCGTCTCGTTCTCCGACTGCAAATACAAATTCTATCGTAAGATAACCACGCGTCGTTGATTTTCATAGGCTTGCTATTTGTTAACTAACGTGAGAGAATTCTACGCTCGAGGCATCGTTTTTTAATAATTGAAATAACGTTAGTTTGACTCTCTCTCTCTCTCTCTCTCTCTGCGACTATAACAATTAAAATAACAGGCATGACATCGGACGTTGTAAAGCGGTATTAGTTACATTATCAACAAAATGTTGCTATCAAGCGAATATCAGAAACATAAATACTGCGAGTATCAGTCTTTTTATATTTTAACTTATCGCGCTAAAGATGTAAAGACTCGTCGTTTAATTAGAATACGCAAAGTAATATGCAATGATGATTGAATGATTGATAGAAGCATTTGGTTTCTCTCTGTGCTGCATTTAATAATCATGTTGGATAAAATGCAGTTGAGAGGATCAAAAAGACGCACGAGATTAGGTCACAAGTGTCAGCTAGACATGATTATGATTTAACGTATACGGTATAATCTACAGGCATCTTGTACTTGTTTAAAAGCGTGACAATATTAGGCGGTAGTTAATTGCTTTGCGAATAAGATAAAAATCCGTTTGTAATAAATATTCGTGTATTTTCGATTGGATAGATATCGTTGCATGTAAGCAGCAACAGCTTATGTACGTTAGAAAATGATCTCCATTCCTGGCTGTTCTCTGTTATAGATAGCAAAATAGATTTGCCGCAGATCCAATAATAACCATAAGCTGTATGCATCTAATAGTAACAGTAGACATGAAAGAAGAACTCACGCGGGTGACGACGATCGGTGTACCCAAATCAGCGCCTCCAGCGATACGTATTCCCCAAGGTTTGCCGGTACTGGATCTCTTAAGCTTCACGATCACCGTTTGTTTCCTCGTCATGCTCTACTCTGTCTATCAGAACAACGCAATCGCGTGTTTATAACGAACGCGAATTAAGAGCAAGACGATAATGAAAGAGCACGGAGAAAAGTCAAAGAAACTGAAAGCTTTTCCAATCAAATGAGAAAATTGACAAACTGCGAAATCGTTGAGAAATCTACGACGACTCGAGGCAATATCGAACCCGTGCTTACGCTCCTTACTGGCTAACGAGGACTACTGGCTGCACCGCCACTTTATTTTGACAGGCTTTACTTTTGTGAGCTTAGTTACCCAACTACCGGCTCGCCGCTTCTGCTATTCTGGCCCCATTTCGAATTGGCATACCGTGTGTATTGTTCTGGTCCGACCTGCACTCGTTTCTCTGGCATTTGCGGCCTCCCTACCCTTGCTATGCCTACCGATAGGATCAATGATAGCGCATGAAATTGAATATCACAATATTATATATTCTTAATAATCTTAACCCGCAAACGTTATTCTTTCAAAATGATCTTCTCTTTATAAAGTATGCTTTAAACGACGAATGAAGGTAGATATATACTTGTAAAAATACTTGCAAAAAATATGCTTGTGTAAAGATACTTTAATTATATGATTAATTGTATGACAGGTCTATAAGGAATCGGAAAAAATGTTGCCGGATATTGAATGAATGTACAGAATTAAACACTGCACGTAAATCATTTATTAAACACATTCATAAATTACAGTGGGTACTTTTCTTCAAAGTTACGAAGGAAAAATATGCCTGTGGATTGCACGATATAATCTTTTAAAAAAAAGCGATGCAGGATGAAACATAGTCCATCAGATTACATCATCGTAAATTACAGAGGAGAGAAAATGAAGAAAAATGTAGGATTTGATCGGGCTGCTACATATGTACTCACATAGGTTTCGTAAAAGTTGCCTACGGAGAATTTAAGAGACATCTTCGCCTCAAGCTCTCGAAACTCTCAACCGCACTTTCTTCTCTTTTTCACTAATTGTAAGTGATGTCTACGAATACTTGAAAGGGTCTCTTCCTTATGTTGTTTCGATCTAATTCACTGCACCGTGATTAATGAGACTACATCAAGAAAGGAAGAGAAATAGTAAAAGAGAGTACATCAAATAAACCGAGAGGAAGAGATTGTACGTAAGTTTGACTTAAATTAGCAACCTATAGCGCGAAAGGTTAGTCAATCGCACTTTTAAGAGTGTACCGTTCTAGTGACTCATTTATCTCGATTTACACGATACTAAGAAAGTATATACATAACCGCCGCATCCATCGGAATGATATTGCATCTAAATTAGTAATGTTAATTGCCTCTTATTTGTTAATACCCCGGTAATATTGCAAACTGTTAAAAATGAATGCCGATAACGAATGGAGCTAATTGTGTAAAGGAGGAAACCTTAAAAATGTTAAATAACTCCACTGTTGACGTAGATAGATTGATAGATGTTAATGTTACAAACTGATATACAAATTCAATATAAAATATACGTTATTTTATACAAATTATTTAGTACAATTCTTTCGAGAGATTCAAAGGAGTGTCATATTTTTGTCTATGAATATTCTTCACTAATCGCTCTACTAATTATCATTCGACGAATCTCACTGGTACCAGCGCCAATTTCATATAATTTGGCGTCTCTTAAAAATCTTCCAGTCGGATAATCATTTATGTAGCCATTTCCACCTAAAAGAATTCTATGCGTTTCAGGAAATATTTTAAATTAATAAATTCTTATCGGAAATTAACATTATGAATAATTTACCAAGTATCTGAATTGCATTCAATGCAGCATTAGTAGCACACTCGGCTATGTAAAGTATCACCGCGGCACAATCTTTTCGGCTTATATATCCTGCATCGCAAGATCTAGCTACAGAATACAAATAATTTCTGCAAACGCTTAAACTTGTATACATATTTGCTATTTTTTCCTGAAATATTAGTGTCAATTTGAACTTTTAGAAATTTCGAGTATAGAACTTGCGAACAAGAAGAAAAACTAATTTTATACTTGGATCATTTGAAATTCTGCTATTCGTTTTCCAAATTGTGTCCTCGTATGTGCGTAATCGAATGCCACATCGCAACAAGCCTGTATAAGTCTAAAATGTAAGATATCAAAATATAATAACTTTGTCAAATTTAATACATTATCTGAATCTAAAATAAAAGACCTTACCCTAAAGGCCCCGCTGATAACGTTAGTCGTTCCAAATCTAGACCGCTAAATAGTACGTAAACGCCTTTGTTCACTTCTCCGAGTATATTTGCAACTGTAATTATTCATTTATGAACAGAATATGTCAAAATCATATAAGTTATTATTATATTATTTTATTATATATAAATTACCAGGAACTTTACAATCTTCGAATACAAGTTCTCCAGTGTTGGAACCTCGCATACCTAATTTATCTAATTTTTGAGCAGTACTAAAACCTTCAAAACCTCGTTCTACGATAAATGCCGTAACACCGTGTTGCGGTTTAGCCGCATTTGGATCGGTTTTCGCATAAACGACAAAAGTATCAGCATCGGGACCATTTGTGATCCAAAATTTATGACCGTTTAAAATGTAGTAGTCACCCTTTTTTTTGGCTTGCAATTTCATAGAAATTACGTCGGATCCAGATGTCGATTCTGACATCGCGAGTGCCCCGATATGCTCTCCACTACATAACTATAAAAGGTATGTATATACGTAACAAGATTACACATTAGATATAAATTCGGATATTACCTTTGGTAAATATTTGTACTTCTGCTCTTCCGTCCCATTTCTGTGAATTTGATTAATACACAAGTTTGAATGAACGCCATAGCTAAGACCTATAGCACCTGATGCCCTGCTCAATTCCTCTATAACGATAATATTATCTAAATACGTACCACCTGTACCACCGTATTCGGATTTTGCTGTTATTCCTAATAAACCTAATTTGCCGAGTTTCTTCCAAAATTCCTGGAAATAATTTCCAAATGATTAATATAGCTGAAACAATATTTCATGCTTCCTTTAATGTTCTCTTACTTACACGGAGGTCGTCGAAATTATTCTTTTTATCGATCTCAGCCGCTTTTGGAGCAAGCTCTTTTTGTGCAAAATTAAATATTAATTGTCGAAGCTATAAAAAAAAAACAAGCATGCTTTACTTTATTAATACTCGTATCTGTGTCAATTGAATTCAATAAATGACGTAAATGGAAAAGATCAGCCTTCGTTTATGAGATTAACGTAGATTATTAAAAAATGATTTGTTCCAAACATCATTTTAACAATGTTAGTATGTACGTATAATCACTCAATTCGAATTCTATTCTAATTTTACTAACCTCTTTCTGTTCTTTGTTTAGTCCAAAGATATTGTCATCTACTGTATAATATTTTGAAGAAAATCTCACATTAAATTTATTATGTGACTTTAAGAACTTCCATAAGAGGGGTCTCGTAAATTTATTAGTATAAAACTCCATGTTTTTAAAAATCTATTATAGATTTCAGAATTGTGTATATATAAAGCTAAAAGGCAGCTTTAGCGGTATATATACGTATGTATGATAATTTTCTTATCTACTACTTTACGTTTAATCAGTAATACTACTAAATAATATACTGAAATAGTAATATGTTGAAATACATATCAGATATTTTTTTCCTCAAAATTATATATATTTGTATGTATTTACATAAATATAATTATTATCATATTTTAATATTTTGCGAAATATTAACATAAATTTTTTGATCATGTATCTAAAAACTAACATAAATTTTACATGTCAAGTAATATGTACATACTTAGAATCTAACATGGCTCGCACACAGTGCTTACACATGGCGCATATTATATTACATTGAGTTTGAGTGCCCATTAAACATAGTTTATATCTAACGTCAACATCATATCGGAATATTACAGTTCACAAATCCATATTTTTTCTATATTATTTTACTGCATATAATTAATAATTTTTATAGATTTCTAGTACGTTACAATATCGCAACAATCAGACGAAGATGATTCGATAAAGTATAGGTTAGGAAAGTGTAGCAGCGAAATTATTTCTTCATCAAGTTGTTTCAATTCTTACGCTATAATTTATACTTTTCATAAACAGAAAGATGGGGGAAATGAAAATTAATATTAAGTCGGAAACAAAATATAATAAAGTAGTAAAACATATTCAGGTATGAAGGAGGTTAGACTGTGGTTTATTTAACAAAATTTATTATAAGCAATTAATTATAAAATTACTTTTTTGTAGGATAAGTGGAAACTTGTGCCTGCCTTTCTCAAGGGAAAAGGTTTAGTTAAACAACATATTGATTCTTTTAACTACTTCATAAATGTGGAGATAAAAAAAATTATAAAAGCAAATGAGAAAGTACTTAGCGATGCGGATCCTTTATTTTATGTAAAGTAAGAGATATTACCTTATGCATAGTTAATATGCACTATTTATATTGCACCATTTACTACATTATTTTGTTTTGTAGATATTTAAACGTTCACGTAGGTCTACCAGATGTTGAGGAAGGTTTTAATGTAACACGTTCTACTACTCCACATGAATGTCGTTTAAGGGATTTAAATTATTCGGCTCCGATTACAGTTGATATTGAATATATAAGAGGTCACCAACCAATAATCAAAAATAATTTACTGATTGGCAGGTATAAACTAATAAATATCTAGTAACTATTAATAATTAAACAATATCAACTGAATTAATTGTTACTTTCCTAGAATGCCTATTATGTTAAGAAGTTCAAATTGTGTATTAACTGGTAAATCGCATTTTGAATTGTCAAAGATGAATGAATGTCCACATGATCCTGGTGGTTATTTTATAGTGAATGGTCAAGAAAAAGTAATTTTGATACAAGAACAAATGCTTAGAAATAGAATTATTTTAGAGGAAGATAGCAAGGGATGTATTGTAGCATCTTGCAATAGTTCCACTCATGAAAGAAAAACCAAGACTAACATAGTAGGAAGAGCTGGAAGATATTACATGAGACATAACATTTTTCAAGATGTACGTACGTTGCAGTTATGTAGTAAAACTTGTGTGAATAACGTTTAATCAAATATAAATATAATATAAATATATGTAATATAATATAAATATATTATATATAGGATATACCTGTGACAATAATATTTAAAGCAATGGGGATTGTGAGTGATCAAGAAATTATGCAACTCATTGGTACAGAAGAAGAATTTATGAAGAAGTTTGCACCCACTTTAGAAGAATGTCACGTTTTAAATGTATTTGCTCAAAATCAAGCATTAAGGTATTTCGTTAAAAAGTATAAGAAGTATTAATATATATTATGAACATTGATTACAAGCATTGTTTCAGGTTTCTTAGCAATAAAAGAAAACAAAAAAGGTATTCAGTCATAAAATCTAGCGTTACGGATGAAATGAAGGATATATTGGCAACCAATATTTTGTCGCATGTTCCTGTTAGTAATTTAGTAATTATAACCATAATATAATGTCTAAAACGGTATTACTATGATATTTGGTGTTACAGGTTATAGATTTTAATTTTAAAATGAAGGCAACCTACATTGCTTTAATGATTCGTAAAGTTATGAAAGCACAATCTGATGGAAAACTTGTAGATGATAGGGATTATTACGGAAATAAACGATTAGAACTGGCTGGTTCTTTGTTATCTTTGATGTTTGAAGATTTATTTAAAAGATTTAATTGGGAGGTATGATATATGATAATATTAAATAAGGATCATAATTCAAATTATGATATTTAATATTGTGTTGTATTGTATTATATTTATTATGATATATAATGTTTGCAGTTAAAACAAATAGCTGATAAAAATATACCAAAAATTAAGGCTGCACAATTTGATATTGTAAAACATATGAGACAAGACCAGATTACCAATGGATTGGCTTTTGCCATATCATCTGTGAGTAAATAACTAAATTCAATATATAGATAAAAGTATGTTAATATCAGATTACACACAAAAAATATATTAAACAGGGTAATTGGACGATTAAACGATTTAAAATGGAACGACACGGAGTTACGCAAGTGTTGTCTAGACTTTCTTATATTTCTGCACTTGGTATGATGACACGTGTTAATTCTCAATTTGAAAAAACCAGAAAAGTATCTGGCCCTCGATCTTTGCAACCATCTCAATGGGGAATGCTCTGTCCTAGCGATACTCCTGAAGGGGAAGTGAGTGTTACTTCCATACATATACTTCGATCAAGATTATTAATTGTGATATATAAAATTATTTATACAACACTTTTTATAGGGTTGTGGTTTAGTTAAAAACCTAGCTCTTATGACACATATCACAACGGAAATTGACGAAGAACCAATTATTAGATTGGCTTTTAACTTAGGAGTTGAGAACGTTAATATACTTGGTGGAGAAGAAATCAATAATAAAAAGGTTTACATGGTATTTTTAAATGGCAATATCCTGGGTATAGTAAAGAATTATCAGAGACTAGTAAATGTTTTTAGATTATTACGAAGGAAAGGTCTGATTAACGGTTTTGTTTCTATACATACACAGCACCAGCATAGGTAATATTTATCTAAAATTTATATAATAATACATGACATTACAATTTTGTATAATTGTTACAATGTTCATAGATGTATTCAAATTAGTTCTGATGGAGGACGATTATGTAGACCATACATTATTGTACAGAACGGCAATCCTCTAATACAAGAGAAACATATAAAACTACTTGAACAAGGAATACGAAATTTCGAAGATTTTTTACAAGAAGGTCAGTAAAAAATATAAGAAACAAAATTCTGTCATGTTTTTAATAATATTATGACATTATTATTATTAGGTTTAATTGAATATTTGGATGTGAACGAAGAAAATGATAGTTCTATTGCATTCAATGAATCGCACATTAATGAGAAAACAACACATTTAGAAATTGAGCCATTTACATTACTTGGTGTTTGCGCTGGTCTAGTACCATATCCACATCACAATCAAAGTCCAAGAAATACTTATCAATGTGCTATGGGAAAACAAGCAATGGGAACTATTGGTTATAATCAACGTAATCGCATCGATACATTGATGTATAATTTAGTTTATCCTCAAACACCTATGGTTAAATCCCGAACAATAGAACTAATAAACTTTGATAAACTACCTGCTGGTCAAAATGCAACAGTAGCTGTTATGTCTTATAGTGGCTACGATATTGAAGATGCTCTTATTTTAAACAAGGCTTCAATTGATAGAGGCTTTGGTAGATGTTTAATATATCGAAATGCAAAATGTACATTAAAAAGATACGCAAATCAGACATATGATCGAATAATGGGTCCATTGATTGATTCCAATACAAAGAAACCTGTTTGGAAACATGACATAATCGATAGTGATGGAATTGCTGCACCTGGAGAAATGGTGGAAAATAGGAAGGTATAGTTTTAAACATTGGTAGTAACAAGCAAGCTGAATTGAATATATTTACATAATTACGAAGTACATACATATTTTTTCTTTTTGTAGGTAATGGTAAATAAATCATCGCCGGCCGCAAATATAGGTCCAGTGAATGCTGGTAATGTTCAAACGCAAACAGAATATAAGGATGTACCAGTTGTTTTTAAAGGACCTGTTCCTGCTTATGTTGAGAAGGTCATGATTTCCAGTAATGCAGAAGATGCATTTTTAATTAAATTATTATTGCGACAAACTCGACGACCTGAGATAGGTGACAAATTTAGTAGTCGACATGGACAGAAGGGTGTAACTGGTATGTATTTACACATACTTTATCATTTAATTTTACAAGTACATTAATATTACTATCGACCTTTGTACACAGGATTAATTGTGGAACAGGAGGATATGCCGTTTAATGATTATGGTATATGTCCTGATATGATAATGAATCCACATGGTTTTCCTTCGCGTATGACAGTTGGGAAATTGATAGAATTACTTGCTGGTAAAGCTGGTGTTATAAAAGGAGAATTTCATTATGGCACAGGTACAACGATAATAAATTATTGTTTTGATAATATTTTAAAATACTATTACTAATAACAATTCTCATTTTTATTTAGCATTTGGAGGCTCAAAAGTTAAAGATGTTTGTAACGAATTGGTAAAGCATGGTTATAATTACTTGGGCAAAGATATCTTCTACTCTGGTATTACAGGAGAACCATTACAAGCGTATATTTATTCCGGACCAGTAAGTCGATAACATCTTAATTTTTAATTTCAATTTAATATTGATCATGTACATTATTATAAGGATATAACTTAAAACATAGGTATATTATCAAAAATTGAAACATATGGTACAAGATAAAATGCATGCTCGAGCACGAGGACCAAGAGCTGTGTTAACGCGTCAACCAACGGAAGGTCGGGCCAAAGAAGGTGGTTTAAGATTAGGTGAAATGGAACGGGATTGTTTAATTGGATATGGAGCTAGTATGATGTTAGTAGAGAGACTCATGATATCCAGTGATGCGTTTGATGTTGATGTATGTAACAAATGTGGTTTGATGGCATATAGTGGTTGGTGTCACAGTTGCCGTTCTAGTTCATGTGTTTCTACGATTTCTGTACCCTATGCTTGCAAGTTACTTTTCCAAGAACTTCAATCTATGAACATTGTACCTCGTTTAACATTAAAAAATTATTGTGAGTAGTTTGATTCAAGGTTACTGATGTTCGTATGTAAATACACGGTAAACCAGTTAAATGCGATCGCCTAAATATCTGTCTAAATAATTAAATATTACATCATATTACATTATGTTCTTATTAATTAAACATTACATATTTGCCACAATTTAGCTACAATATATCAATATTATCTAGATATTATCTTAATATTGTAAATATTGAGGTCGTTGAACTTGTTTTTTTGCGCTCTATAATCTAATATAATTATAATAATATAATGAATAATAAATAATTCTATCTAAAAGTTCTGATGACTTCGAAATCCCGTAAAAGGATGATCATGAAAAAAAAAATCACTTTCACTGTTGTGGAAATGTGATCCTTGAAATAGCTTAAGGTATTTAGGTGATACCATTTAACTGGGCCATTCTATAATATTCACAGTATCT
>JACXIT010000005.1:276958-327429 GCA_014737525.1 Bombus difficillimus | reverse complement strand
TATATACATATATATATATATATATATATATTACAAATGTAATCAATAAGTTATTATATAATTTTAATTACTGCAAAGCTTATTACATATATGTATAATGTATTAGCAAATGGGTTTTGACCATTTAATTTGTTGATACAATTGCTTCAGCAAACAAACAAATTTCTGGAGTTTCAATGTAATTCTTGCTTTGTATTAATTTTAATTCAATTTTTCTTGCAAGTTGGGATTCTTTATCTTGACATGCTAATAAAAATTTTGGAAGACGTTATTATTATTTTTTTTTTTTATACCTTTATATAAGGATATGATAAAGAACAAATACCTTCAGAATATTCATAAGTTTTTAGTAGGACACTGTATAAAGAATTTACAGTTTTCTCAATGGCAGTTTTCATATCATTTTGCAAATATGTGTGAGCTAAAAATAGAGCAGCAAAAAGATCTCCAGAACCTGTGAAACTAGCCGGTATTTTTGGAATATTGATTTTTATTAATTTATTCTCTGAAATTAAAATAAATTTTATATTGATTAGATATTTTCCAAAATTTTATTTAGTCTAAGTGTCAATTTTAATTACTTCATTACCTTTACTTGTACTAATTATTGCTGTTAGTTTATCATTAATTTCTGTTGATGAGACAGCCACTGTTTGGGGGCCAATTTTATGTAATACAGTTACAGCATCTTGTAATTCAGACATTGTATTGATTTTTATGTTACTTAATAATCTATAATAATTAAAATGATATTATACATTTAATTTATATTAGATTTATCAATGTCTATAACTTACTCCAATTCAAATTGATTTGGTACTACAATATCAGCCAATGGTACTATTTCTTCTCTATAAATTTCTTTCAATGCTTCGGGAACATACATTTTTCCATTATCTCCCATAACAGGATCACATACTTTTATTAAAAAGTGTACGATTAATAAAATAATATTTTTAACAAATATTATTTATTTATTATTTATTTATTAATTATTTACGTAAATTATTTACCATATATAAGATTTGGATTTTTATGTTTTAATATACGAACTACTTCTGCTATTTTTTTTAAAAATGAAGCAGAACCAACATATCCAGTAAGTAAATGAGTATAATTATCTAAATTATTTTGTACTAAACCATTTATTAACTCCTCTGTAAAGTAATTATAGGTAACTTACAAATTTAGGGAATATTTAAACTATTTTTTATCGATTACATTCTTTAAACAAATGTTATCTTACCTAAATCTTTGTCATTTAATACTTGGCCTTTGAAGACCTTGTAGCCAGTATGATTGGAAAGCTGAACAGAATTAATTGCATCCACTTCAAAGCCCAGCAGCTAAACAGAACAGATTATGATTTTATATTTTTTATTCTGTGTCCAAGCGATTGCAACTTTATTGTTAAAAATATTATTCATGTAATTATTAAATAAATATGCAATGAAGCATGAAAATCATTCTTAAAGTACGAAGGAATGACCTTACTGATAAAATACTGGTGATAAGACGGTGATAAAAATATGATTTCTATAATAAAGAACATATTGTTTACCTGTAAAGGAAATACTGCACTTTTATTACCAACGTAACCAGATACTACATGACTTTGTATCGAAAGAATTCGTGGAGTTTTTTTAAAACACATGCTTGATCAGCTGATATCTAAATACAATTCACAAAACGCGATAGAACTACCTATTCAATACTTTTTCTTTGGTATAATTTGTTTACACCTCACACCCATTTAGTCCAGAGAGATATAAAGATACGCGAAAGAATACGCGAGTCATATATTGCCGTGCAAGTGGATGCGATATGAGAATAGAAAGAGAACGCTACATAGAGGCGTCTTCTATTCTTGTCTAATCAGGCATGACACTATAGTCGCTCGTTGATCAGTGTATTATACTTGTAGATTTACTATACGAATGTGCATGTGTTATTAGACAAGGACGCAAGAAGTCTCTATGCAGTGTTCCTCTTCTATTCCTATATCGCTTTTTCACTTCTTTTCTCTACCTCTATCTTTATATCTCTATGATTTAGTGTCACTAAATACTTTATTATACATATGTATATTTATATATTGCTTCAAAAGTACATAATATTTTTCGCTATTTTTCAGTATTTCATTATTATTGGTGCATTGAATCCTTTATCGAGACTGTTTTCACGTGACAAATATTTTTTTTAGATGTAATATGTAGCAAGTACACGTAATATCACGTAATTTTAGCATACATAAAATATATAAAATATATAAGACCTAGCATCCAATGTATTTCTCTGTTACACATTCTGAAAGTTTTAGAGCCCTCTGCGCTGATGGCATTCTGACTATTTCTGTGTCAATTTCAACGTTACCGATTCGATTCCATCAGAGAGGAAATATTTTATACAAAATCAGATTATAATATGTATCGCCATAGTAATTATATTTAAAATCAAATGCAATGCGAGTTACAGTATTTTATACATCTTAGTGTATTTTTATATAACATATAAATATTACGTTCTAATAATTATTGAAAGGGTAAATTTCTTTAGAGTAAATATATATTGTATGGCTGATGGTAAAGAAAAAATTTAATGTAACGACCGAGTAACTTAAAAAAATTGTAGTATTTCTAATAACGCATCTATTTTAATGTTATTTCATGATTTGTTTGTACAGCTAAGAAAAGTATGGCGGCGTGGGAAGGCGAAAAATTTCAAGAAATCGGGAATGCCGATGATATCGAAGAGAACTTTAATAACATTCTCGTGACACATGATCTTCAAGATTGTCTGGATGATAGTCTAGATTTAACCAGTTTTGGGAAAGTGTATGAAGAAAGCGGTGTGTTTGATTACGAGAAGTATTCCGATGACGATGCTCCTATAGACGAAAAACTATCAAATAATAATGTTACCGAGTAAGATCACATAAACTTTTAATATTTATTACTTTGTTTATAATACAAACTTCCTTTATATGAGCTAGATACAAATATTAGAAAATCAGCGAGTAAGATATAAATGATTAACCTCTTAATTTGTAACAGCAAACAGTGTTTTGTATGACATCCTTATAAGGATATAAGATATATAACGTATTTTGAAGTTAGATTTTTGCTTTTCAATATAAAATTTTGTATTTATACAGTGAACGAAGGTTCTTTATATATTATTGGAGTTTTTATTGAATATATTTAATTATACAAAATTTAATTAATTTCATCTTCTTTCAATTATAGTTCAGAATATATTTTTTCAGTTTTAGGTATTAAGTGTATTTTATATTTAATAACTTGTGTTACTATTTTAATAATTTCGTATACTTTTGTATTACTACGTGGCAATTAATATTTTATCATTCAAAGTATTTTTATTAATAATATAAATACAATTATAGGCATGACATATATGTATATAAATATATATTAATATAGGTCAATACATTCAATCAATCCCCATGAAATTTATATGCGTGTCCATTCTGGCCGTGATGATATTTCAACAAGTAAATCTTCACGTGCAACTACTGCAATTCAAAGCATAGTTCCAGATGCAAATCAGAAGCATATTGGTCGATATACCTGTGAATATGAAGGTTGTAATAGGACTTATAGTACAGTTGGTAATCTACGTACCCATATGAAAACACATAAAGGTAAAAGTTTTATATACGCATATATCTTAATTTATGAATAAAACATTTGAGATTTTTCATAAAAGTTAAATTAATTTTTACTAAGTTTGTGTAAATAAGAAACAAAAAGATCTTTTATATTATTAATATCTAACGTGCTTTATATGTAGCAGCATGTCATGATAATTTTATTTTACACTTCTCAATTATTTAAAATATCAAATTGTAATGTTTTCTTATCTTATTTGTGTAATAAAATAAAATTATTATGTGCTTTGCATGTTGTGCTTGTAGTATAATGTATTATATTAATTTGTCTTTCCTTCTTTTTGCTTGCTAAGCCTGAGGAAAATAAGGTAAGCTTATGAAATGTTATCAATTGGTGTGGTACTTGTTATTAATGAATAAAAAGGTATAAAGTCTGCTCATGTTTTACAAACTTTTCATGTATACTTTTTATTGGTTATAAAGTCATCAATGCTGGTATAAAGGGAACGCTTCGACCTGCATGGCTTTCAGATACTGCAAGCAATAGGTAGCCCAGCAAACTTTTTATGTGGAAGGAATTCTCAAAACTTTCAGGCGAGTATCGATTTAAATGTGCAGAACCAAGTTGTGGCAAGGCATTTCTTACGTCGTACAGCCTTAAGATTCATATTAGGGTACACACAAAAGTGAAACCATTTGAATGCAACCACAAAGGCTGTGAAAAAGCATTCAATACCCTTTACAGACTGAGAGCTCACCAAAGACTTCACAGTGGCAACACATTTAATTGCGAAGAGACTGGATGTGTTAAATTTTTCACTACTCTAAGCGATCTCAAGAAACATATACGTACTCATACTCAAGAAAGACCTTACAAGTATGTTTTTTGGTACTTTTCAACTGATTTTCATCTTCAGCTATGTGCTGAATATAAACACACATTGCTGAAATTTTAATATACAATTGCAACTGAAACACTAAAACTATGGATTTGGCTTTGCACTATTCAATTTGTATAGTCTCTTCTATTTTATATCAAATGTGAATTACATAAAGCAGACTACATATGCGTATAGTATGTATAATGGATAAAAACGTTATTTTTTTAGATGTAGGGAAAAAGGATGTGGTAAGGCTTTTACAGCATCACATCATTTGAAAACGCACAGAAGAACACATACGGGAGAACGACCTTATGTATGTACTGTTGGCAGTTGCAAACGATCCTTCACCACACCTCATAGTTTAAAGAGTCACTTGAAGACTCATAAGAGAACGACCGATATCGACGAAACGGTACGTAAAAAAAATTTTGCAGGGTTAGTTACTATGTAGTTTCTAATATTTCTATCGTATTGTGTTACTTTATTACAGAAACATGAAGTCAATAAAGATGATTACAGAAACCAAAGAAACAATGAGATATTGAAAACCGAAATCGATGTTGATGAAATAACATCGAGAAATACAAATGTGCCATGTTATGCCATTATACCGTTATCTTCTAGCAATACACAAAATAAGGAAAGTATTACTTATTTATCTATTGAAAATCCAAATGATCAGTCGTCTTCTACAAATGATATGATAGATATCTTAAATCAAAACAGACTAACCAAAGAACTTGATTATAACATCACTAACAAAGATGCTGAAAATTTAAATAAATCGACAAATGTCACCGTTCTTGCGTCGGAGAATATTGTCATAGATAATTTTACCGAGCATACAATTGATAATTTTAATAATAATGAAAGTTATGACAAATTTAAAATATTCAATGAAGTAAATAATTCGAATTTACAACGGGATCAAAATCAACAATATAGTTCTAATCCTTCAACGAAAGTGCAAGATAGCAAGGCAAATAATACAAATAAGTCCAATTCAATAAATTTGGAGCAAAAAATTATACAAGATGGCCTACAAAATACTATTGTTCACATCTCAGAAGGAACGAATTTTACAAGTGATGTGCAACAATATGTAAATGATAATACTATTGCTAAGAAGGTTTATGATAATAAAACAAATGTAAGTGCGGTTGCTGAAAACAATAATGCGACTTTGTACAACACAAATTCTGTTACTAGTCATGTATCAAATATAATTAGTTCCTCTAGTGAGACTCAACTCTTTGATAGTGAGATAGGAAATTTACCATTTATTAATGATAGTTTACGAACTGGATCTCTTAATGAAGTTGAACATGTATTGAATTGTAATGTTATTACGACTACGCAGTCGGAAGCTATTGAACTAGCCATAGCATCCGAGGAGGAAATACCTTCTCCCTGGATAGATGTCATGGCATTGGCGACCCCATCTGCTTTAAGGCGGCAGTCCTGGTCGGAATTGAACGCTTTTCCAACAGCGGTTCACTCATTAGTCGACTTAGTTGAACCGGAACCGTATCCTTTACAGATAGAAAATGACTTGCAACCATTACAAGTAAATAATGTAAATTTAGTAGACGTGGAGAACATTAATACCGAATGTACCGAAGTCACATGTTGTAAAGAGAACGATAAAGATAAAGAAAGCGAGAATAGAATAAAAATAAAAAAAAGTAGAAATATCCTACAGGAGATTACAGCCGAGGCAGATATATGCAAATGTATTGATTGTAAATGCGATCATCTACAAAATTGTCAAAATTGCTCAAACAATACAATTCCTGAAATTAATAAAAAGCACGTTTCATCGAGAATAGTAGATGATTTAGTGTCTTGTTTACAAAGCGAATGTGTTTGCGACAATGAGCCCGGTGGTTGTGGGTCTTGTTGCGTTGTGATTTGTTTAAAAACATTGCAGCAATTGCAAAAAGTATTCAGTCGTAATTGCTGTAAAAGTACTAACAGTATAACATGTTGTAGAGAAAAATTGTTATCCCCGTTAATGAAGTGCCAGTTAACAAAAAACCAATGAGGCAAATATTTTAGTGTGTAACTAGTCATGTTGAAAGAAATATTTTTACATAAATATCGAATAAGAATCTGTTATTTATCGTAATATATAGGCTAGTTTTTCTTATAAATGTCAATGTTTAAAAATTTTGTCTAGAACAATCGAGAGTATGGGACTGTGTGTATATATTTGTATTATGTTTCAAGATTTTGTTATATAGATGCAATATGTAAATGTTATATATTTTTAAAGTATGTCAATTTATTTGTAGATTTTTTACTTAAAAGTTTTTAAATGTACATCGCTGTTGAATAGTTTTGAATAGTTTATAGAAAGGGAGAATTGCATTGTGTGCTGTAAAAAATAGCAAAATGTCATTATAAGAAACGAAAATACCAAATTTGATATTTGTATATTAAGACGAGGGTATAACATACTTTAATGTGCAATTACTATGTACATACAATTCTTATACATAATGATTGTTGTAAGATACTTAAATTCATATAATATTGGGAATCGACAATATTTATGAATTTATGTAGTATTTAGAAGTAATAAATTATCTGTGACCATGCGCGTGTATGATGTACTAAACATATTAATAGTTAAAAAAATAAAATATTTATTGTTTAGCAACTGTTTTCTAATGTACAACGCTTAGAAGAGAGGCGATTCATCAACTTAAGGAGGTTAATTATAAGAAAGCGTGACGAAATATGAAAATAATATTAATGTTGTTAAATATATGAATTTTTGAATTGCTTACAAAGTAAATCACAGAAATTTTTTAGTCCTTGTGGTATTAAAAGTACTTGTTAAATGTAACAAAAAATCAAAACGTACTTTAAAGTATGTCTTATGGAAAAAAAATTGTTTGATTAAATAAAATTTTACTAACATGTAATAAATTATTACATAAAAGTACGTATTGTTATTTTCTTTCTGTAATAAGGTCGGTTACATGTATGCATATATATATATACGCACGCACAGGCGCGCGCTCGCTCGCTCGCGTATATATAACGTAGCTCTATAGCTTTGATATTACTGTATTTTCATGTAGGAGTACGACAGAAACATGGAAAATATGTTGCCTAAGGATTTAATGTTATACAGAATGATATTTTAATATATACACAATGGTTGCACAATGTTTACTGCACAGCTTGCACTAAAGCTTCTGCAACTTCAACCGCAATTGCTGCTTCAGCTTTATCTTGTTCCGATGATGCAGATGAAAGTTGTTGCTGAGCTTTAACAAGAAGTTCTCTAGCTGCGGTCCCATCAAGATTTTCCAGGGGATGAGCTTCTTCCGCTAAAATCTATCAATATTTTTTAATTTGCAATATTTTAGGGTAGAATAACATTAAAAATTATTTAACAGTTTGCTGATCTTATTTAAATAATATAACATATCGAACATATACCTGTACGCTGTTGTTTTCGTTTATAGTGACTGTCCCTGAAGAAACAAAAATTTTTTTGACCGCCCCATCTTCTTCGTATACTGTGACTACGCCTGGTTTCAATACAGCCAAGGTAGGAACATGTTTTGGTAAAATACCAAAAGAACCAGAAAATGATGGTACATCTACTTGTTTAACCACACTTTCATCATAAAATACCTATAACGCAATATCATTAGAAATTCATAATATTGGAATTTGAAAGAACATGTACATGAAAAAACCATGTGTTCATTTATACCTGATTAGCCCCAGCCAATGTAAACTTCATTTCATTGCTAACGGGTGCATCGGCGTAAGTTCTCTTTTGATTACGAATATATTTTAAATAAGGGCGTAGATTACGTGCGATAGCGGCCATTTTAATATACTGTAACGAAAAATTATTCGTGAAGTTTTATGTAAAATTGTATAAAAATGATAACTGGAACTGGTTACATCACAATTCGATCTACATGTATTGTCCATCTCTTAGATTTAAACGAGTTAAAGAGACAAGATATATGGAAGGCAATTAAATTTGACTGCAAGTACAATACACTCATCTTCTAGATCTGTTTAAATATCCTCCATACTGTAAATACTTACGTTATGGCAATTACCGAAGATGTAAGTAGAAATTGGTATCAGTCACTGCAAGCAGGCAGACGAAATCCGAACCAATTAATACATATACATAGTACCAAGTAGTACAGATGACAAGGTTTTTATTATGCTCGAACGATGGCGTTACTATCGAAACGTTTCAGTAGCGTCCTCTTCATTACCTACAGTTGCTAGATTTAAATAAAGCTGCGCGAATTCAAGTTCTCTTAACGAAAATATTAGATCATCCCATAAGTTCGTGCCGTTTTTCGAGCGGTTATATACGTTAAGATTGTTTACATATCTTTCAGTTTCATGAAAAAACGTAATCCCCCTCTCGTTGTACAACTTCTTCCCATTTTTCTGCTAGGGCCATTATTCCGTCTCGATAAAAGTTCTCTCGTTTTTCTTTAAAATAATTTTCTAAGCTATTTTTGAGAATGTCGATATTTTCCAATTTTTTACCTACTAAAAAGTGTCGTAATGCTCTGAACAGGTGGTAATCAGATGATCAATTAAATTCAGACAATTTTTTTGTAACGATTTTCGCGACACGCGGTCTAGCGTTGTCGCGATGGAAGATAACGTTGTTCCTATTCGCTAAACCTGGTCGTTTTTCAGCTAGTGCTTCCCTTAATTTTTCTAACCGAGTGCGATATTTGTCCGAATTAATGGTATCGCCGCTAGATAAAAGTTCAAAATAGAGTATTCCTTTATAATCCCACCATACGCGCGAAAGAACTTTACGCGGTTGTAATCCTGGTTTTGCACAGCGTTGAGGTGGCTGATTTCGTTGGGACCAGCTACGTTTTCGTTCAGGATTTTCGTAAAGTAACCACTTTTCATCACCAGTTACCGGGCGTTTAAGGAATGGCTCGTGTTTACTACGCGCAAGTAACGACACGCACGCTGTCGTTCGTTCGAGACGGTTCCGTTCCGTAAGTTCATGGGGCACCCAAACGTTCAACTTTGACACCATCCCCATTTTTTTTAAACACCTACGAATCGTTGTCTTAGGTATTTTCAGAACGTTCGACGTCTCTCGAACCGTCGAACTTCGTGATTTTTCAACAAGATCCCGAATTTGATCTTCGTCCGTCCGAGGAGGACGCCCGGAGCGTTCCTCGTCTTCTAAACAGAAATTCCCAGCTCTGAAACGTTGGAACCACCTCCTACAGGTGCGAGATGAAAACGCATTTTCTCCGTAAACAGCACACATGTTTTTCGTGACAATTGTTACGGAACTTCCTTTCCGAAATTCATATAACGCGAGACGTCGAAAATGGATACGCGTTTCACTCGTGACTTTTTACTGCTAGAAGTCACCGTGTTCGCTATATTACGATCTTATACCCAGGAAAATCTGCTCTAGTCTGTTCTCGATCGGCTAAGCTCAAGCGCATTGGTCCCTTATCGCCGTATGTTTGTAAATCGACACATGAAATGTATACACAAAAGTCGGCACGAACTTATGGGACGACCTAATAATTAACTTGATTGAAATAGAAGCGTTCAAGCAATTCAGTCGGTGTTTCTGACATGCAAAATTAACAAAACTTTTGTATTTAGAAAAAAACTTCACACGTGAGTTACTTGTAATTATTTATTTAGTCACACAACGTTCATATGCATGTGAGTATATATTTATATGACGGTGACGTTATTAATTCTTTATGAGTGTTAGCAGGTACTGATATCGTGTATGTTCGATACTTATGATTTTCCATTTTTTGATTATATAAATAAATGTGACATAGGTTTCAGATAGATCGATCTGGACTAGAATGATCGATTTTTACATATTTTACATACGATTTTAATTTCTTATCAGCTATTTAAGAAAAGCATCATAGAAATTAGAAAGGTATAGTGATGCGAAATCACATAAATGTATCGATTAATAAATATAAAATAACAATTTCATTATAATATTTCGATTGTATGTTAAAATAACAATGCCCCTATTTAAAAAATGTTTAAATGCAAAGACTCGTACTTTAACCAGAGTCTTTATGTATCATAACGAATAATTATCAGAATCAATGAAACACGTTGAAGCTCCGACCGTAACATTGATTCGTTTGTACCTTCCGTGCATAATGCATAATTTCCCGAAAATATTTCATGATGCGTACTTAAATATTTCTTTTATATCGAACATTCTGAATACATTAAAATTTCTTATTCTAAGCCAATATTTACATAATAAAACATCTACAGTTATTTCGAATATTAAAAAAATAATTAACTTTTGATCATAAAATTTGTCATAAGGAAACCATCTTATTTGCCAGACGGCAATATACAAAATAAACGACGTTCATGGGCAATTCCGTATATAATTACATACGAGCAAATTGTCTCTGACATCGAAGATGATTAGAGTTCTATAAGCTCATTGTAGCCCATCGTAGTAATGTCTTCTTTCTTTTCTGCTCAAATGTCAGTGCCATCGGACGAAGTATCCGTACTATCGTTTATGTGTTGTTGGTGTCTCGATTTTAAATGCCTCTCAAGATCTCTCCTTCTGACCAGAACTTTTCCACATAAGTCACATCTGTATGGTGTTGCGCCATCCGCGTGTAACCGTACGTGTTTATTCAAATTGCTTGGATCCCCGAATGGTCGCAGACAATATTTACATTTTAAGGGTTTGTAACCGGTATGGGTTCTGCGAATAAAAAGAATGTAAAATTTGTCGAAAATAGGGAATAATTTTTTTGAGAAGAACATCGAAATTTTGGGGCGCGTAAGTTAGATATTAGATACAACTCTGAAAGGTATACAGACCTGATGTGAATTTTTAAACCATATTTTCTCGAGTAAACTTTTCCGCAGTAAATGCAGAGGTGTCCTTGCTTCGATTTACCGAGATTACTCACTATCGTTTCTACTTGTGCCGCATGAACGTCAGTACTGATCGGTGTGGCGGACGTTTGAATATTGTAGGGCGATAAAACACTCTCGTTCCTTGTTAGCGGATAGATCTCCTTAAATTTTTTGCTTTGATTCGTGTATGGTTGGAAAGCGGACTGTCGATGAAGTATATCGTTCGTTATAGAGGATATGTTTGTGGATACGTTTGGTGAAATTTGCGTGGACGAAGAATAAAAAGATAGCGGATTTGAAGAGGATGGAGAGGGATGATCGGGAGACTCCGACGAATTGCTATTCGCAGGGAGAACGATATTATCCGTGGTTTTTGTTGAAATCGGTGAAATCTTGGCAGGCAGAGTTTCCGACGATTTGGTCAGTTCGAATTTGAAAGTCGGATTGGGCAACGGGTTGAGAGACAACCTGTTTGGTCTTGGTAACAAGTTGAACTCTTTGGTTAGCATGAACCAAAGATGACTACTGTCCAGTCGATTGCACTTTAGGGCTAAATGTATCTTCAAAGGATTTGGGAACTCAAACAAGTTGTTGCATACGTGACAAATGTAGTGACTCTGATCTGAAATCAATGTACATGTATTTAGGTACAATTTTACGAAACCGCGAACGAAATTAGAAAATCTTTACTCGCTGATCCATCCCTTCGCTTTTACTCTATGCTGTTTGGTGATATATGTTTTACCTTGTATGTTAGACGGCGTCAAGAATGGTATATTCAACATAGCGAGAATATTTTCGGTAAACCACATCAGTAGTGGTTCACCGGGGGTTATGTCCCTTATCGTTTTCAATATTATGCCCTCGGAGGTAGTCATTAAAAGCACGTTACAGGCCTGACAGTCTTTTGCAAATTCGACGACTTTTAACCAGCAGGGAGTGCTCACGAGTTTGTCTATGCAAACCAGGCGACCTTCCGTGTCGACAATTTCAACCTACGATCAATCGACGCAATTGAATAATATACACGAATACGCTTTTCTATTTCGACAGCATATTTCGATATCACAAACTGTATTTTTAGTACATACATACTGGATTCCCAATATAATATCCTGAGACAATTTTTTCACGTCAACTATCTCCGTTGAAGAATCTTTTCCAATTGGTCCTGCAGCTCTGACGATAGGTTTGTGTAAATATCTTTGAGATAAAACGATCTTTTTGTATGTTTTACTGCTCATCATCAGATACTCCTCACTACACTAGATACTTTACTTCGCGTAAGAAAGTTCCTCGATGATCGTAACCCGATGTCGATGTGTCAACTAAGAACTGCATTCCGCATGTGGCTTATATATATGTCCGGTGGGCTCGTGCCCCGAATCGAGTACTAGGGGGTTAGTTACTCGCTCCCCTCCACTGTTTCACCCTACACCATTGTTGATGTACGTGTAATTGTATTTAAAGAAGTGGTCAAAGGAAAAACTGTCCGTGAGCTTACGAGTTGTGAATCCTGATGCTTTACTAAATATTAAGGTTGTAAACCTGAAGGGTATGCAAGGTGTACTTAGTAATCTCGAAGTGACCTTTGAAATTTACATTAGTGCCACGTTAAAAGATTCAGTAATTTTCGTTCGGTAAATTGACGAATATTTTACGCACTAATTTACATATTTAAATCGATATAATCGTCGTAAATTTATAATTAGATATTGTTATTGAAACTTTTTATATCACGATTAGGGCGATTCATTGTCTTAGGTAATTAATACCTCACGATATATCGAAAATCGATCTTCCGGAACGGCTTAAGAAGAACAATTTTACTACATGACCGCCTGTAGTTCTACTAATTTCGAGGCGTTACAGGTAGAAGTAGAAAATTACATGCTTATTAACCGCGCAAAATAATGGTCGAGCGATGGTTATAAAAATTCCACGATCGTGAACCTTTTTGTTATTCAAAGCTAATTGTAAGTACGATCAGCTCCGGATTATCTGATCCAATAAAATCGATTGTTCTCTATGGATGACGTATTCTCCATAATCTCTTCTAATAATCTTATTAGAAGATTGTCGAAAAATGTAAGCGCGAGTATCGTGCCTACGCAGACAAGAACGATTTCCGTAACTTTTCACTTGTCGCCGTATCATTTCATTATTTTCTGATAAAAATAAAAGTCCTTTAAAGGACTCCCCTCCTGCGTGTTCGATAGTTCAGCACGGTTACCACTATAAATTTATAGTTGGACAAAATATCCAACGATATTCGACGCTGGTTCTCTTACAACTATTTTCTTGAACTACATATATACCTTCTCTGTGGATCGTCGTCGATCTTGGTTCGCGTTTGGTTGTGATCACGGAACACGTGACACGTACAGGTCGTGCAGCCGTCACCAGGAGCCGGCCCCGACTGAGTGTTTCATGGGGCTATAAAAGCCTCATGTGAAAGGACATTGTTTGGCTCAGCTGCAAACCAACATAGCTCCCTGTACCGAGGACGGGGGATGCTGCCGAAAGGTGCATCTGAATCAACTGTTGATTAGGAAATTAAGTGGCTCATTCTTCTCGCACGCGTGCGTAGATCGTGATCGAACGATATCGCTTGGATTTACCTAATCGTTCTTCGATCTTTACGTTCTCCTCGCGAGCTAATCTATTGCAATTCGAATTTTTATTTATCTCCGATGACCGATTCTCTTCTTTTCGCAAACGTATTCTTTTTGCTTATAATTCACTTACGTATACGTGTACAGACTTCAACGGACCTAATAACGCAACGAACGTACACGTATACATATGCGTCTATATGTGTACGTGACTTAATGAAAACTATTTCGGTGAACAATAACTCGTCTTAACGAGTTGTTCCTTTGTTGGTATTGTGCTTGGGGCAGTCAAAGAAATTGGAAAACGTTTTAAAGTCCTAATGAGCGCCTTGAACTTCGATACGATTTGTTTGCAGTTACATAGCTACAGGTATCTCTAGTACTATTTCCTAGCACCGACCGACGTTTCTTTATCTAAATCTACTAGAAAGACTTTCAACGTCATTACAGTAATTTGGTTTATCTTCGACAAGGACTAGATCGTTTGCGATAAATTTCCGGTACTGCTGCTTAAACCTTCCCCGATCGGTGCATTTATGGTAGGTACGTTAACATTTCGAACAAACGTACCTATTAGAAAGCTGATTGAAAGAACATTTAATTCGCATTTTCGTTTCGTTTCGATCTAACGGTAAGGGTTGGTGCAGTCGAAGTAAATATTATTAATCACGATAACATATTCGTTAGATCGAAGAAAAAACGATCAAAGGAAGAGCAAGACATTTCCTCGGTGGATCTCGTCCGCGGGTGAAGTGATTCATTCCGGATGAATGGTGCCGGACCAGGGAATGACACGAGTGTTCACAAGCTGCACCATCCCTTGTACCAACCCTTGTCCTGGTCCCTCGAAACTCGAGCACAAGTGGTCTACCGTCCTTTGCTATCAACCACATAATATTGCGTACCGAGATAAGTCGTGGCGAGCGTTCTTCGAATCTTTTATACTTCCTGTTTCGAGTCGACGTAAGCTTTTTCTCGAACTTATTCTTCGTGATTTATTAATTTAGAAATTTACGAATCGGATCAATGCAGAGGACTCGACACGCGACAGGTTGTCTTCTGTTGTATCTGTTGTTGCATGGTTGTATCCTTTTTTAAAGGAAGAACGATTCCTTATTGCGAAACGCATGGAACTTAAAAGGTAAAAATGTCTTTTGCGTTTCGTTGATAGTATTTCCACGATGATGGCTTAGTTCGTCTCTTAGATAGTTTTTGCCATCGTCCGAACTTGGAGTTCCACCCTCTCGTTGTCTCTTTCTAAAATCAGGGTGCATTGAAAGAACCGCAAGCCAGTCAGCGAACAAGTGTTCCTCCGTGACCAATGGACCCTTGCACGCATGTGCGCGCTTCCCAATGCGATATTAATATCGCGATTATCATCTACGTATTATTGCCTGTCCCTCGTGCGACGCTCAGAACAAGTCCGTAAGAAACACCCTGTTCAGTTTGCGCGTCCATGCTGTGTTACTTGCAACGCATACTGCGACAGTAGCATATATATCGTTCGCAAAGGCACATGCTACGTTAAACATCTCCGCTTTCTGCTGTTTTACGTCGCGTGCCTTGCGATAGATTTTCAACAACGAAATTTTCCGTACATTCCTCTTTCAACGCATCGTCCATACGCTCTGTCCTAATTTCACTTAGAGGCTTCTTTATATTATTCGATCGTTAGACGGCCAGTATGAATTTCAATACTCGATAGGGAAACTTAGGTACGAGTCTTTGGCTTGCAGCTTTAGGTGGTATCGAAAATCCAAGCGCGATCCCTTCGATACACAGAGACGTAACAAATCTTATTGTTCAACGCCCTTTTACGAGATTCTATAGATATGTGGAGGATGATGCGTGATGGATACTGGATAGCTTTTGTCGGGCGTGAATTAAACAAGGAACCCAGTGGCTCGTTATAGCAACAGTCGATTATATTTGAAATGCGTTAAACACAAGACGATTCTTGACTCGATCTATAATGCTTACTCGCTCACTAACTGGTTCGCGGGTGTGTCCGCTATTTTATACTGGTCGGGGGGAAATCCGAAAATTCAAATCTAAACTGTATCAACGGTTGCCCTCAACGGCGACATTGTTTTTGCCGGAGGTGTGGTATTATTATTTCGTATGTCGCGGCAGGTATTAATTCCTTGAGGCACAACAACAACATGAATCGCTCCTGCTTTGCCTCGATCTATGACTCATGTGTCACCACGGATATAATTCAAGTTGTACGTTACAGAGTAAAGGCTGAGTTATGGTTGGCTTTACGGGGAGGTGACTATAAAGATGATTCGTTTTGGTTCTGCAAGTGTGGAAAATATGCTCCTGATAGCTCTTCCAACCAGACACTGGTTCGCGTGTTGTTGATATTTGCTAAGAATTTTTGCGAATACTAGTTGTTTGCTAGTCGTGGATTTAATACAAAGATAATGTTTCGTTAACAACGAGCACATGTAAAGGCAAAGATTGAGATTTGTTGCAGTTAAAACTTGGGTCACGTGTCGTTGACATATTGCTCGCGTCTCTCGATGTCGAGTGTTCTGTAACGCGACACGTGCCGATCGAATACCCTATAACACCATTACTGAGAATGCTCCACCCCGCGTTCAGGTTCCTATTTAACCATTATATACCATTAGGTATTGTTTACTTGATTTTAAGGGAGTCACTTCGTTCGACGAGTTAACGCAGCAAATACGCCAAGTCTGATCAAGTTAACATTAGCACGTGCTTATCAAATATTACCAATATTATCAAACTTTTCAATTATCAGCTAACCGTTGTTCGAAAAATAGATTTTCCCCTGGCATGCTTATTCATAGACGTTAACGATATTTCGTTTTAGTATTAGGTCATGCTACAAGTTCGTGCCGCTTTTCGAGCGGTTATATACGTTAAGATTGTTTACATATCTTTCAGTTTCATGAAAAAACGTAATCCCCTTCTCGTTGTACAACTTCTTCCCATTTTTCTGCTAGGGCCATTATTCCGTCTCGATAAAAGTTCTCTCGTTTTTCTTTAAAATAATTTTCTAAGCTATTTTTGAGAATGTCGATATTTTCCAATTTTTTACCTACTAAAAAGTGTCGTAATGCTCTGAACAGGTGGTAATCAGACGGGGCAATGTCCGGGGAATATGGGGAATNGTGGTAAAATTTCCCAATTAAATTCGGACAATTTTTTTGTAACGCTTTTCGCGACACGCGGTCTAGCGTTGTCGCGATGAAAGATAACGTTGTTCCTATTCGCTAAACTTGGTCGTTTTTCAGCTAGTGCTTCCCTTAATTTTTCTAACCGAGTGCGATATTTGTCCGAATTAATGGTATCGCCGCTAGATAAAAGTTCAAAATAGAGTATTCCTTTATAATCCCACCATACGCGCGAAAGAACTTTACGCGGATGTAACCCTGGTTTTGTACAGCGTTGAGGTGGCTGATTTCGTTGGGACTAGCTACGTTTCCGTTCAGGATTTTCGTAAAGTAACCACTTTTCATCACCAGTTACCGGGCGTTTAAGGAATGGCTCGTGTTTACTACGCGCAAGTAACGACACGCACGCTGTCGTTCGTTCGAGACGGTTCCGTTCCGTAAGTTCATGGGGCACCCAAACGTTCAACTTTGACACCATCCCCATTTTTTTAAACACCTACGAATCGTTGTCTTAGGTATTTTCAGAACGTTCGACGTCTCTCGAACCGTCGAACTTCGTGATTTTTCAACAGGATCCCGAATTTGATCTTCGTCCGTCCGAGGAGGACGCCCGGAGCGTTCCTCGTCTTCTAAACAGAAATTCCCAGCTCTGAAACGTTGGAACCACCTCCTACAGGTGCGAGATGAAAACGCATTTTCTCCGTAAACAGCACATATGTTTTTCGTGACAATTGTTACGGAACTTCCCTTCGGAAATTCATATAACGCGAGACGTCGAAAATGGATACGCGTTTCACTCGTGATTTTTTACTGTTAGAAGTCACCGTGTTCGCTATATTGCGATCTTATACCCACGAAAATCTGCTCTAGCCTGTTCTCGATCGGCTAAGCTCAAGTTCATTGGTCCCTTGTCACCGTATGTTTATAAATCGACACATGAAATGTATACACAAAAGTCGGCACGAACTTATGGTATGACCTAATATTTAACTTTTACTTTAAAGACGTTCCTTAAGCCGACCGTTGAGTGGCAGTTGCGTAAGTTGTAGAAAAAGAGATCATTTTGAGAGGAATGTTCGCAACGTAGGTTTCCCGCGTATTGATAGATAAAAGAAACGGGCTGAAATATACAGGTGGCATGGATCACATGGTGGAACAGCGTAGGAACCCCCTATGACCGATTAGACTCTATCACGGTACTCCCTCCTTCCTGAATCTCCCTAAAAACACGACTCACTTGGCACACGAGTTTTGTGCATATAATGCAAGGTATCGGGACGATTCCTCCCTCTCCTTACTCCGCTTAATTTAATCCAATACTATATGGCTCCCCTCACCTTGTCGTGTTCATCGCCGGAAGGGGTGCGTGGTTTAAGAGGGTGGGTGGCTTTTTAAAACTGTGCCGATCTCAATTCACCATGAAACCTCATCCTATTATCGTCTATTTAATCCTGATTGAGCCTGACAGGTTTTTTTTACTTTCGCGGTGTACCGACGAATCTTATCTCATTTCGAGAGAACATGATCGAATCTTCTCTTTTTAATTCTCGCATTCTCTTTCTTTCCTCTTCTTTTTCCAATACGAATACGAACAAATTTCAGCGAGGAAAGCAGCGGCATATAACGACACGCGACATAACGTAAAAATGAAAGAATTTGCGAGTGTACGTGTACATTGGTAGATACATAATGTCGGCGGTATAATCTGTGCGCTTTTAACTCATTCTTTGAACAAACGAAAGGACAGTTTTATGATTTAACCTGTGCTTTTCCAAAAGGCGGGTAGGCACAGGTATATTTAGTCAAGGGAGAAACGAGCCGCGCGCAACAGATGTCGATAACATCAGGCACATACCTGTTTAGTATATTTCATTGCTGCTACAACTCTCATTTTTCGAACCTATGAACCTTACGTTTCCCTTTAGTTCAAGAATTTTTTTTTTTTTATTTTATTTTATTTATTCGATTATTTACAAGCAATTCTTTTACAGAATTTTCAGTAAATTTTTTTGGCGTGGTTCTGTAGCTCGGATTATAAAAGTTTATAGCGAGTTAGATTCTAGTTGAATCTGATGCTTCGATCTAGGGGGTAATGCCTTTTTAGTCTGCGGATCTGATCCGTTTTGTCTAGTAATTGGGTAATTAATGGGTTTTGGCGATTGTTAACTCTTATATGATATCTTTGACTGTGGGTATAGTTCAAGAATTGGTTTTTTTTATTTTTACCTATCTCCGTTAGAAACAATGTATAATTATACGAGAGAAAAATAGGATTGCACGTTGTATTCGAGTTTCTTCTGAAGTACGTACAGTTTACCTTTGTAATCTGAAATAACAGACGAGCTGACAAGTAAAATTACGCCTGACGGTTTTAGCGACGTTCGTATTTTCGACTTAACGATCACAGCCTCCGCAGCTGCATTTCCGTGTACAATAAAAGATAAAAAGATAAATTGACGACAAATATATGGAGCTGGATTTTTCCCAAATTATACGAAGGGAAAGTTTGTCGGACAGAAGTCACGCTGAAGGAATAGAGGAAGATAAAAGGAACGTAAGTAATAAATATTTCGTTTATTTGCATCAATTGAAATTTGCATCAATTGAAATATCTTTCGTGAAACTAGTTATCATTGTGAATCTTTCGTTCTCTTACGAATCTCAATCGATCGACTCGTCGTTGTTCTTCCTCGATTCGAAACGAACCTGAAAAGAGTAACTAATAAATTGTTATTCCTGCAAGTGTGGAAATTAATGGAAGAAGATGGAATTGTTTTTAAAAGTCCAGCACGGACGGATATATTGGAAAACGAATAATTAATTTCTAATGGATTTTCGTGGAATACGGCTGTGGTAGTTGGTGTTTGCTATGGGGATCGAAAACGCGGTGGTGACCTGTCACGGAGCGCAACCGGACGAGATGGATTTGTCTCGCAGCTGTGTACACTGCTTAATGTAGAAGCCAGTGAGACGGGGATTGCTCCTGTGCTGGTGGAGGTGTCCCTAAATCCGAAAGCTAACTATGATATGCTCGTTTTTCAGTCCCAAGATCAACGAGTATTAAACCATTGGCAAAGGACGATCCGAATAGCAAAAAATTCACCGACTTTGTCGATCGCTCGATGACAGTTTCTTACGTATTAGCGTACGAGCTTATTTTTGTAACTTTACGTACAAGAATGTTCGGTCGAATCGGTTGACTAAACGGCGTCTGAATTTTCGATAACGGGTGGTTCGTAATTTACGAAATTTGGGTCATCCCCGCCATCCTCGATATGATCCATCGACGGTTTCCTTCTCCTGGAGACATCGTACTCTTCGCCAAGCTTTTTGTATGCTTCTGCACGATTTTCTAGAATTTCTCTGACGATCTCTGAAAGATTACGAGAGGACAGAAAAATTTGTTATGAATGTAGATGGAATAGTTGTAGATTTATTATTTATGGTCTATTCAAAGCGAAGTAGCGTGTCGCATCGGTATTTTGTCCTTACTAGATTGGATGTTATGATTATTAACTTCGACTTAAATTCTTTGTGTAGCTAGGGGATAATAAAGGGCAAAAAGGATGGCATTCTTCTATACAATTGTGCATTGTCTTTATGGATGAAAGCCTTATTAGGGGTACACGAACAAGGGTAAGACATTATCTTGGTGTTATCGATACTTCTGCAAATCTTGAATAAACTTCCGGTAAGGTGAAAATCGTGTTGTACGAAGGGTATGCTAAATGTTCCCTCGGTCTTTGAACCGTTCATCTTACGAGAACGTAATTACCGAAAATAGACGAGCCTTACATAATAATACGTACATCAACGTCGGGATTTTCAATTGTATAATTTGAATCGAAAGCAAAGTTATCTAGAACCACGGCAGTTTTCAGTATGGCTGATCAAGTTAGTAATAAACAAACGATATTTACCCATAAGTAATTCCCTGCTCTCGATCATGTAGCCCATTTCTTTTTTAACCTCTTTCATCAACCACGGCATGAAACCTTCTTCGACATCTGTGAAAACGAATATTGGAGCTTTTTATTAGAACGGGTTATTGCTAATCTAGTTGAAAAAAAAGGAAGTAGGGAAAATGGGCGAACGCTTCTTTCGTTATCGAATTATCGGATAAAGATTATATTAGGTCATCCCATAAGTTCGTGCCGACTTTTGTGTATACATTTCATGTGTCGATTTATAAACATACGGCGATAAGGGACCAATGAGCTTGAGCTTAGCCGATCGAGAACAGGCTAGAGCAGATTTTCGTGGGTATAAGATCGCAATATAGCGAACACGGTGACTTCTAACAGTAAAAAATCACGAGTGAAACGCGTATCCATTTTCGACGTCTCGCGTTATATGAATTTCGGAAAGGAAGTTCCGTAACAATTGTCACGAAAAACATATGTGCTGTTTACGGAGAAAATGCGTTTTCATCTCGCACCTGTAGGAGGTGGTTCCAACGTTTCAGAGCTGGGAATTTCTGTTTAGAAGACGAGGAACGCTCCGGGCGTCCTCCTCGGACGGACGAAGATCAAATTCGGGATCTTGTTGAAAAATCACGAAGTTCGACGGTTCGAGAGACGTCGAACGTTCTGAAAATATCTAAGACAACGATTCGCAGGTGTTTAAAAAAAATGGGGATGGTGTCAAAGTTGAACGTTTGGGTGCCCCATGAACTTACGGAACGGAACCGTCTCGAACGAACGACAGCGTGCGTGTCGTTACTTGCGCGTAGTAAACACGAGCCATTCCTTAAACGCCTGGTAACTGGTGATGAAAAGTGGTTACTTTATGAAAACCCTGAACGGAAACGTAGCTAGTCCCAACGAAATCAGCCACCTCAACGCTGTGCAAAACCAGGGTTACATCCGCGTAAAGTTCTTTCGCGCGTATGGTGGGATTATAAAGGAATACTCTATTTTNGAACTTTTATCTAGCGGCGATACCATTAATTCGGACAAATATCGCACTCGGTTAGAAAAATTAAGGGAAGCACTAGCTGAAAAACGACCAAGTTTAGCGAATAGGAACAACGTTATCTTTCATCGCGACAACGCTAGACCGCGTGTCGCGAAAAGCGTTACAAAAAAATTGTCCGAATTTAATTGGGAAATTTTACCACGTCCCCCATATTCCCCGGACATTGCCCCATCTGATTACCACCTGTTCAGAGCATTACGACACTTTTTAGTAGGTAAAAAATTGGAAAATATCGACATTCTCAAAAATAGCTTAGAAAATTATTTTAAAGGAAAACGAGAGAATTTTTATCGAGACGGAATAATGGCCCTACCAGGAAAATGGGAAGAAGTTGTACAACGAGAGGGGGATTACATTTTTTCATGAAACTGAAAGGTATGTAAACAATCTTAACGTATATAATCGCTCGAAAAACGGCACGAACTTATGGGATGACCTAATAAATAAAGAAAAATTAATAAACCTTTCTGAACGAACTAATTCACAAAAAGTAGCAGTGTTCTTGAGTGTTCACGAACCAGCCTTGATTTCGTCCAACAGGAACCCGGACATCTTCAAACCTTCGAGAACCGCGGGTAGAAGTTCGGCTATATATCCTGTTAAAAGGGTAGCCGCTGCGATTCGTTCTTCCGTTTCCTTTCGAGCTATCATCGCGTCTTCGTGTTGCCTTAATCGTTGATCCTATCGAACGAATTAGAACAGCGATGCTTAAGAACGAAACTTTTCCAACGATTAATCGGCGATGTACAAACCTTCTCTTCCCTCAGCCTCCTTTCTTGTTCCTCCAGTCTTCGCGCTTCAGCTCTTTCCGCAGCGCGTAGTTCCAAGAACTTTCTCTGTTGTTCCCTCAAAGCGGCAATCTCCTCCTCTTCGAGAACTTCCATCAATGCCTGTTCTATCGTTTTACCAACAAGCGTCTCGAGAATCGGTTGCACCTCGAAGTCGAAATCGAACAGCTGAAAGTAAGGTTGTTTGCTCGGAACGATCGATAACGGATCAAACGTGTAAAATTTCCAAGAAGAAGAATCGCCAGAATTTCTTCCAACTTACGTCACCAGGCTCAATTTGAGTACTAGCATCTTGGCCAACTTTATCCGGGCAATATTTCGGTGTTGGCGGTCTATCCAAGAAGTAGTCCGTCTGTGTCGCGACATCGGTTTCGTCTGGTTTGTCGAATAGCTGCCAAATATAACGCGCACTGTTCGATTACGAGCTGTTGCAAGATACTCGAGAGGAGAGTTCGACGAATCGTCGAGGATAGGGCGACGTTGCTTACCTCTTCGAGGTAAACTTCCGTTTGCACCGGCTCGTGCTTGCGACCAGGAACCGGCGGTGGCGAACCTGCTCTAGCGACCAGAGCTTTAGTAGCTTGCGCTTGAGCTCGTTTCCTCGCCAAATTCCTCCTTCTGGCTTCCGCTTGCCTTGCCGCTATCGATTGTTCGCCATCGATCTAAACCGAATGGGTAATTACGTATTTTTCCATATACGTGCACGAGTTGCGGATATTTCGTTCAATTCGTTACTTACAAGGATAGGAGGAGTGGCGAACGTGCTTCCCCGGACGACGCGACGGTCAAACATAATATTCCCAAAAGGAATCGGTTGATCGCTGTAAAGGGAGGAAACGAAGGTACCTTACATGTTTCGCGAGCTAAGTTGGAAATCTTGGGCAAGCGTCGATGAATTACATATCGGGATGTATTTTAAGTTGTACACACGTGTACGTTACAATACTATCAGTATGTATATATGTATACAAACGCATCTACGATCCAAGTGCACGCAACCGCACTCGATAATCTTCAACGTCTCCTCTTTACACGCAACGAAATTATTTACGACCTTCTCGTTTCTACCGTTCCTGACACGCTTCGTTAAACGCTTTACAAGCAAATTTTCTCTCCCCCCCCCCTCTCTCTTTCTCTCTAGTACGTAAGATAAAACGCAGCGAATAAGTTTCCCAAAATGTTGGCAAACTTACGTCGCGTCGTTTCTCTTCGCGGTCTTCGCTCGGTCGTCCAAGGTCGAGGCAGCCATGGTCGTCGCGTTCATCATTCCGAGGGTAAAGTCGACGGTGGCCTTGAGAGCAACCGGACACCTGGCAATATGGCTGCTGTGACGTACTTCCGGTTTTTTGGTTAACGACGCGAGTGATTTGAACTTGGAACGCAGCGGACAATTATCGGAGTCGTCGGTGTCGTTAGAGTTCGACGCGATGCCGAGAAGAGACGCAACTTCCGGCGGTGGCATCAGAAATTCGCCAGTCTTGACGGTCGTGATGAATGGTTTTTTACGGAAAATTTGATTCTTCTTTGCACTTTTACGCTGTTCTTCCTTCTCTTGCTCCTGTTCCTGAAGTATTTTCAGCTTCGCGTTCAGAACTTCGTTGAAGTCTTCCGTAGACAAGGTCATACTAGGCTTTATCGCCGGTATTTTGTCCACCGATCGTGAGCTTTCCTGGCTTCTGCTTCGCGCTTCTCTCCTTAATGGATTCGCTTGGTTCGATTGCAAATTCGCTTGGACCAAATGATCGTTCGATCTGCTGATGCGTTTTCGATCAAACAGGTTGTTTTTCACGTTTTCGAGACAGTCATCGACTACCGATCGATCCGCCTCGCTGCGATCGTTCGCACGAAGAAGTGGCAGATCGGTGTCCAAGCCATCTTTCTGAAGAATGGTAAATGCTGGAGAATTCTTTCGTTCGAGATCAAAGGGATCTCCGTTGGCTGTGGGCGCCAACGCGGAAATTCCAGCTGGCATGTTATCGGCGTTTTCAGGAAGCTTTACAGTAACTTGTACCGCGCATTTTCGAACCACAGGGAACACTGATCAGGTTGTCGTTGATTTTTTTCGGGTCTCTACGTACGTACGTCTCATCTGTCTTGCTTTTTCTATTTTTAAACAGGCGGTTTAAACAGTGATTTGGATCCAGGACGATAGATCGAGACAAACGAGACGCCGCGAGCGCTTGCACGACGATCACTAACAGGCCCGCAATCGTGCGAGCGTGGTCACGGACTGGACAATGTCCTTAGAATCGACCGATATGTACCGCAGACATGCTACACGTATATTTTTACCTAGCGGCCACTCAATAACGCTGACCATCGTGAACTTTGCGCATGCCTAAGTCATGCTAAAGGGGCTCGAAATCGGTGGTAACTATGACCACGTATGTCCGTTGGTGTTTTGCAAAACACCGCGACCAGAATTTCTCCTCGACTATCCGACCTCCTCCGTCGACCTCTTCTAGATGAAACGTTCGCGTTACCTTTCTACTTACTTTATCGCTGTATTTATATCCCAACGAAGATCAACGACTTCGTTTTAACTGCGTGATCGCGTGTAATCGTCAATTTAGTCCTTCGTCTACGCTTCTTCCCTTTTAATAACGCTGCTGTGTATATCGATCATAGACGTTATTGCGTTATGATATCGCAAAAATATTTCAACATTTGTCGTACGATCAACGGGAAATCGTCGCACATCTCTTTAGAGTATATTATGGTTATTCTCGAAGAAAAACCTACCCATCGTGTTCAACGTTGTTTACGCGTATCTTCCTCTCTGTCGCGATACAAATTTGCAACGTTTTTCTACTACAAATCAACCTTTCGTTTCTCTCGTATTATATTTATAAATCGCAGTGTCACGTTTGTCCTAAGTAAGAAACCGTGCGTGGCGATGTTTGAAATTGATTAGCAAAACGTAAGAACAACCAGCTATAATAACGACGAACATAGGCGATTGTAGTAGCAGTTTTCCATGTCAGAAGACTGTGTAAAGATTTCATGAGTTGATATATGTACGTGGAATAGGTTGAAAGTTTCAGGCGATTGAGAAAGTTTTCATGCGAATATAAGAAGAGGTTTGAAAATTGGCAAATACGATCGAAAAAGGTGCGAGGAAGGTAGAAATAGATGGACAAAATAGAAGCAATTTATTTCGTCGATGCTTGCCCATGATCTTTTAACAAATTTCGTAACCAATTGCTGCGATTTTTCTATAATTTTTTGAAACGTTTCGAAAACTTACGTGGGTGGATTTCTATATTTCTTCTGAACATGTAAAATTGCCCTTGGACTCTTGACAAAAGTATAAGTTTCTTTTTTATCTGCTTCCCTGGCCGGTATATTGTAAGAGTGAAGCCCACGATTACACGTTCGGCACATATCCGTTCTGGTAGCCATCTCTTTTCCTCGATATAATTGTAAATATAAATATTAACAGATAGTTTTACTTCAGCCAATTGTTATTATGTATTAATCGTCCTGTTTGCAAAAAAATTCTATGAAATGCCTGCTGTAAGGTCGACCACAAATTCGTAATGGTTTCAAAGACCATCTACTTGTTTACTTCAGTTGTCAAGGGAACGCAAGGAGAAAGAGTTTTTCTTATGTGTATATCGATATAACTTTTACGATAGTCAACCAAGATTCTATATTAATTAACTAAATATAAAACTTAAAACAGTTTTTAGTAGCAACATTATTAACTACCGTTATTTTGCACTTATCTATTTTTCTGTAAAAGAAGGGAGAGTTTAAACATTTTTAAAAAATTGGTTGAGATTGACAATAATCATGATTAGTTTTAATACTTTGTTTATGGTTAATACAACTGAGGACTATTTCATCGATACTATTTTTTAAGCTGAAAACACAGTCGGTATAGATGGTACTTATCAATATCTATCGTACGATATAACGACGACGCATCGATCGAAACTTGTTTAATAACTCTTTCGCTTTGAGCGCCGCCTATGAGCGGCATTCGCGAAATGGCCCGTGGGTACGAGCGCCGCTTGGAAGCGGCATCCGCGAGATGGCCTGTGGGTACGAGCGCCGCCTATGAGCGGCATCCGCGAGATGGCCCGTGGATACGAGCGCCGCTTGGAAGCGGCATCCGCGAGATGGCCTGTGGGTACGAGCGCCGCCTATGAGCGGCATCCGCGAGATGGCCCGTGGGTACGAGCGCCGCTTGGAAGCGGCATCCGCGAGATGGCCTGTGGGTACCAACGGCGGATATAGGCGGCGACCACGCGACGACTCCTGGATCCGGCAACCTATATATTCGGCATCCGAATGATGCGTATACAACTGCTATCTGTAATCAATAATATATAATATTTTTTCGTTATCGGGAGATATATTGGATTAATCACTTCTTAAAGTTACTCATTGTTGAAACAACATCAAAACGTTTCACGCGATATATTTCAAACATCCAAACGATCGTATACTGTTTCGTGCTAAAAAGATCTATTAAATTCATTGACAGTGAAACGATATTTCATATACGGTTCTTACAAGAGTGATTGTTATTTAAGACTTGGGAAAACGTATATACAGCAACCACGCACACTGTGCGTATTTCTGGCGCGCGTTTGCGTTCAGTGACGGTACTTCGGCGGACTGGACTGCCGAAGCGAAGAGGTTAACAACCATTTCTTAAATATGGATCTTATATATTCGGTCAAGCTTGTTTTAGTTCTAATGTAAGATTATGCTAAAGCATTACTTTAATTCGTACTAATTGTAGTATTATATCGTGTATGTTCGACGCAATACAGGGAATTAAATAGATTAATCAATACAGAATTAACTTTAATTGTAAATATTATTGCATAATTTCCTAAATTCAATACGTAAATAGATTTTTCAAATGTCTTGTCATTTATCCTTAATTCTATCCATTTCTCATTGCATGCACCGAAACTTCAACACGTCAACAAAATGGATTGTAGTTAATGATAAATGATTGTAATTACTTATAATTCACTATATTCCGAGTTTTATAACTATGTTTAAGATTTTCCAATGTATTAAGATTGTAACGTGTTATATATTATTAGCTGTAAATTATTTTAGCTAATTCCTTCGATATTCCATGTTATAAAGATGTTTAAGTACACGAATCGCAATTGAGTACAAATGTAAATATCATTATATAAATCCTTAAATTTAATAAATAAATAGCTTTTTTTTTTAAAGGGAATTTGAATATCTTTATATTCATCGCCAAATCTGTCTTGTTATTTTCACAAACTAGAATTAGCGAAACTCAAAAATTCGTGAAATATGACGTCATTTCTCAGAACCGCCGGATTCGTGCCACCTCCTGTGACGTCATGTTCTCCTGATGCAAAATCGTCGAAAACCTTGGTCGACGTATCGAAAATTTAATTTTCGGAAAATTCCGAGAACGTGACGTCGTTTCCAAGAATCGCCATAATTGGTATAAATCGGCACTGGTCATTCTAGGATTGCTGGATAAGTCATTAAATGACTATACAGTTGGTTATTGTTAATTGAACATTTATTTAAACCTTCTAGTAATGTACAAGTATATATATTATATAAATTGAATAGTTCCGTTACTAATATTGATATGACGTAATTAAATGACACTACGCGACTTATAATATTTTTATAAATTAATAATTTGTACGGTCGTATTTAAAAATAATTGATGTATGCAAAAATACAGTGCTTTCTAATTTATATACGTAATAGCGCTAGTTTCGCTATATTATTATAAAGAAATACTTACGAATTATATCTAGAAAACCATTTATAATCAGTTTTAATAATTGTGTATATGTATACATATGTAGATATTTGCAAGAGTGTCAGGTGGAAAACGCGAGGGTTGGATTGAAGGTTTGAAAGAAAGGGCTATTGAGATTATAGGTCTTTATATTATCAACGAGATGCAGACTACCATACAAGGTACTGTACTGGGTTGATAATATCGTATGCTACGCGAAAGGGCTAGATTCGTGGTTAACGAATGGCTTTTAACAGTATGCAGATGTTCACACTGCATCTCAATGCTGCTTCACAATAGAATTGCGAGCAATATTCCTTGTAACTCATATTCGCGGGTACCAAATCTATAATTTCGACTTTTCTGTCTCTTCTTGCTCAATGCGAAGGAGAAATGGGATTAAGAAATGAATAAAATATTTAACTATTAATAAGAACTTATATGAGAATATATATTAAAACCTTATATTGAATAATAAACGATGTAAAACTGGTAAAACTATTACAAATCTTATATGATAATATAATACAATGATAACGCTAAGAATAGGTAACGCAATGAAAACAATAACGCACGAGGGATTTCATAACGAAAAAGTTTGGTGCGAGCTCGACTGATACAGACCCTTTTATACCCTTCGTCGTAGGAGATAGGCTGGCCTAACCTACGTAAAAGTGGCAACTCCTCCATTGATGGTTGCCGGTATCAGATGCAAGCTTCGGATATCAAATATGCAGCAACCTTTCGTAGATAGAAGAGTTCTTAGCAATCGTATCAGTAAAACGGCAAACCGTCGGTAGGCTCGAATGTCATGCCTATTTATTCTGTGTCTGGTCGATATAATCGGTGGAGAGTCGCTATGATAATTCCTATGTTGCGCCGTAGGAAATAACAGAGGACCTCGGATAATGGCTGTACTGAAACATCGAATGGTCGCTGCACAACCGACTAACGGTTATGACCGCTGCCATGGCTATGATAGACACTATAAAAGGTGTGGCAGGTTTACTGTAAACAGTCGAGTAAGCAATACAATTTTTTGACTTACATTGCGTGAAAAACATAAATGTACATGAATAATCTCCAATAATTGTCCATTATATGCTTTTTTTAGACTTGGTGAGATAATTAGGTATATCGCAGGTTTATTGTTAATTATAAATAAATAATTTTCAAACGTGAAAGTTTCGATACTAATTAATTAAAATATTAATTTTTGTACAAGGGAGTGGATGTCTTTAGTACTATTTAATATATGACAGAATATTATTAACAAGCACAAGTTAATTTACAAATATTTTGACGGTTAAATTAATTTAATAGATTAAATCTTACCAGTACTTTCAAACATATGGGGCTTTGGGAATATTGTTTTGAGTAGTTTAGATATCCATATAATCAGTTTGACAAAGAATTTGATGGATGTTGCCACGTTTTATCAGAAGAATATTATCTGATTATAGGATGGTTATTACCAAGGTGGTTGATGGTTGCGCAAATATTTGTTACACTTTCTCTCCTACTCTAGTTCGTAGCACAAGCTGTGATTGCATTGACATTAGTCTGTTAACCTTTAAAGTTTGTATTGATTTACGTAGTAATTGCTTTCAACCACTGCTTTTGTGTGTTGTGGCATAACAGGTAAATAAAAGTTTTCGATATTGTGTCATCATAATATAGCAAAAGATGTTTATGACATTCAAATAACCTTTAAATTGCAGGTACCTTATTGTTTTTAGCAGTGTCAATATTTGGAGAACAATATTGGCGTAGAGACTAGTTAATGTCTCAAAACTTTAACCATTTATCGTGGTCATATGGTTTGGCAGTTATTTCGTTCGTGTTACATTGGTTACCTACGCGTATGTTGTATCTGGGTGCGAAAACTGGTTACAAACTGCGCAGGGAATTTTGAAATTTAGAGATGCACATGCAGCCCAATCTACGCATTCTTCAAGGATTATCAACGGAAGGATATATATAATTTTTTGTTATATCGATAACATCAAGGTAATATTTGGTTATAAAACGAGCTTCAACTCTGTTTGACAACATTAGTTATAAATGAAAACTTATAGATCTGCTTTCAAAGTTTTCTCCGTGTTATGTGACATAGTTCTGTGATTCAGTTTTCTATATATATATTTATATCGTCGTTTTATTTATTGCAAGTATTCCAAATATATATCTAATTCTAAAATATTTTAGAAATTACGAATGTCCAGTAATTGCAACACAAATAATTGAAATTAAAAAATCAGAAAAAATAAGGTAGTTTTGTGATCATTTTTTCACATAATAAACGTCGATATCATATTTCATATACCATGAAAGTAAGCTAAATATAATTACGAGAGTAAGGTACTAATAAGAAAAATATCAAAATGAAATAAAAATAATTCTCGAATCAGAAATAATCGGTGATTTTTTTTTTTTGTTATCAAATCAAATTTGGAATTGAAAAAGATGATTTTGAGATACGTTTTAGATGAAATTTCAGACGGAATACACGACACTGGTTTGAAAGTGAAAGCGGGTATCGAATTACTGGTCGGTACATCGGTACGATAGATATCAATTTTGTTAGTGATAGTTACATTGGAAACGTATCTTATCGATTCATGCCAAAGCTGCTTGAAAATGCTGCTTGGGAACCGGCAATTTCGCGCATTCGTCTGATTCAACGTATTGCGATTAAATCGAGTGCAGAGGTTAGGAGGTTAGAAAACACAGTTTTACGAGAAATATAATTTTCGTAACTTTGAAATTGCATCGTACAGATCTTCGATACCAGAGAAGATGGAAATTGTCGAATTATACCAAGATAAATTTAATTTTTTCCTTTATATTTCTTGTTGTTACCCTGGGCTATTTTACGTTCCTTACGCTATGTGAACACTGGTGGGAATTTATCCTCGTAAATTAATAATAATGATGATGAAAACGCTGGTATAGATAATTTTTAGTATTTTTTAGAATGTTCGTGGTCCTCGTCGAACCATTATGACGAAATATTTTAAATGCTTGAAAACTGGATGCCGAGGGAATCCCAAAATCGACATTAACGTTTGTGTGGCTTCGATGACATCGGTTCCTGCATTAATACCATGGTATGTACATACATACATATATATATATATATATATATATACATACATAGGGAAAAGGACGTTTTCGGTTAGTTAGACGATTGAGAGGTGGGCCGAGAATGCTTGTTCTTCCTGATTCGTTCGAAAAGAGGAAGAAGAACGTATCGAGATCGATTCGAATGAAATGGAAAAAAAGAAAAAAAAAAAAGAAAGAAATAGAAAAGCAGGAGGAGAAAGAGAAGGAGGGTAAAAACGGTGGTGAGGGATGCGAAAAGGAGGATATACGGAGGATAGAGACAGAAATGCAAGAGCAGAGGCGTAGGAGGAGATGCAACGCGAAGAAGGAGGGACGAGGAAGAGGGCAAAGATTTTGGCACCCTGCTGAGTCCCCTAATTGCCTCGCCATCCTTCCCTCGAAACGTCCAGCACGCCCTTGAACCCTCTCCTCGGTCCAGCTAACGCGGTCCTAAAAGCTTACCGAGACCCGAATCTCTTCGTTCTTCTTCCATCTCTTCGGACCACGCGATCTTTCTCTTTTTCCTCGTCTACCACACCTTTCTCCTCATCCAGAACGCTGAATAAGCAACATCATCTATCACACTGCGCGAAACGATATATTTGTTTTCGCCGGACCTGTTTAATTATTTACATCCAGCCCCCAAGTGGAACCGTCTAGTTTGCTTTGCCCCTCCTGCGAGCTTTGTCCCATGTCTTCGCGGCTCGCGCTGGTACTGTTTCATTCTCGGTTCCCTGATCCTTTGAAAAAGAATTACTCGCGTCTTATCCCTGTCGTCCGTCAGCGAGATCGGTTCGCGGATCTTGGGCGTTTTCGCGCTTCCTTAGAGATCGTCGTAATTACGACTTTGCGTCACGAGCTACCGTGTCGATTATCGATCGAGTCGCGAATCTTTTATCCAATAGATCTATTCGATGGGAAAAATGAAAAAATGGAAGAACGTTCGAAAGAAAGATTGTTGTAGCGCAACCCGCGCGGACGGATGGTCGTAGGGAAGACCAATTATCGCAGTGGAATGTCCGTTCTGGAATCCGTGATGAAATTTGATCTCGCTATTGGAACAACCAGATAATGACTAGGAAGTCTAGGGGCGTGGTAATGAGGGCTGGGTCCGAGCAACTCGCTCGATTCTCTCGGCGTCTCTTCACTATTTCGCGTTCCACGACCGGGCCCCCGTGCCTGGCCCCATCCCGGCAACTTTTCTAGTCGATCTTCTACTCGGCCTGTGCTCGGTGATAAATTACGCTCGAGATATCGGCACCTCCTCTTGTTCATTTGCCAAGGGTATGTATGTTCGCGTTGCTCCTCTAAAGACACCCTTTGCGGTTAATTTCCAGGCTCCATCCAGTCTCGAAGATCGCTACTTTGTCTTCATCGTCAGTTTCATACGAATCTCCTAGCTAGACATAGCGCGTCGATCTCGACGATAATTCGGAAACATATAGCCAGGAATTGTTATTCGACAAGAACCTCGTGTCGTGTGAACTACTTGAAATAACTTGACTTTTAGGATTAACGCGGCGCAAACAGCCAGCTCCTACAAAATTTCTCGATAATTAGTCGTTGGAAATGTTTGACAACGTTTGAAGATATTTTATGGAGGATCTCCGGTCTCGGTGAAAAGGGACCCTTGTTTGTTTTGCGCGACCCGTCGATCGTTCGGTCGACCAAACAACAAGGATAAAGGGAGGCTAAACAGGAAAGTATCTCGTAACCGGCAAGAGTTGCGTCGTCCTGGACGCGTTCGCCACCCGAGAGGCTCGTTTACACCAGTCGAGGCAGCAGCTTCTCGCCTGCTCGCCACCTTTGTCTCGATTTCGATTCTCTTTCCTTTTCCTCTCTATTCTCCTTCTGTTCTCTTCTGTTCTTCTTCCGCTTACCGAGAACACAGTGCGTATGTATGTGTGCGTGTGCAGGATCGAAACGTTGCATTCTTCGCTGCGGATAGAGGAGGTCGCGCGACCGCAACTCGAATTTGGAACAAGGCCGATCTAATGTACGGACAATGTTAACTGATGAGCAGAACTGGACCCGTTGCAAGAACAATGCAGTCCGAGGAAAACAGAGAAAAAACAATGGGTTCCTATTAGCATCTACCTGAACTTGTTGGGTCTCTTCCTCTGACAGTGGTGGCTCCCTTTTTCTCTTTTCTCTCTCGGTCTCTGAGCCCTTCTACCTTCTACCCTGTATCTTCCTTTCCACTCAGCAACTTTATTTCCGTGGAACCGCTCCACCCGCTCGTTTCACGGTTTCACCGCACCCTAAATCGATCGTGTGTTCGACCTTTCGACGGTACGCCGCTATCGATAGAACCATGTTTGGATGTTTAGTCGGTTTACCTGCGGTGCGGTCGTCCGACTCTTCCAGTACTTTGTCCAATATTTCGTTCGAACCACTCGGGATTTGACCGTTTCGTAAAATACCATTAGACGATAGATGGGATATCTCTGGAAAAGCTGACACATTCTTCGAACAGTTTTATTTCATCGGAATCATGCGATCGGTGGACTATGCAGCGGCAGGATAAATTCCTGGAGAATTTTCCGCGAGAATGGAACTCAGCTTCCCCTTAAACCGGCCTGTTCGTTGGAAAATCCACTTGCAATGAAAATACTTGGAAAGTTTGAAAATTTCGTCTAGACGTCCTCTGGATCGTAATGAAAGAACGCCGGAGGAGCGTGCGGAGAGCTTCCGGCTTCACGTCACAATTTTTCCAGTCTGAAACGTGACGAACGATGACGTCGCGTTCACTGTCTGGAACCTAACGTTTGGCAAGTGGATGGCGAACGCTCGATCGAAGGAACTGGACGCAACGAGACAGAGGGGAAAGCGATAACGGGGGGACGCGTTAAAAAAAAAAAAAACCGCAAGAGGCGCGGTGGAAAGCTCTGGATCGATTAACGCGTCCGTACAGCTTGTAGAACAACGGGTCTCGTAGTAAACATTTATTCGTGGCGTTACTTGGCGTAGTTGATGGAAGCGGAGAAGAAAGGCTGCGAGATCTCGGAAAGGATCGAAAGGGCGTTCGTTCGTTTTTCGGGGCGAGTAAGTATCCTCGATCGCCGCGAGATAACGAGAGCAGCGCGTAGATCATGTAGCAGGTTCGCGATCGTGCGCAGATAGGTCGCGTCGCATTTTGTTCTTTCGGCGATGAGAGCAAGGATCAGATAATCTTCCGGAGGAAAAAAACACCCTGAACAGTCGTTCCGCACCAGTTCCTGGTACCGGAAAGCAACGGCGCAACCTGCCACCGGTCAACCTGTTGTTGCCGCTGCTGCTGCTGCTGCTTCTGCTGCTGCTGTTGCTGTTACCGGTCGTAAAATTTGCCTGGTCGGTTTTTAGTTCGAGATCAGGTAAAAACAAAGAGCGACCCTCGGTCTGCACGTAGCCTGTGAAAAATGGAGTTTCGCTTCGAGAGGAGAGGTGAAAAAACGTTCGTGGTCACGAACGCGAAACAGTTAGAGATCTGGTTGCGTATTCCTCTTCCCTGTTCTCGCGTTGATCGATAATTCTTATCTGTCCGAGACTGGTTCGTTGCCGGTAGAAGGACCGAATCTTCGACGATCCGTCGACGCTGTTTCGAACGTAGCCTGACACGTGTTCTCTCGTTTCTTTATCTCTCACGACCGATATCAAGTCGATAAACGGATAATGCTAAGACGAACGAGAATGGAAAGAAAACTATGATCTATTATAAGTGGGATGGAATCGTCCGTCAATTGAGCGTGTTGCGATCGACGCGAAGATCGATCTCGCGAAAGATCTCGGGGAGTCGTCGTGGTGACCGAACGACGAAATACGCAATGTAAATTGATCGACGGACAAATATTTGAACGATCTGACGGGCGCGTTCGTCCGTGAATACATGGAAGAGAGAATGAGTTTGAGAAGGGGCGGAGGGGAGACAAGGAAACGAGCACGACACTGCGGACGATGGACGGACGTCGCGTCGCGTCGCGTCGCATCGTGTTGTCGGCAGGGACGGCCGCGATTTTTCGATCGAGCATGGTAACGGTCGCGACGACGAACACGGAGACCGAAAAAATGAGAAGCAAAGAAGGACCGATATCGTTTCGATCGCCAGAGATACATAAATGCATTAACGAAGACGTTGGCTGCGATTTTACTTCTGAACGTCTCACGCCCTTTGGTTTTCCTGCTGGTCTGGCGAGACCTCTCGTTATCTGAATCACGTCGCTCGAGGGATATCGACTCGCTGTTCGATATCCCACGTCGATGGCTACCGCCGCTACATAGATAACGCCGAAATACATCCATTATTCAGCCATTTGATCGCATATTAGTAGGTATCGAAATGCGTGCCACGGGCTTATCGGTTAAGCCGCGCCGTATCGCCGCTGTTACTTTTACGTAAGGATACGACTTTACGCATGCGGCCGAAGGACGTCGAAAGCCGTCACTTCCAAGTCCTATTTTCGTTCCTCGCTTTCCGCTCGTCATCTCGCAAGATCGCCAATTATTATTTCGTAAGTACACGTATTAAATTTCTGCCAATTCGCTTCGCGATCGTTCGCGAAAGATTTCGCTCGTTCGTCAGTTAGACGATCTAGGGAAATCCGGCGGATAGTTGTTCGATCGAATACTCGAGTCGAATACGAGTTGAACGAGTTTGATCTGTCAGCCATAAATAGAAGAAATTTGACGATCCGATGTGCGGCACGGTGAACGCGAATCGCGTGTGCGTACGCTTTGCGAATTCTTGTTGTCGGATTTTGTTGAAATACAAGGATATTACTATCATAGATACGAACACTCTTATACAAACACCTACGCAGGTATTTGAACAGGACGTTTACACAGATCATACTCGTTACTGTATAGAGAGGGGGGTTTAAAATCATCAAGGGATCATGGGCCATTATCTACAATCAGTCTGAGAGTAACTAGCCAAATGTCAACGAACCATAAACTTTTTACCTGTGTACTTTGTTAATCACTCGGTTATATGTTGAATACATTTGATTCTGTTTAACAAACATCACCTAATATTATTTGAACGTAAACATCGTATCTTCCACGGATTATTTATCTTAATTCTAAGATTAGATTCGAACAGATTTACGAGAAGGCGCTAGGACGTCGTGCGGTAGAACAGCGGGATCGAGTCTCGACGCGGGAATCTTAGAAAGTGTGTCGAAACGATAAAAGAGAGCGAGTATCCCTGGAGATGAAAAGGACGCGTCAAATTTCGATGGGGGAGCGAACGCGAATGGAAAGGGGGTAGTCGACGAGCGATCGGTTGGAAAATAGGAAATAGAAAGCCGTGAGAGAGTGGTTCACCTGCATCAATGGGACGATGCTGTTGCGTACCACCCTCGCGTCTGTCGCGTCTTCCGTCTTTTCGCGGCATCGTCTTCGTGACAGGGACAGCGGCCGAGGCCCATAAATTCTCCGCTTTTAGCTATTTAAGCGATAGATCATGTTTTAAACAAAAGTCGCTCTGATCCGCGTCGGATCGAGAGAAAGAAAAAGCGACGAGACGGAGGGAGTGCGAAGGGACGAGGCGACAGGGAACGCCCTGAGTTTCACGCCAACCATACGCGCCATATACTGGACCAACCCCATAAATCCTTCATCCGCCTCGACTCTGCCATCCTCGCGGCTGTTTTCTAATATTTTGATTTATGCCGCTTTCACTCGGCTAATTTGCCGGCCTTTATCCTTTATTTGCGTGTTTAGGGGTGAAATTTGTCCCTCGAGCTCTGGGGTCTCTTGGCTACAATACACTACCGAGGATCGCTTTCCGTCCACCATTGTCGACCTGGTTCTTCTTGTGACGTTTTTGTCCAACGATACCGAACGAGCTACGCCATCGTTCGAGAACGTCGATCGCTTGCGAAACCACCTATCCTCAATAGGGATAGGGAAAATATTTTCCAAATACGTGGCTCGACTGTTCCTTCCACGCGAGACAGAGCCGGTCCATCGTTAAATTATGCGAAACGATCGTACTCGTGTATCACGCGTTTTCTTTTGCACGGATCGTAGCCTGTACTGGCTTTCGTCGATGCAGAATGAAATCGCACTTGGCGCGATTCGGTGTACGCTCGCGGAGAAAGGAATGGCGAACGGCGGCCGTTTTTCGAGGGCGGATGCACGAACCATCGAGACGGAACGACGAATCGTAAATTACGCCGCGCGATTTCTCTTTCGTTCCGGGCCCGCTATCCTCGAGTTCAGGGTTTGCGTGTGCGCGCATTACGACCATTGGAAGGAAGAGAAAAAAGAAGGGCGGGTGGAAACCGGGGGTCGATCCTCCACGCTAAACTTCCTGTGGATCCACGTGGCTCCTCTATTGTGTCGCAACGGTTCTAATGATTCGTTCTGATCCGGCCTAGTCCCATTCAGGGCAAGAGGGTTAGGTTGTTTTCATGGCGCGGAATTCCGCGACCCATCGTGCTCTGGCATCGACCGTGGCACGTAACGACGATCTAAGTATATCTTGATTGCGCCGCGTATGTTACGAGAAGGATACGACGCGACGCGACGCGATCGATCCTCGTTCGATCGCTTCATCTTCGTAAGTTTCTCGAATCGCGTACGATGCGAAAAAACTCGGTTGCGAAGAAACACGAAACGAAGGGTCACTGCGAACCCCTGTATGGATCTCCCATATGGGGTATTTCCATCGATGATTGGGGTGAGTATTCCGGGGTATGGAGTCGTCCGTGGACGAGTAATGGTTCGGTAATATGACGGGGATGTAACACGCGGCAACCGGAAACGATTCAATCCGGGAGTCGTCTCTGCTCGTCTTTTCACCCTAACTGTTAATTCATCCGTTCGGTAAGTGACACAGCTTTGCGCGACGGTTATCGGGATCGTTCGCCGACGACTCGACGCGACTTCTCCGATCGTTGTTTCCACGGCAGTGTCTTTGCGTCGAAGGACGATCCTCTCTCTCTCTCTCTCTCTCTCTCTCTCTTTCTAAAAAGATTTTAAACATAGACTTTAAATACGGGGGACATCTGTTCGCGGATACCTTTGTACCGATCGTACGTACCATTTTCTTCCGATGTGTCGCTCGGAGCGTTCCTTGGAAGCTGGTTAACCGCTTCGACGTGGGAATAATAGAGCCGCGGTGACATTTTTAGGAGCATCTGGACGATAAGTGTAAGGGAGGATGAGCGCCGGAACGGATCGAAGAATGGACGAAGAACGAAATACTCTTTGCGTTGCACGATGATTCGATTAAACGTTCTCGCGGTTTTCTTGGAAGAAAGGAGAGTATGCCCCGGGACTGTGTGGCACGTTTGACGTGGACCGTTGGCCGAGCATTAATTTTACGGTCGATGATTTTTTTTTTCTCCGTTGAATGATCGCGACGCCCAAGAAGAAACTCCTATTTGGATTCGTCAGCATTCCGGGCCCGTCACGAGGAATGGGCCGTCGTTTATCAGCTGGGCGTGGGTGTGCAGCCGGCCGATAATAAATTATTTAATTAGTACGCTATTTAATCAACGTTCTAGCGGGACGTCGGGACAAGGCGCGTCGCGAGAATTCTACAGCGATCGATTTCATCGGCTCGCGGAGAGAAGAAGAGAGATTCTCGCATCGGTCGCGCAATGATATTAGAGATATTCGGTTAGGCGAAGAGGTGGAAACGGAAAGACAGAAACGAGGGGGAGGATAGGAGTGGCGCGAGTCCCGAATCCAGCGTTGAACCAGGAATATCGGGATAATGCATTGGGGTCCGGACAGGCCTTGTTTATAATGGGTTGAACAAGGGTGCTAGAAGCCAGTGGGGGCTCCGGCCCCCCTAAGGCGCGGGTCTTATGGGGCCCCATAGGGACCGGCGGTGTTAACCGGCGGGCAGTCTCACTGCGGTCGGTGTTTGCTCATGAGCCGCGCGTGGTATTTAGGGATAACAAGAGGGCCACTTCATCATCCGCAGGAACGACGACCCCACGATTCCGTTCTTTTTCTGTTCTCGGTGCCCTGTCTCTTTTCTCCTCCGCTTCTCCATCGTTTCCTTCGATTCTCGTCTCTTCTCGCCTCTCTTCCTGGCTCTGCTCGCCTCTGCTCCCGTCTTTCCGTTTCGCGAGTGTATGTATACATACATACATATATGTGTGTATATATATATATATATATATATCTCGTTCCATCGTTGATTTTCGATTCGATCCTCAGGATCTGGATACCACCTTGTGAACGCGCGTTTCCTTCGGGATGCTTTGGAATCGTACTTGGATGTCGAACCATTGAAACAACGTTACACGGTCGTTTATCGATTTCCAAAGAATTTCGAAGAACGCGCGTCGGTCGAAACGATTCGTACGATGGTATTTAGAGAGTCAGGCGACGATAAAAAATCGTGGAAGACAGAAGAGAAGTGCGAAGAGCGGTACTTGGCTGCGAGCTGGCCGTGTGTATCGATCGAGAGATCGACGAATGAAAATTCATTGGAAGGGAAGGTTCGAAACGCGGATCGATCGGTCGACGGCTGTCCGAGAAATAGATTGCCCGGTACTCGGTCGACGGTTGACCATGCCACCGTACCGGTTCGTCCCGAAAAATCGGCGTTCTCGCCTGGGATATGGATCCCCTTTATGGTAATGCCGTGTTTATGCGTTGACAGTCGCCGGCGCTTCCGAACCAGGGAAAGTATGCAAATCTGTCGTAGTCAAAGATTGAATTTCATTTCGTGTCTCTAGGAAAGGGGCGACCTCGATGTCCGACACAGCCGTGTCCGCGTCCGCGACGGAGATAACCTTTCGACACTCGAACGACCAACGACTCGACGACCTTTTGACGAGAGCCTTCCTGCTTCCATATGCATCAACCCCGTCGACACCGGCAGACGGCCCTTTTGATTTCCACCCATCGGCCACGGCTCCGTGCCTCCGCGACCGTACCCGAGGTTTTCACCCCTTTCCTCTCTTTCCCTCTCTCTCTCTCTCTCTCTCTCTCTCCCTCTCCCTCTCTTTTCCTCTTCCGTCGCTTATTTTGCCCTCTCGAGCGCGCCGAAATTACGCTTCCTTGTTTCTCGCTCTCCTTCTCGTACGTCAGCGAGACGCTATTGCCGTCGTCGCTGGTATTCGCCTTTTATTTTTCGCGTTCTCTCGTTCGATCGCCACGAATTTCGCGAATCGTGCGAAGAAAACGATATCGCGTCGGGTCGCGAATTCTCCGATGATAGGGTCTGTTCGGGATAGAACGGGACAAGAAGACGTTGTTACGAAAGATCGGAATCTCTCTAGATGTTCATGAATTTCAAGGGACGAGCTTCGAACGGGTATAATTTTTCCATTTAGAGCCGGCTGTCCGAACGAATCTGCCGACGACTCGCTCGATCTATCGTGTACGATCGAGCCGATACGCGTAAACAAATGCGCGCTAATGCGAACTAATGTCGTCGGTTCGAAACTAATGACCCGTTTCTGTGTCGCGTCGTTTTTACCGATCCTTCCGCGCCCTGTCTCGTCAAAGGTAAAATATCGGTGGACAGGACGAGACGAGAGGTCCGAGACGGTTCGAGATTTCCGTTTCCTTTGCATTCTTCATGAATATCGTACGGTCTATCGGTCTGTTCGACTTCCTATCGCCTGAGCTTTTATACACCGAGATTCCTCGATCGGTCGATCTTTTCCAATCCTCGATACACGCTCCGTGCCTTTCGCCAGTCGTTCGATTCTTCCGTGCTGAAAATCGCGCGACCATTCTCGGATAAAAAGTAGGGGAAAAAAAAAACAAAATAAAAAGAAAAAAGAAAAAGAGAGGATAGCGGGCGTTCGTTACGTTAGAGGAAAGTTAAACGACGAAGCAGCTCGTTCCTCGAGAAACGTTCTTTCCGGCCTTGACCAGCAGGAAATCAGAGTCAGCACGAATTGAAATTTGTACAAGCTGAAACATCGTCGTCCCGTCGGCTCCACGATAAACTACGCGTTTGATCGGCTTGTAAACGTCAGATCTGTGGGATTCGAGCAAGCTGCTCGAGGGAACCATCGACACGGTCGCATCGACGCATATTTAACTAAGCGATGGCAGCAGGCGCAGCAACCACGAGCGGAATGTCTCGGGGCTGTGGTGGCGCGTATCGCGGTGAACGAATCGCGGGAGAAAATATCGATAACGGAAAAACCGATTCCAGATATTGCGCGAGCTATTTTTCAGCGTTTTTATTAATACCCTAGCCCGGCTCGCATGCCCGGCCTATGCCCCGGCAAATTAGGGTGAAGCACCGCTTACTCGTGAATCTTTTCGACCCTTCGTGAAAGGAGATGACTATCGTTTTGTCCTCGAACGACTACCGTTGCTACCGACGAAAACTCATGAATTCGACGCTAATTTATCGTCGAGGACCGCTCTTCCCTTCGTCCCCTGCATCCGGGATGACGCCTTCTACCTCCTCCGGAGTAGCTTCGAAATTCTCGCTGAGTTCAAGAGATTAATTGCGCACTGCCTTGGAAACGATCTCGCGTAGCGAATCAGCTCGCTTTGATTTTTATCCTTGCGGCGGGAGACGACGCCGCGTTTTCCACGCAGAGGAAGGAGAGAAAGGAAAATAGGAAGCAAAGTTGTTCGTCGATCGATAGGACGATGCATCGAAAAGCGAAAAAGGAGAGGTGGAAAAGAAACGACGGGGTAGAAGAAATTCAAACGCGAAGAAGAAGAAGAAGAAGGGGAAGGAGTAGAAGAAGGAGAAGAAGAAGAAGAAGAAGAAGAGAAAGAGATCCGTGGCGAGCTCGTGATTCCCTTTAGGCTCGAGCTACGTGGATCCGCGATCCGGCACAGCATCGCATACACACACAGCCGCGTGCGCCAGGGGGATAATAACCAATTATTTTGGAGTATATAATTAGAAAATTACGGAGTCAGCTCCGACACAACGCAGGGACCCGCTCGGTCTTTCTGTCCCTCTCTTCTTCTGCCTACCGAGCGATTTCTTCTTCTTCTTCTTCTTCTTCTTCTTCTTCTTCTTCTTCTCCTTTAGCCTTTCGTCCGTCCCTTTTCCTCTCGCGATCACCTCTTCGTGTGGCGTCAGAATTGAGATACAGATACCACGTAGACCCAAAGTATAGAGCGTGTGTAAGTTCCAGAGTCGCATGTGCTCGATCTCTCGGCTTCCCTCTTCCTCTCTTTTCCGCGTGGTTGTCCGTGTTCCTTCTTCCCTTGTTCTCTTACCATCGCTTCTTGTCCGTTTTTCGTCCTTTCCTTCTTCGGCTTCGTCTTGGTCCTTCTCTCTCTCTCTCTCTCTCTCTCTTCTACCGCTGCTCGTCGTCTTCTCCTCCTGTTCGTTTTCCATTGCCTTTGAATGCGTGTAGGTGAGGGTGTAGAGGTGGGCCGACCTTATGGCCCTGGGCTACCGGGCTTCGTACCTAAGTTGCTCCTCCTATACGGGGTGTCTCGCGTCGAAAAATCTCGTTAACGCGTTCTCTTCGTTAACGAATTCTCTAGCAAGAGTATTCCGATCGAAACGCTCGACAAATAATTATACCGTTTCGTTTACCGTTTTCCAATCTTTTACCGTAGTTCGTAACGTTGCCTGTTTCGTCTTCTTTCACGTCAGATCGTCGGATAAAGACGACCGACTGAAAAGCGAAAATCGGTCAAAGTTGTCCGTTGTCGGTACCTGTTGCGCCGTTCTTTCCAAAGATTTCACGCTGTTCCATCGGACGAGAAACATCCGATTAACAGATCGTTCGGTGGAGTCGGCGACGCGACGCGACGGTCGTTCGCGCGAACGAGTTTGGACGCCGCACCGTGTATAAAGAAGAGCGAACCACTCGGCATGCAGCTCGCGACGTGCTAAATTATTAATCCTAAATTCTTTCGCCGCCATAATTCTCGTCAGGTGATTCGTCTCGAATTAGTTCCTATTAGGTGGTAGTCGGCCGGGTTAATTCTCGGTCTCTACCTGGCCGGTGCACTCGCAATTTAAAATCGAGTTGTCGTCGTTGGCGGTTTCAGTGGCGCACGATCGGCCGTCGTGAGCACCAAGGCAGGTTATTAAGAGGATTTCGCAACAGGGAATCGTCGCACGATTACGATTAGAGGAGAAGCGGCTCGTTACTCGAAGGTAATCGACCGAAACTCGTTGGCTGGCTTTCTTTCATTTTTTCACGAATGAAACGAGCTTCGATCTGGTCGTCGCGTCGTTAACCTCGACTATCTAACGGAAACTGGTAATCGACGATTCGTTCGATTCGGACGCGAACGAGCGTCGCGACTCGAGACTCGACTGAAACGGTTCTCCGACTCGTTTCGTCGTCGTAGCCAGAGTATTCCGCCGGTTGTCCGTTGGAAACACGGCAATACCGTTCAAACGCGACGCGAAGTTTCACGGTTGCGAGGTTGTCGGAGTGGCGAGAAACGCGTCGCGACACCCAGGTAAACTCGATACGCAGCTAGATAGGAAATCACAGGTTTCATCGACGATAGATTACACACCCGGTACAGAAGCTTCGCCACCCACTCGAAGGCAGGTACAGCCTCGACGGATCGTGATACCCCGCGGACAAATGCCGATAATTGCATTTTGTAGTTCGTGAATTCCTTCTTTCCGCCCTCGTCTCTCAGCCATTCGCTGCTTCTTCTTTCCTTCGCTTTCTTTCTTTCTTCGCTTCTTTCTCATCCGTCAGCCACCGACCCTCTCTCTCTCTCTCTCTCTCTCTCTCTCTACGCTTTGCCAGAAATCTCGTTTTCTCTTCTCTGCTCGGTCGTTGCAGCCGCTCGGACTAGTCACGAAATCAACGATACTCGATTAGACGCACGGGCGACCCGATTAAGCTCGAACCGTTTTAATCGTGCGCGTTTGGTCGCGATTTCGTATTCTCATCGTAAGATTGCGTTCTCATGGTGTGTCGTGTACGCTCGCTTTGTCCCCTGTCCACCTACGCGATGCACGCACGATCTTACGAGAGTCATGGCTCGTGTAGTCACGTCGTTCCTCTGCCTCTTTCACGCGGTAACCACCTCCCGATCGTCGATCGCGTCCTAGGAGTTCTTTCAGCTAGCTACGATTTTCGCGGATACGAGATACGTATACGGGTGGAAGTTGGTACGACGCGACGATAAAAAGTAACGCGAGCGGATGATAAGGGAGGGGGAGAGACGACGACGATGTCGTTTATCCAACAAGATGGTATCTAAATCATCGGCTCTACGGTCTCGCGGACTGTACTTGGAAAAACTAACTCGACCGTTGTAATCGTTGGAACACGCATAGCGAGATACGGGCAGTCGGCTAGACGGATTAGAATCTAATCGTTTTTGCGATCCATTCGTATCTCGCGGGCGCAGTTTAACGCGTAACGCGGTACGTAAAACGACCGGTCGACTCGCGGAAGTCCACCGGACGATCAACGTTATTAACGTGTAATGCACGCGTACCCGTTCGGTTCGATCTACGATTGGCCTGCGTGTACCTCTGCGTGGCTCGTAGCCAACTTGTACCCGCGGCCGTACCGTCGTAAATACGTGGTTGACGGCGAAAGCGAAGGCGAAGGCGAAGGCGCTCCAACTTTGTTCGCTCTTTGCGTTTTTCTGTCCGTTCGGGATCACCTTCTCTCGCGTGTTCGGCGTGGAAAAAAATTGCAACGAGAACAGCGGGAGATTAATTTAAAAGCACAACGTAACTCATGATCGATTAATGCCTCGAGATTACTCGATCGAAACGTCGATCGTTGGAAACGCTCGCAGCGTTTCTTCCACTTCTCAGGATCCGTATCCCTTCGCGTGGAATAGTCGATCGAACGTCGTTGTTACGTCGTGTACGATTCGACGGCAGAATACACGTGTACACGTACACGGTCGATGCCTAGGGGATGCGTAACGCCGACTAGTTCGTTCTTGGCGTACGTGTTTCTATTTTCCGTGTGCGCTACGGCGACGAGCTCGACGATCGGATGAAAAACTCGTGGAAGGAGAGCGGCTAATAGGACGGCCAGATAAACTTTGGCTAGACGATCGAACAATAATAACGACTTGCGATCGTTTAATTTATCGTTGCGACGGCTATGATTAGTTGCCGCGATCACGTTCGTCCTTCTTTTTCCACGCCGTCAAGGACATTGCTTGGCTCGACCGCGCGCAAAGATACGACGTAGCCAAGAGGTGGGAAAAGACGAGCTTCGCAATCCACTGAATTCGTGCGATTCGATTGATAATAACTAACCTCGTCCGCTTTGACCATAGTTATCGAGTAACGCAAGCCTCGTCTCGATAAATCGTTCAATTAGCCAAGCGTGAGATAGCGAGCTAGAGCGCGTTATCACCGACGACAGGTTTAATTATATCGCGACTAAGGATAACCGATGGGAAGAACTGGTCGCGTATCCAGGAGGGATGGACGCGCGCGACCACGGATGCCCGATGGCCGTCGGCCAGCGGGTTTCGAATCGAACGCGAGGCCGTTTGCCGTTTGCCGTTTCACCCCCGACAGGGATGCACGACGAACGAGCGTTGCGAGGAACCAGGTAGGAGGATATCCTCCTTCGTGTACGTGCGTGACGTCAATATGTCCAGGGTAATAAGATGGCCGGCGATAAAGTGGTGGGTGTAGATACAAGATAACAATCAGCTGCAGTAGCTCCTGGCAATCTCGTGATTACAGGCTTAGCCTGCAGTCTCTCGGTCTCTGTTTCGCTTTACACCGAGCGCGCGCGCGCCTCTTCTTTCCCTTCTTCCACGGTGCTCCTTGGTTTCTCCCCTTTCTGCGGGCCGCATCCGTCTTTCCTCGCTGCATCCCCTTTTTTCTTCTTTCGACTTTCTTCGAACGTTTACGATACATCCGACAAGGGATACACGAGATAGAGGACAGACTCTAGCGGCGTACGGTTAGCGTCTCGTTCTTCTCGCTCCACCTGGCTGACTGGGACGACGTTGCCGACGTGTCCGATATCGCTGTATTTACCTTTTATCGCGTTGCCACTCTGATCTTTTCGATTTTCGCACATCGAATATTACAAACCGACGGTGCAAAAGGAGAAGGAGCCGCTGCTGCCGCCGCCGCCGCCGCCGCGCCGGTTCGGTACGACGGCGACGGTGGTAGGGCGTTCCATCTCCCCGACCTCTCGCCGGCCCCTTCGCCAGAGGTACCTCTTAATAATAATTTTGATCGGCAAATTGGCGTGGTGCATATTTCAGCCTTCGATCGTTATCTCGCGAAACTTTCGGCCCTTGCTGCGGTTCCGCTCTGCGACGGTAGAGCGACGAGGAGGCTGAAACCGGGCAACCAGCCCGCGGGCTCGCCTCGCACGAAACAACGCTTCGCGTTTTCGTCCCGACTCCTTTGACCGGGATCGTTCTTTTTCCGCGTCGAACCGCGCGTCGTCCTTTTTCCTCTCTTTCCGACGATTTTCCATCGCGTCGTTGCAACTCGCGGTCTCTCGCGGGACAGAAATCTCGTAACGTCGCATCGCCTCACCTTCTTGGAGGAACGTTCTCCGGCAATCGTCGCTGATTCTCGGAGTATCGCCCTTCGGACGAAGGATCGGCGACGATGGAAGTTAGCTCGGTGGTTGCGATCGATCTCAATTCGGTTCCGTCGCGAGAACCAAACGACCGTTGTCGTACCAGCGTTCTCCGTATCGAACGTGGTAAACGGTCTTCCGAATTCCTCGAGAACGAATCGTCGCTCGAATCGAATCGAAATTCGGCTCACGAATCTCTGGTTGTAAGTAAAACCATTGTCTTTCTCTCCCCCTCTATCGTTGACACATTTCCTCGCGTTGGTCGCATCGTTCCACGCGCGTGCCATCGATTTCCATCTCGTCCGACGTTTAAACGAGCAGCGTGCGTGAATTTTTTCATCTTCTTTTCCTCCGTATCGCGTCACGGACGCGGACGTTACGATCGGAAGGTTCTGGCGAATCTTCGAATCGCACGTGCGATCATCTCGCGCGAAAACGTTTCCCGCATTCGTCTCGCGTCTCGTTACCGTCGGTTCGATGCCGCGGCAAAAGTAGTTTCTCGCGCTACCACGCGATGGCAGCACAGTTACCGCCTGGTGTTCACAGATCCTTCGGGAAACCTACTCGCCAAAGGGGTTGTCGGGTTGATTTTTCTACCCCCTTCGAACGAAACAGCGTCCGTGCACTGCTGCCACCTATCGAACGACTTCTCCACCGATCGTCCTACCCTTTCTCCTCGAGGAAACATCCTCCCTTTCCGTCAACCTTTGCGTCTCATCCCCGCTAAAAAAATTCCTGTTCTTCTCTTCGTTCGTTGCTCTTCGCCCTACATTTTCCCTCTCTTTGATTCCCTTTCTTTCCCTTCGCGGACTGCGCGGTCGGCGGTTGCCGAATGTACAGTGGTTCGACGATGACGTTGGATTCGCGGGGAAAAGCTGCGGCGCACCGTAAAAACCCGTCGACGTATTTCGTATTAAAATATTAAAATATTAAAATATTAAAATATTCATTCGAGGCATAAAGCCGTCCAAATTACGCCGGCTACTAGTCGTCCATTCACGCGCAGGGCTGTTCGTGTATCCGTTCCTTTCGCGATTCCTACGACCTACCGCACGTTCGTAGACGCTTCGCTCGCAGAACGTCAGAGCGAGTCGCGTCGATCTTTTCACAGCGAAACACCGAACGTGCATACGCGCGTCGACGATTTTTTGTTCGCGTCATCGGTCATCCGGGTCTTCTTCTCGAACGCAAGAAACGAACCTTTGCTCTGTTCCCCTTCCATCGTCCGGCGAGACGGTGAAATTTCATCGTGCGCGATCGGAAGCGTACGATCGATGGACGGATTTTGCCGACGATACCCGTTTTACGACGGCTCGTCGATCGGCCCGAAACACGGACCGTTTCGTGTCCTGGTGTTTTTCACGAATGTTTTCGCACCCCACGGTGGTGGAACGGTGCGGGACAAGGTGCAGTCAGGGCACGCTCCCTAGGGTCGTTGGGTGAGAAAAGAGCGGCTAAATTATGCAAGCAAACGTTCAGGTAGCGTAGAGTTTTCACGTAGTCGTTGTCGGACCGTTCTTCTCCTGCTGTTCTCTGTCTCTCTGCGAGGAAGGGCATCGACTGTTCCGCGGCGTTCGTTTCGCTTCACCCTTTGCGTCACGCAGCCACGTAGCCTGCGCCGGCTAGCTAGCTACCTACCTACCTGTTCCGTCGGGTCCTAAGCAAATATTTCAGGGCCGCGTTCGATCCAATTTGCCGGAACGGTGGTACGACGAGATCGAATTAATAAAAGCGGCCAACGGTCGGTTGGAACAGGGTGGACGCGAGGGGCGGTGGGTGACGACGGAAGGCGAAGAAGGTGGAATCGCGAGATGGTGGACAAAATCGCGACCGGGAACGATCGCGCGTGTAATAAAGTTGGCAAAGAAGCGATAATGGCGGGCCTGCATTAAAATGCTCGTAATTCCAGTGAAAGAGGCCTCGGCGGCGTATAATAATGGGCCGCGTAAATGACAGAGCCGAGGATAATTGGCATCGGTGGTGCGCTCGAAATTCCTAGGTTCGGTAGGAGCTCGGCTATACTTAGCGAGGGAATCACGACAGGCATCCCCGTGTGTCGGTGGTTGCCGCTCGCACTCTTCCGCGATGTCAGTCGATATTACGACGCGCCGTTAGCCCGAGGACGTGTGCGTGCTTGCGCTCGACGCGAGTTTACAGCCTGTGCGGCGATCCGCGCGTCGATTCCACGCCAACTATCGCCGCGGTGAAACGAGAAGGGTGAAAGCCGGAGAAAGGTCCGTTTGGTGCCCTCGTACGACGAGGGCCACAGGTGCGAAGGCGCAAAGCCAGCTGGGTAGTCGAAACGGTACGACACAGGCAGATCTCGGGCACACGATGATCTAACTCACCCCTCCCGTGGGGTGGCTGGCACGTACCGCATAATGCTGCTACCTGTGGCTCTCATTTAAATGTACTAAACCACCTTCCCCCTCTCTTTCTCTCTTTCGCCCTCGTAGCTCGGTCGCTCGACGTACGCCGTTGATTCGCACCCGGCGAAACAGCCTTTTTTTATTCCGACGTTTCTATCGATACGTCCCACCCTCCCCCCCCCACCCACCACCTCCCTTGGGGCCCTAATTAATTACGTCCCTCTCCTCCAGTACGCCGGGGACCTGTTGCGTACGACGTTGCGTTTTCGTTCGACGCGATCTCGTTGGACGCGTAGCCTCTCGTCGCGTCTAGGATGGATACCGCGTCCAGAAGGAGAGGGTCGCGGTGCGATCGTTGCCGACGTTCGTCCACTGCACCTGTTGCACCGTGTGTTTCGCGAACGCGAGAAACGAGCTCGCGCGTGCGGTTCCACCGTCGTTCCGAACACTCTGACGACGAGTCGAAACGTTGTTGGCGGTGGTATCGATGATGCGTTACGTTTCGTCTTTGGTCTTTGGCGAATCGTGTTTGTAGAGACGGCGAGCGAGGTAGAGGAAGAAAATAGAAAGAAAGAAAGAAGGAATAGTGCGAAGGAAAGGAGAAAAGAAGAGTTCGTCGAGGAGAGCGGAGGAGACGGTTTGAAATCGCGTGGAAAAAGGAAAAGTCCGGCGGTTCGATGTTCGTAGGTCGGTAGACGTTGAACGGTGCAGCGGCAGCGGCGTCGGCGGTGTCGTCGGCGGTGGCGTCGGCGGTTGCTGCGTGAACGTCAGCTAGCGAAGGTAGTCGAGCGGTGGCTCTTGAAGCTCGGCGGCGGCGGCGGTGGCGGCGGTGGCGGCGGCAGCGGTGGCGGCGGC
>JACXIT010000005.1:273969-276923 GCA_014737525.1 Bombus difficillimus | reverse complement strand
ATGGATGGAGGGGCGAGGGGTGAGCCGGGGTGAGAGCAGTGGCGCCTGGGGTGCGTAGGCTGCCTCGGAGGCGCGGTCGGTCCAGGTTCCGCCCGACGGTGACGTTCGTCGACGGCCACCTTGCGACCGGAGCCAATGGTAGAGCGAGCGGCTGGGTTTGGTGGGGATGTGCAGGACGGTGGCGCGCATGACTCGGTTCCACCGAGCGCTCCGGGAGCCTCGGGAACCTCGAGCGAGCTGCGAGGCGAGGCAGTCAGTCGCTCTCAGCTACGACATGCATAACGCATGAGAGAGCCCGAGCGAGATCTTTCCGAGCCGTTGTCGTCTCTGCTCTGGCGCGCGCGCGCTCACACACACACACACACCAACACAGATAGAGAGACATCGCGCGAGGAAAACACACGCGCGCGCAACCCAAGACACCGCGCCGTGCATCGACTTTAACTCTCCTACCGTGATCGTGCTCGTCCGCGACACATACACCACTCGTCCTCCCGTCTTCGCGAATCAACGGGCCACCGCGAGTTCACGGCGCGAGTATATCGCCCCATCGACTTCTGTCGCGAGTGTCGTCGGCCCGTGCCGTTTAGTCGCCGTCTTTCGACCGATCGCGATGATTACGCGTCACGGCGTTCAGTGATCGCGAGCAAAACGACGCGAGTGATATTTTTGCGTGTCGCCTCAAGTCGCCTGTCGGAGTACTACCACGTACTTGTCGAGAGGACGCGACTCTACACGACACGACGGTGTGCCTTTCTACGGTTTTGTGCAGTTGCGAACGAAGAGTCGCGGAGCAGAGCTTGTTGTACGCCTTTGCACACGGTGGTGAAAGCAACGTCTACGCGCGGGGTTCCTCCCCGCGGCAATCGATATTGTCCGCGTGAAGATCGGATTTCGATCGTTCCGAGGAAAACTATGGACGAATCGTTCGTGAGTTCGACGATGCCTCTTATTCGGGATTTGGTGCGTAGTCGCGAACCATGGACTGTGCGCTAGCTGCGTGTGATAGGTGATCGTCGATCGAATCGGACGAGAGGAAACGATCTTGCCTTGGGGCAGGAATTCGCGATCTGTGTGCCGCGTGCGTTCTGTTCCACAACGTCGTTCACGTCCAACGTTTGTGAGAGATTTTGCGCGAGACATTGCGCGATCGTATCGCACGTCACCGGTGAACGGAGGATATCGCAGCGTGGCGAATCTCACGCGAGCGAGACAACCGTCGACGGTAGGCGAACAACGACGGTAGAACAACGACGGAAAGAACAACGACGGTAGAACAACGACGACGGAACGAGTTGCATGGGTGAAAACAGAAAGGAGAGGAGAAACGGAGGGAAGAAAGAACGACGAGGTACGTTGACGGAGGCAAGAGGAGAGGAAAGCGTGGAAAGGGTGCCCTGTAAGGGCAGCCCGAAGGCTGACAGCGAGCGAAGGCGGCACGAGGAGCGAAGCAAGGACGGGAAATATAGGAAGAAATAGAAAGAAAAATCGGGGTGAAGCCGGAGAGGAAAGAAGGAAGAAGAAGAAGAAGAAAGGAGAGGCGAAACCTCTGCACCGAGGGGAAGTAGATGGCCGCTACCACGTACATGCCTATTAGTAGCGCAGTGTCGTCCGAGCTGGATGGTGGTTCGGGTAGCGCGATCGGGATGAACATCGCCGTAGGTGGCTACTCCTCTGGCTCGCCTCGTAGCGCCGCCGATGCCGGAGAGATGAAGTACATGCCGGCACCTCAGCATCATCACCACCATCATCACCATCATCAGGTGACATCGTCGCCGTCGCCGAACGGATTGTCGCATCCGACGGCGAGTCTCTCGTCGGCGAATCCCTGGGTGAGCCTGCAACCAAGCAGCGATCACTGGGCGGCCTCGATGGGCATGCACCATACCAGTCATCATCCGCACCATCATCCGCACCAGGCGAACGCCGCCGGGCTCGATGTGAAGCCGCTCGCGGCAGCGGCTGCTACCGCGGCGGCGGCCGCCGCGGCCGCCAACGACCAGTCGATGCATCCGCATCGCGGCGGTCCTCACCAATCGCCCGGAATGGCCTCGCCGCATTCTTGGCACGCGCCCGTCGTCCCGTCGGCCCATTACAATCCGAGCGGTGGCGCGGCCTCGCCCACTACCCTTCAACAGTACCACGCCGCGATGAACGGCATGTTGCATCCGCATCCGCATCAACACCATCCGCAGCTACACAATCACCAGACCGCCGGTTTACATCCAAACTTGAGGGATCCCGGGTCGCCGGTAGGCCACGCGTTGCATCCGGGCCACCCGCACGACAGGGATCAGAGCGCCGGCGAAGAGGACACTCCGACGTCGGACGACCTCGAGGCGTTCGCCAGACAGTTCAAACAGCGGCGCATCAAGCTGGGCTTCACCCAGGCGGACGTCGGTCTCGCGCTCGGTACTCTCTACGGCAACGTCTTCTCGCAGACGACGATATGCAGGTTCGAGGCTCTTCAGCTGAGCTTCAAGAACATGTGCAAATTGAAGCCGCTGCTGCAGAAGTGGCTCGAGGAGGCGGACTCGACGACCGGCTCGCCGACGAGCATCGACAAAATCGCCGCCCAGGGCAGGAAACGAAAGAAGCGAACGTCGATCGAGGTGTCGGTGAAGGGCGCGCTCGAGCAACACTTCCACAAACAGCCGAAACCGTCCGCGCAGGAGATCACCTCGCTCGCGGACAGCCTTCAACTGGAGAAAGAAGTGGTCAGGGTGTGGTTCTGTAACCGACGGCAAAAGGAGAAGAGGATGACACCGCCGAACACGCTCGGCGACGGGATCATAGAGGGCGTGCCGCCCGGACACCAGAGTCAGCCTAGTCTTCATCAGGCGTATCATCCGCAGGATCATCTTCACGGATCGCCGATGGGCCACAGCCACAGTCCGCCGATGCTCAGCCCTCAGGGTCTCACGGCGCACTCGTTGGCGGCTCACTAGCGTTCG
>JACXIT010000005.1:6469-271469 GCA_014737525.1 Bombus difficillimus | reverse complement strand
TTAGATACGTTTCTCACTCTCTCTCTCTCTCTCTCTCTTTCTCTCTCTTGTTTTCTCAGTTTTCGTCGAGTATCGAACGAAAGCTGCGTATCGTTTCGCCGGCTTGTTCGAACGTTCTCGTCGTCGTAACGCTCGTTCGTTACGATCGAACGCTCGATAAAAATTTTTGTATACGTTCAATTTTCTCGCCGCGTAATTGACGCGCCTACATCTTCGAACGCGCGTGTAAAAGGACAAGATATAACGGCAGGTCGAACGACCAGCGTAACAACGTAGGATTTGTGTCAGGAATGTCTAACTTGTCGCGATCGAGGGTCGGACCACCCCCTCGATATTTCCCAACGCCTCGAATTCGTCCGGTGGACAAAACCGGTGCGTCCTCGTTTCACCTTGTTTTCCCGATCTACCCTTCGAATCAACGTTTCTACCAATACCGGAACATCGACCAACGACGTTTAAAAAATCATAAAGCTGTCCGGTTAAACCGTCCCGGTGGTACCTATTACGAATCGTTCAACGGATCCGACTACGGACAACCTGGAATAGGTAACGCGCTCGTTTCGACGACTCTATTTAGGGGCGGCGGGTTTGGAAAGCAGAGTGGTCGGAGTATGTTACAGGAGACAGATCCAAATCGCGGCGATGATCACGGCGCGAGCTGCGCTCGTTAGAAGGCGTTTAACGTTTGGGACGCGGCTAGTTTCCCTGATCCGTCGTCCCGTTTCCGCTAATGATACGTTCGTACAGGCGGGCGAATCTTTCGGGCTCGTTAAGACGTTGCTTTTTCTCCGGGCGGCGGTTTCTCTCACGAAAATCGTCGATCGGAGAGAGAAAGACAGGGAGAGAGCGAGAGAGAGAGAGAGAGAGAGAGTGAGAGAGAGGGAGAGAGAGGAAGAGAGAGAGAGAGAGAAAGGAAGAAGACTGTCTCGAGCCGGGAGTCGTTTCTTCGATTTCTCCGCGCGATTAATACGACTTCATTTAGGCGACGATTCACGGAGTCGACGTTTCGTGTCGGGATTACTCGCGTTATCGGTGACACGGTTTCTGTGATTATTTGCTCAACTGGCTCGAGTGTCGGCGCTTTATCCGAGTCCGGCCTCGGCTATCATCGCGAGGCCGCGATTTCGATACGAAGCGAAGCGACGCGACGCGAGGACGAACGGAAGCGAAAGAAAACGCACCCCGACCAACGATTTCGCGTCGCGAAGCGTCGAAGCGAAATCGTTCGTACGTTTGTTTTGTTAATTATTGTCTGTATAGCGGCGCGTATCCTTTCGCGCTCGATCGCGTTTGCTTCTTGTTGTTCGATCGTTTGTTTCACCGAAGGCAGGAAAGAAAGGACAGAGATCGCGGAATCGTTGTGTCGTACGGACGCGATTTTATCGGTGCAACGAATCGGCGTTGTTTTCCGGCTAGAAACGAAACGCCGCGCTACGAGAAACTGCGACAGGATACGCGAGGCGTTGCGTTCGATTGCCGTTTTGTAAATAGAGAGAAACGATGTGTGCGAAGAAACGATAGAACAAAGTGTCTTGCTAACACGATGCTAAAGGGAAACAGGACGGAATCGAAGAGCGCGACACGCGACGAAGATCGTTCGGAGAAAATCACGAACTAACTCGCGTCTCGACCGTTTCCGCCTTAGCCATCGACAATTCCGAATTTCGGCGACTGTCGCTCGTCCACGCGATCGAGCTCTTCGATTTCCGGCTGGTTTTCAGCGACATGCGTGAAATTTTATGCCAAGGACAAGATACGCGCGTGAAAAGTGCAACAGAGAGCGTGAAAGAGGGTATACGTGTGCGTGTGTGCGTGTGTGCGTGTGTGCGTGTGTGTGTCTGCAGGAGAGAAAGAGAACGAGCGGCAGAAGTACGAGAGAAGAGGAAAGAAAGGTAGAGAGGCCGACGACGAAAAGCATGTAAAGATCGTACGCGAATCACGCGTAATACGAATAGGATGAATCGAATCGAAACGAAACGTAAAAACGATCACGAATGCGCGCAAACTGTAAACAACACCTCCTGCTCCCTGTATATTATTATAATTAAACATTAATTATTATTAACGTAAAATAAAGATCTGGCGAATGGTGGTGACGTTTTGTTAGAATGGCAGAAACTAAATTACTACTGAATTTTAATTAATAAACAACATGAAAGTAATACAACAACGTACTTCACGTCTTATGCTTCTTTTGTCAAGAATCATTTTACCCGAAGAAAGCGAACGGCCCGCGATGGCGGGCGATCGGTGATCGAATAATCGGTAAACATCATCCGCGTTATTCGATGGTTCGCATAGTCGCGCGACTCGCGCGTTAGAACGTGGACGAGTCGATCGGAAACTTTCGAAAAAAGTTGCAAGCTGATTTCGAAGCGCGACTAACCGCCTCGTGAGCATCCTTCTCGTAACGATTATTAGCCGGGATAATGAAACGAGCACGCGTAACCGTTAATCATGCCGATAGGCGAAGCGACAAGCGGATAATTAATATCCAGAAAAAGAAAAAAAAAAAGCAAAAAGAAGAAGAAGAAAAGAACGTTCGATCGACGCGGAACGAACAGCGAAGCGGCGATTCTGTTCGATCGGCGATTTCGTTTCTTCCATCGACGTAACGCGCCGACGAAGAAAAAACGGCGAGGAAATTGATTTTCAGCGTGCGATCGCACGGTTCTCGTTCGTCGTCTCCCAAAGTATCCTCTCGCGCGACGATTCTTCGACGCGCGCGTCGACGATCGTCAATGTCTCCGCGTTGATCGTTATTTTCGCTCGAGAACCAACGTCTCTCGTTCGTAGGCGAAAAAAATACTCGGCTGTAGATCGATTCGATGCAACGACTGCGTCGTTTCTTTCTCTCGAGTATCGCGCGTCGGATTAGATTCCGCTTTCTATATCGGCGAAATTTTGATTGCCGCTGCGACGAAACGAGATTGCACGATCGCACGCACGGCTCGTCCCTAACGACGGTGTAGTTAGCGCGTTTCCAATCGCGTAGTCACGATTCCAATCGGCCGCGAAATAATTGGAGGTAGATTCTGGCTGGTCCAATTTTTGCTCGCGCAGGCGAATCGCTCGATTGGAATCGACGGTGGAATTCGTAGAAAGACGAGGCAGCTCGCTGCGTTGCGCAACGTCTTTTGGCAAAGCAAACGTGACGCTAGATTCGCGTCGATCAACTACGATGCTTTGTACAGCTGGGATTTCAGAACACGCTGGAAATTTCGTGAAACGCAAGAGGTCGTCGATAAGAAAAGATACGGTCGAGTTGCAAAACGCAAAGAGCCACGTCGTACGCTGGTTTAGGGAAACGCGCGTGACTCGCAGCGTTGTTGGCGCGATCGTCCTGATTCGGCGTCTCGTAAATCTGCACGCGGTTATCGTTTCGCGGTTGGTCGAATCCGTTCGATTTCGCGTTTCGCAACCGAGCGACGGAGTTTCCTCTTTATTCGAAAGTTTATTCCGCGCGTCGTGGAATAAATCTCGCGCCGTGTCCGGGAGGTGTTGCCAAAAGGTGTCGCGTTACCATCTTCCAGCTACTTGAGCGGCGTTCGCGCGGTAATATTAATAATCGGACGGACGATCGTCGATAGCCCGGACAAGTAGTAATCCAGCGTTCTCGCGTAGACGAACCAGTCGATCGTTCGGCAGATTTACCGATCTCGGGCGAAACCGATAGTCGATACGAGCGACGAGTCACGAGCGACGGGCAACAGGTTCGTTCGGAACGAATCCGCGGACGAAGACGCGTAAGGCGGTTCGACGGGAAAGAGAAAAGAGGTTGGTCAATGAGAGCCGGTTGGACGTTCCGTCGGACACGCGCTTCCGGTTCCTGCGTGAAAGACGAGGCGAGACGTTCGGCTCGTGCTGCTTCGGAGCGCATCCACGCGAGTCCGATTATTACGTGGAAGCGCGAATTGCCTTTAATTATGCATGGCAAGGAGCGTACGATTAACCGGCGAGATACCGCGCAGGGGTGATTATTCCTTTCCTCGGGTGAGGAATTCTTTGTTCGGTTCGTGTTTCGAGGGAAATCGACGAGCCAGCCTGGAACGGACAACCGTTAAATCAATTTTAAGAACAGGTTTCGATCCGGCGAGCGCGCTTCTCTATCGATTCTAGGATCTCTCGAGACGCTGTGGCGCAAAACGAGGCGACAGAATTTTTGCGCCGCGGAATGACATAACCAACAGAGTCGACCAACCGGTCCTCCGTTGCCGTCGTCGTCGTTGTTGTCGTTGTCGTTGTCGTTGTCGTTGTCGTCGTCGTCGTCGTCGTCGTCGTCGAGGATCTTTGAATTCGTCCTCCTAACGAGATCGCAGCGCGATTAGTCGGCGTTTCTTTAACCCGCGAGTCCATCGGCTTGCGTAATATCCGTGTGTATCGGCCGGTGAGCAGGGAAGGAGAAAAAGGGATGGGAACGCGCGCGGCAGTGGAAAAGGCGCGAAACCAGGTGTCGAGTAGGAAATCGTCGTCGGATGGTTTCACCTCGTCGGTGCGTGACACGCGCGTATAATGAGTGCCACTTCGAAAGGGGGTGAAACCATCGGCGTCGTTGAGGTGGGAGCCGATTCGCAACGACACGGTGAGACGCGGTGCGGCGTGGCACGACGGTGGTGAACGGAGAGAGAGAGAGAGTGAGGGAGAAAGAGAGAGTGAGAGAGAGAGAGAGAGAGAGAGAGGCGACGGAGGCAGAAAGACGATAAACAGAGAGCCGAAGAAGGGACGGGAAGAGATCGCGATGAACGAGGAGAGAGAGAGAGAGAGAGAGAGGGAGAGAGAGAGAGAGAGAAAAAAGCAGCTGGAAGGGAAATAGAAAGCAAAGCGGAGGACGGTGATGGAAGAGCAACGCGACTTCGGGAGGCGGAAAGTGTGGCGTACTGAAACCAGAATGGAAGATGGGAGCTGGGAGCGGGAAAGAAGAAAGACTCGAAAGAGCGAGAGCGAGACGAGGGCAGGGAAATTGAAGAGCGGAGCGAAGCGCAGGCGCCGGCTTCTCTACCCCCTTCGAAGCGACAAGACATGCGCTCTCGGAAGCGTTCTTGTTTCCTCCTCGTTCCTCCTTCGGTCGGTTCGTCGACGGCTCGCAACCCTTCGCTCGCCACGGTCGTTTCGTTCACACCTACCGAAATTATCGTTATAGGCGTACCGTGACGTCTGCGTATAACACCGCAGATTCGCGGTTACCGTTCGTCCCAACCCCAACGCTGTTCGTTTTAAAAGGGCTCGTCGATACGTCGAAAATATCGTCTCGCGAATTACGTATTCGATCGGGACTGCCATTAGACGTTGCCGATCGTCGTCATCGCACGATCCAGCTTTCCGATCCGCGTTCGAACAGCTTCAGCGTCCTTCCTGACAGGTTTTTTCGCCTGGATGACTTACGGCGCCAGACCAATCGGCCGGTTGACATTCCACGACTCGCGCGCATTGGCAAAGCGCGCACGGCGTTGCGTCGGTTTAAACGGTCGGTCGAGATAAAAGTATAGAGAGGCAACCTGGTAGCCTTTCGAGGCGTGCTGCGCGTAACGCGCGACCTTAACCGGAACACCGTAATTACAGAAACACCTTTCACGAGGTCCTCGAATCTTTCTCGTCTCTGATCGGGCGTCGTCGGTGCGGCCGTTGCCGCGTTCGTTCGTTCGTTCGCGACGACGGTGGCGGAAAACAGCCAGCCGTCCGTCCCGTCTCGTTTTCAACGTATCTCGCGAAACTAGAAGCGCGTTTAATTTACGACGCGTTGTCGCGTAATCAACGAGTAGCTCTCTGGGATCTCGAGAGTTTCCGCGAGCGCGACGCTCGGCTCGTTGACATTCCACGAACGCATTAGCGAGGCGTGAACAGATCGTGACAGCGGCGCATTGATTTAATAGCCGATGCCCACACTAGGAACGTACGGCGGTCGTCGTCGGTCGTCGTTGTTCGGCGTGGTCGATCGGCGTGGTCGCGTACCGATCGTCGCGATCGGTGTCGCCGATTTTGCCGTTTCTGTTTCTGTCGTTCACGAACGGACGTAGGTATACGTACTTACGTCCATCCGTGGTCGAACGTGCACGGCCGAGAAGGAACGACGACGTCGACGACACGCGGCACTCGCGGCACGCGTGTGCGGAGGAAACAATTGAACCTCGTCCTTCTCTCTCTCGCTCTCTCTCTCTCTTGCTCTCTCTCTCTTTTTCTCTCGCGCTGTTGGCCGTGCTAGTTCGCGTCGCCTCTTCCTTTTCGTCTCTCTTTCTCTTTCTCCGCTCGTAACCGCGGCTCGTCTCTTCCTCTCCGGCCTGGCAGCGAAGCTTAATAAGCACAGCTACCTACATTCCATTTCCGGTGCGCTGACGTCACTTGACAATCCGGCTACGGACAGCTCGTCGAGCCACGTACGAGCCTCGTCCATCCTTTAGGTATACCCACACCTCTCGCGACCGACGTTTCACCGGCTACGATTTCCTCTCGTGGCCTCCGATCGACGCCCAACGCGTTTCATTCCTCTATCGTCTCTTTTCCCCTCCTCGATCCTCCATCCTCCATCCTCATCCTCCAGCGAGGACGCGACTCGACTCGTCGTCGGTTCGATCGCGTCCCGCGCGTTTTTCCGATCCGTTTCCGATCCGTTTCCGATCCGTTCGGATCTCGCGTTACCGATTATGAACGCGAACACGGATTTCGCGTGGTTCCCGCGTCGATCTTCGCCATCCGACAGTCGCCGCAACCAGGTTTCGACACGCGGGGACAGCCTCTCGTTTCGCCTCTCCGGCTTTCCGACAGTTTTTCTCACGACGCGTGTCGCGATATTGCGTAGTGGCTAGAACAGGAGGGACGGAGGGAAAGAGAGAAAGAGAGAGGCAGAGAAGCGATCGCGCGTCGAAGCGAAGCAAGCAGGTAGGCCTTGAACAACTCCGGACCCACGCGCATAGCTCGCTAGGAGTGTTGGCTCGTATATAGAGGCATTCTCGGTTGGCGCTGCCGGGCAAAAGACAGATAAATAACTCAGGTATGGCATTGGCTAAGTAAACGAGCCTACGCGCGCATTCGCGAAACGTACACCTGTACGACTCGCGCGTACAGCTTCGTTCTCCGTGCGCACGAGTACACGTTTAGCCACACGTAAACGCGCTTCTCCTCGCCTCTCCTTACCTCGTCTCCCCCTTGTCTTTCGCCTTTCTTCGTCGCACCTCCGCCGGTGCTCGCTTTCTCTCCCTCTTGTATTCGTTGCTCGCGAGCGGCAAACACGCGCGTAGGCGTGACTCGCGAGAGTGCCTCGCTGATTCTACGGACGACGCCGTTTTTATACGCGTCGAAACAGCGGCCCCGTCGTCCGTGTGCGCCAACGTACACGGGTGCGGGCGGCTACGCGAGAACCGATCGAGGCCGTAGGACAACGACGATCGAAAACCATTCTCGAACGGCGCTCGTTTAGGTAGCGGATGATCGTGACGGGACCTGCCAACGCTCGCCGCAGTCTCGGCGTCCAACTACCTGCGCTCGGTTCTCGAGCGAAATCTCCATTCGTTTCGTCGGCCGATTCGATTCGCGATACAGCGATACTACGATATTCCGTTGATTTTCCAGTCGTTCGGCATTCCGTTGGATCGCGTCGAATTCACGCGAGTACGCGTAAAATACGAGCGAACCGGCGTGGCGGTCGGTCGGCTGGCCGCACGCCTTCTTACTCACTTATGAAGTTAATTGAGGGCAAACGTCCACCACCGATCTACTGACTAAGCCAAAAACATATGCAACCGCGAAGCCGCGCGACGCGCGACGCCCGCGTAATTGCTCGCTCGATCCGCTCGCGCGACCAGCCGATCGCGTCGAAAATTTTTCACGGGAAACGCGACGATCGGTGCCCTCTGACACTCTGGCACCGTTAGTACGTTACGTTGCGTCGCGTTACGGCCGCCTATGACGCGTGGGGTGCTACGTTGCGCTTTCAAGGCCAGTTTCCTCGTTTTTCTTTCCTTCGTTCTTCCTCCCTCTCGTTCGATAGGTGCTGTTTTTTGCTCGCGTGCACTCGCAAAGATTTATCGCTCGGCCGATCTTCGACGCTTTAATTCTCGCCGTTGACCAATCAGTTTCCGCAGGACTGTGTTTTCTGCGCAGCTAGCATCGCGCTTCGACGATTATTTTTGCGCCGATCGTAGAAATGATCGAGTCGAATCTCCCTCCTTTCGCGTTTCCACTTTGTCTAGCCGCTCTACCGATAGCCGAATAAACAGTACCATACCGATCGCATGAATTTTGCTAATGGCGTGACAAGTTACAAGTATTGAATTTAATTATGGTAATGCGCCGCCGGTGATCTATTTGCATTGCTAAATAACGAAAACACAGGTGTCACGGAAATATCCCGTCCCGGTGTAGGATACTCGTGCCAACGGGAAAGAAATTCGACCGATCTTTATTACCCTTCTTCGTTCTTCTTCACGATCCGCGAATCGACGTCCAGGTTTAGGTTTGCCCGACGAACGATCGAACCGTCACGACTCTTTGCCTACGCGGATGTTCGAGAACGAGGCGAAACGCCTCGCTGGAAATACCGTATTCGTCGATTCCCTCGCAACGTCGTTATTCGCGCGTTTATTATTCGTTCGATTATGTCAGCCGCGTTAAGCTTCACCGGCATGGCGATCTTATTACGCCTTCGTTCATCCTTTTTTTCGCGAATCGACGATCGTTTCGTCTGCCGGATTTTTCGGACGGTTCGACCATCGATCTCCGACGTGTTTCTCGAACTTTTACAGTTTTTACGTTTCTCGTCGATCGTGTCGTTTCGTCGCAGGGTCCGGCTGTCTGACGACAAGAACGCGAACGCTTAATTCCATTATACGTCACAGGGATCGGCGTCGACTGGAATTCGTGCCGTCACGCTTTCGGTTGGTACGCGCGGCTCGATCGGTGACTTTTTTCCACGGGTCCACGGCCCTTTTCCGCTTACGTGACGCAACGTGCTCGTGCTACGTGCATTTCCACTCTGTCGTCGAGGCGATAGTTTCGTGCGTGTGCCGCTTTGTGCCCGGCAAACAGAGCCAAGCCGACCCTCGAGACCGATATTAACCATCGGATTACGGCGTTTCGTGCGAAAGCTTCCTGCCCGACCCGGCACCCTCCCCTAGCGTTTTATCGCGCGTCACGCTCTTTTTCTTCTCTTCTTTTTTTTTCTTTTTTTTCTTTTTTTTTTTTTTTTTTTTTTTTTTTTTTTTTTTTTTTTTTTGACGCAATCGGCTTTGAAGGTCCAGCCCGTGCACGAACCGACGGCGAGGTTTCGAGGTGTTTTCCGAACAGACGGACAGAGTGCTCGTGGACGGTAATTGGATCGACGAGTATATTTATCGGTGGCGTTGCCGTGCGCGAGCAACATTTGCGGGCAATCGAATCTACGGTGCAGTCGCCGACGAGTAATTTGATCGAGCTTTCGGGCAGAAGAGAAATTCGCAGCTGTACCGGGTCGACTCTCGATCGGAAACGAACGGATCCCGGATGGATTTATAATGGCGCGACGCGTCGGAGATCGGGGAAGGACGCCGGTATGCGAAAAGTTTAAAAGGACGAAAGGCTGGTCTAGTCTGGAGGGATGGAGGGAGAGAGAAGTCGGGCGAGCGCGTGTCTGGTCCGCATGGAACGCGTGTCTCGTGCCGTTGGCACATTCCGCATGACCGCGGGAGGCCGATAAAACGTATGCAGATTAAAACATTTTATTTGAATGATAATATAACACTTGTTGATGCAAGCGCGTTGGCCTAGGTTAGCATAATAAACATTATGTAGATCTGTACGGACGCGGCGAGCTATCCGTTCCGGCTACGTCCCGCCGTTATACAAACGCCTGTTAACTCTCCTCTATGGCAGAGGCGTGCGCGCCGCGTTCCAGTGTTGTTTCTCCGCGTACCAACGTCCCCCCTTCCAGTGGCTCGTTCTTCACCGTCCGCACCCCTCCCCACTCCTGCCTGCCCCTTACCGCATCCACGAGACGTTCATTCATTAAAACCGGGAGACCGCGTGCATTCTCAATTTTATCGATGTCCCGATCGAGCCGACGCGCGCTCTTTTCGTACTTTCGCCTCGTCGCATCCTCCGTTTCTTCCTTCGTCGCTGTCCATTGATCGGCCGTCGTCGAACGCGATTCCTCTCGTCGCTATCATCCTGCCGATTATGTCCGCTTCGTTGTTCGCCGTGACTTCCTTCGACTCTACGGCTCGTCCTCGCGTCAGTCGCTCGGCGACCGGATTCCGCGAACCAACAACCTCGCCTTTCCGTAGGTGTCGAGGGAAAATGTCAAGGAGAAGGTGTCGACTCGGCGATAGGAAGCGATACGAATCGATACGAGACGATAGAAATCGCGAGTTTGTTCCTCGGTCGAATCCGCGTCTCGTAATACCGCGTATCGTTTTGCCAGCTTCTCGCGCCAGCCTCTTCGGACGATTCGTCGCTCGTAAAATCCAGTTACTCGATATACGTACGCGTCGATCGCGCTTTAACCTTCTGGAAATCTGGCAGGTTGAGTCAGTTCGCCGGCTATTTCGCCAGCGATCATCACCCGCTCCGACGTTCTTCGTGGCCGCGTGGAAACGTAACGTCGCGTCGTACTCGTTGGAGCAAACGCGGAAGGAAATTCTATCGCGCGAGCAAAGGTCGACAACGAACGAGGGTGCTCGCTAACGAGAAATCGAAAACCGCGAACGAGTTTTGTTCGGAGTTCGATTCGATCGAAGGGACTGCTAACCGGTTCGTTTAAAGAGTCCTGCTGTCGTCGCGTGATTCCGACGAACTCCGAGCGAGCCGAGAGACAAGAACGCGGCCGACGCGATTTTCGTCGCGAGGCTCGTTCCAGGCTTATCCGGTGGAAGACGAAATGGGTCGAATGGTCGCGGCGCGAACTTTAGCTGGTAGACTCGTACAGTCGGTCCGTCCGGCACCGAGTGACCGCGATAATAGGACCTATGACACGCACGTACGCGCACACACTCGGTCAGCCCAAGTTAAGTGGCCGGCACTCGCTGAAAATAATGTTCAATTCCGACGTAACAGCACCTATGACCCTGACTCTTCTCGGTTTACCTTGAGCGCTCATTCGGAAATCCCGAGGAACGCTGGATCGTCGAGTAGGCGGCGAGTCGACGGTACCGCACGACGTTTCGTCGAATTCTACCGCATCCGTGTCGGTCGTCTGATCGTCGCGTTCCATCGTAACGCTAGACGAAATAGCAACGGTCGATTCATAGACGCGACCGTGGCGTCCCTGACCCTAGAAGGGCAGAAATGGCGAAGAGAGAGAAAGAGAGAGAGAGAGAGAGAGAGAGTAGAATCTCTCGGGCCACTTTCAGCCCGCGTTGCGCCGCAATCGGATGTAAATGCGATGCAAATTTCGGGGAGCGGGGGACGAAGAGTCGGAAGCGCGGAGCGGCGCTATCGAGCTAGCGAATGTATCGGGTGGCGCGATAAACTAGAGCGCCGTGAAGCGAAGCGAAGCCGGTTCGATACCGGCCCGAAGGGATTGCGGAGCACGAATTCCGGCCACGGGCCCGCTGACAAATTTAACGATCGTTCTCCCCGTCGGTCGAACCACGCCACGCCGACGAAATATTTACCTGCGGGAAACTCCAGCTCGATAGCCTGCATTTAGTGTACCGACACGCTCGATGCGACGATACGCTCTCTCTTCCCGCCGTCGTGTTACGTATTCAGAGGACGTCGGTTCTGGCCCCGTCGGGATCCTATCCATGTCGCGCGTCCCCCCTCTTTAATTGCTCGATCGAGCAACGGTTTCCCGAGCGTTTCACCGATTACCGCCTTTCCCGATATTCGAACCGATGCTGCACGCCTTCCCAACGTAGACCTCCTCGCGCTTTCTTCGTCGCGGTAGCGATCGATCCGCTCGACGATCGCCGTAGCTACCGGGTTCGTGACCGAGAACTCGAGCTTTCGGACCAACGCCAAACCCGAATTAGATCGTTATCGGGCTATCGATTATCGTTTCTCGGTCGTGGAATTCGCGAGGAAAAAGCGCGCACGAGCGACGGCTCACCGGTACCGTCGATTGTCGCAACCGCTGTCGAAAAACCCGTACGATCGTTCTCTATCCTATCGTCCATCGAACGACGTAATTCGACGGCTGGATCCGCCAGAGACCGTTTCCCGTCCCGGTCTTGTCGCCGATGGAAAGTTGTCCGGAAATCGAGTTACGCGTTCGTCGGAATCGGCGTTCAACGCCGTGCGATTTGCTTGTCTCCGTGACGGTCGGTTCGATTTAGGCTCGTCGATTCGAGACACGGATCAGCCTTCCCTCTCGATCAACCGCGTGGGATTTTCTTGCGGGCGGTGTACGATCGAAGACGAATCTCGTTTTTTCTCACTTCCTTTCTCGAGCCGTAGCTCTCGGTCGTATTTGGCAAACGCGACACACGGAAGCGTGCCAAGCAGATGGGCAGGAGCTCGCAAAAAGTCCTTCCTGAAATCCAATTCCAGGCTCGGCCACTGGGACGGTTGGTCGAGATCTTGTCCGTAGGGTGAGCGCCTCGAAGAACGGGAAAAAGATTGGGCGGGGATGAGAAGAGAAGGGAAGCTAGGCGCGTAGAGACAGAAGAGAGGAGGCGAGGGCAGGGTGTGACTCGGTAAGAGCAACACGGACCGGGGGCGAAAAAAAAAAAAGAAAAGAAAAAAAGAAACGCGTGGAATTAGCGGTCGGACGCGTGCAATGCGGACGGGTCCGCATTGTTGTCCGGTCGTATTAGCGGTGACTACGGTAGGCGAGAAAAGAGACGCGGTGTTCGCAGGAAGGCGGAACAGGGAGAGAAACGAGAGCAAGAGATCGCAGAGAGCAGCGTCTCCGCCGCTGGTTTTTCGCTTTTGTTCGCAGCTCGTGTTACAGCACTCGAAAAAGAGACGCTGCGTTCGCGGGATTTTTCGCGTTTTCCGTTCGCTTTCCTGTCCGTCGTCGAGTCATCGCGTCGTCGTTATTATGGCCATGTTTGTCGCGCAAACGTTCGGCCGAGTTCGCGCTCCCGCTTTTTTCACTCTTCTTTTTTCGCATCGAGCTTTATTGCGTCACACGTTTTTTTCCGCTGAACGTCTTTGTTCGAGTTATTGGAAGTTTGCCTTGAACTTTACCATCGGTGCGCAGCGAGAACATGCATCGTTACACGCTATCCGCGACTAGGTATTGTAGAATTAACCGTTCCACACACACACACACAGAGCGATAATCACGCGTTTAAATTCCCGTGTTTGTCGCGATTATAAAATTTGTCGCGTCGATGCTTTCTCGGTTTTCGATACGGACACGAGGCTGCTGCGACTGTTCGCGGTGCCTGCTAGGATCGCCAGCGTCGAGTAAAAGTTTCGCCCCGGACAACGCGATATCTTGAAAACTTTGCAAAGAGACACGAGCACCAGCGGAACGATGTTAAAAGCGACGACAATTTATTCCGCGGCTCGCATCGGTGATAAATACGAGGCGACATTGTTGCGTCGAATCGGAAGACCGGTGGCGCGACATGTGTCCAGTGACGCATTCCTTTCTCCGTTTTATGGACCGAGCATAAATTCCGCGGGAGCGGCGCATCCGTGGGCACGATTTCAATCTCGGGCCCTTTCATAAAAGAACTCGCGCGCGCGCCCGTAAGCGAGCAATAATTCTCCCTATTCTACACGGTGTTCATTAATTACGGATGGTACGCGCGTTGGGAAAAGAGAAAGAGGAATTATGGATCCGCGTTTATCCGTGCATCGGCCAGCCATGCTCCAAAGCGAAAGATACGCCAGTTGGCAGTATTTTTTTCGCGGTGTCGCGCGATAAGCCTTAGCAGCCGCGCGATTATTTATTATTCTCGAAATTGCTTCGGCTACCTGGCGAGCGAAACGCGAAACGGCGCGGACCGACGCGTGGGAGGCTGCGACGGCGGCGACGCACGCCGCCGATGACATTGCAAACGCGAATCCGAGCGTTCGCGAACGGGAGGACGCGTGAACGTTCACCTTCGTCGACGCGGTCGTTTCCAGCAAGCGACAGTCGAGGGTTTCGTGTGCGATCTGCGAAACGGGAGCGAGGCCACGCGCAGCGGGAGACCGGACTCGCGACAGCCTAGCCGACGGTAGCTGGATGGAAAACTCGCAACAAAAACGTTAATGCCCGGCAGGAAACAGTTTATAATCCGTAGAAGTTAAGATGGAACGACAATGGGACGCGCGAAGCGTAATAAGGGGCGCTTACAGGATTACACGCAGCCAACGGCCAGGTAAACGCGTTTCCCGCGCGTCGTCTCGTTCAGGCGGCATCTTTTACGGGACGACGACGACGACGACGAAGCGGAGCGTCGCCGCAGCCAACGTAATCGCGGTAACCGCGACGTACGCGTTTCCGACGAACGGGCAAAAACGACAGTACGGAGAACGACGACGTACGACGAGATTCGAGCCGGAAGCGGTTACAGAGAGACGAAGGATTCGTGTAAAGCGGGATATCAATTCCGATCGATCAATGGGGCTTCTCCGGACGATTAGCAGGCGAACGGCGTTTAGCCGTTAAATACGACGTTTCAGACCGTAATAGCGGCAATTATCGTGTTAGTAGCTATATTCCGAAGGCATCTGTCGCTTCGTACCTTTCGCCGTGTAATTACGTCTCGTTAAGATCTCGGGAATGTAATCCGGCTGGCGGACGAAACTGGAAAACCGGCGCACACGCTAGCCAACCCAACCAACTATCCGATCTCGATACGCGGCCCTTCTTTTTCTCTGCTGTTTGTCCTCTCTCTCTCTCTCTCTCTCTCTCTCTCTCTCTCTCTCCTCTCCCCTCCCTTACCCTACCTTCGTTCCCCTCGTTGCCTTTTTCTCCGTTTCTCCGGCCCTCTTCCGCCATCGACTAACGATCGAGTCCTGTTTCTATCCGAAACGGGAAATCTCCTTTTCGCGTCTCGGTCGACCTTGGTCGACAAACGCGCAAAGTCGAGGACCGAGGCTCGAGAACCCTTCGTGGCGATGATCGAATAGGAAAGGTTGATAGGGCGCGGTCGAGACGCGGGGCGAGAGAAGGAACGAACGAGGCTTCGTGGCGCGTTTAGAAACGGCACGTGAACTTTCACGCACGAGTCTCGGCTGTCTGTGCCGGTGACGAAGCCCACGGACGAGAGTAGGAAGAAGTCGGGTCCAGAATGCCGAAGGTGAGCTCCGAGGGATACGTAATCCTTCGAGCATGTTCGTTGGGCACGATCCTTTTCGGATCTCGGTCGTGTCGAAGCGCGGTACGTGCCGCCGGTCCGTGGAACTTATACCACGCCGGACGATCCCGCAGTTTATCCTGTTCTCGGGCTCTTTCTCGACGACGGCGAACCGTCGACGATCGTCGAGACGATCGCAGAGCGCGCGTTAAACGTCGCGATTTCACCTCGATGCCGTTCCCACACGGCGAACTGGATACGTGCCAGTTATCGATTCGCGGGCTCGTGATCAACTCCGTAAAATCGGCGAAGTTATTAAGACACCGTGATAAACGTCGACGCGAACGAGAGGCGAATGGAACGGTCGGTCCGCGCGCGTTGTACGCGTTTCTCCGCTAACGGGAAGCGATAACGCGCGGTCGCTTGTCGCGAAACGGAGCGTCGCTGTAAAGCGATACGCGTAACGACCGTTCTCGAGAACGGGCATCGGCGAAGTTTTACAGCGACGTCGCGCTCGCGATTATCGTAAAACCGAGCGTATACGATTTCCGCTGCGTTTACGCTGGAAAGAACGACGCGCGGTGTAGAATTTCCGAGAGAGAGAGAGAGAGAGAGAGTCGCGGGATGCGAGAAAACAACAATGGAAGGTGACAACTGGAGCGAACGGTCGCGCCGAAATCAGGGGTTCCACGTGCGCGCCACGCTGCACACCTTTCCGTGATAGAATTTAACGTTGACGGATCGACGAGGTGGATCGATGTCGGAAGGGTCGTGGGTCAACGCGAAACCCGGTGGCCGCGTAGTCTTTGTCGCCGCGTCGACAGCCACCGGTTCGTACCGGTCTCTCGAGTAAGACGAATCAAGAGCGAGAAAAAATGAGAGAAAAAGAGAGAGAGAGAGAGAGAGAGAGAGAGACAGGGCAGGTGTCCTTAGGTGGTTCGCTCGGTGACTCGTCATAGGCGTGACCCAACAACGTTGGCTACGACGACGACGACGACGACGACGACGACGACGACGACGACGACGACGACGACGACGACGACGTTCCATCCTGATCGCGTCATCGTCGTTCACGACGCTCGACTTTTTCTCCTCGCGTAGATATTATCTCGCGACGTTGTTACCGAATGCCGTTCGATACAGAACGGCGGAACGTAGAGAGACCTTCGATTCGAAGCGGAGTCAGTTCGCGGCCACGTGCAGGTGTCTCGCTTCTGGCCTCTCTCGACCGATTCTCCGCGACGAAATCTCTCGTTCGGTGTGTGAATCCTGTGAGCGCCCGTACAAGAATCGACCCGTGTATTTACGCAGTTTCGCGGCCGAGAATTTTTCGAGAAGAGATCGGACACAGAGAGAAGGAAGGTTCTCCTAGAGAGTAGAGACGTGTTCTCTCGCGAGAGCGACAGAGAAGCTAGAGACCAGGTAGTAGAGTGGATAGTAGGCAGCCTGGACTGACCAGCGGGTGCTCCGGATCCGACTGGACCGGTTTTGCTTGAATTCCCTAGGAGTTCTAGCCTTCGGGACTCGCGAGAGTGCTCCGAGGATTCTCACTGGCCACTGGTCCGCGCTGGTTGTTGTTGCTGCCGTTGCTGCTGGTCACCGGTCGCTACTGCGACGCGCAAGACCGGACGAGGACCACTCTTTGGCCAGTTCTGCTCTCTCGCTCGGCTTTTTTCTCCCGCGCGATCGCTCTTTCCTCCGTCTTCGTTTCTTTGGCCGTTTCCCCGGCTGGCTGTTACCCCAGCGGGGAGGAAGTTTCGCGCCGTATCGGCGGACTCGTTCCTCGGTGCTACCTACTACGTTTCAGCGTATCATTTATCATCGGACGAGAACGCGCCTCGTCGCGATCGTTCTCTGCCTCTTTCGCTGCTCGCTCTCCGCCGGCCCGGCTGTCTCTCCGATGACTCGATACTAGGCCCGTGAACCAGCTTCGCGACACCGATACGACCGTCGCGTACCCGCTATCCGACGATCCGTTCTCGGAAAAAGCCAAGCGGTCGAAAGACGACAGGCCGAGTGGACGAGTCGATGCACCGTTCGTTCCTTGTCCGGCGATCGCGACAACGAGACGCGACGCGACACGACGCGACCGCGGATACACGGCTCTCGGATTCTGCGCGATCGAAGATATCGCCGGTCCGTTGCCTACCGCCGCTGGATACCGCGTCTACTTCAACTTTAATTATAGCAGTACCCGCGTAATTTGTCTTGTTATCGATTCGAGATTTCGCGACCAGACGGGAGCCCCCTGCTCGCGCGTCCGCACGCCACGAGCTCGGCCGCGCCGCTTTATCGCGTTTACTTTCCATCGCGGAATTCCTCGCCCCGTCTCTTCTTCCTTTTCTCGTACCTCGTTTCGCTGGCTCCGCTGCGCTCGCACGACCGCCACCGTTCTAGTTTCTAGCTGGCTATTATGTTTCCCTGCGGAAGGGAATCGCGCCGGTTTTTAGCTCGGCCTCGGCCTCTTTCAGGCCGCGTTGGAATCCAGTTTTCGAATCGAGTTCATCCTCCTTGAACGGTCCAGGATGACCGTTGGCCGCAGAGGAGAAGTCGCTAGACACGCCACCGGCCATCCTAACCGTCGCTTTGCATCGCGTCGCCTCGGTTTTGTCTCTAACGGCAGCTCGCGCGTACGCACGCACGCACTCACGCATTTGCTCACGCACGCGGACGAGGATTACGTTCGCCCGGAGGGTCGACGAATTCGCTGGTCGATCAACTCGTCGACTCGAACGAGTCGACCATCGCCGCCTGCTCCGATCGCTCTGGGCTGTAGAAGAGAAGATTTTTCATCCTCTCGCGGTAGAGACGCTGCTGATTCTTTTATTTACGACGGGTTCATCGTCGCGGCCATTTAAATTAATAACGTCGCGTTTCCCTCGACCGCGAAGATTAATAGCTCCCGTGGCCCGTAACGGAAATACCAGCGAATTGCGGAGGGCCGATTTCCCGAGTCGGGAAACACCGGAGAACGAGCAGTCCTTGTTTACGCTGCGTGCAGCTAACGCGCGAAAATTCCGAACGACACGCGCGTGAAATTGCAGTCTCGGCTCGCTTTTACTTACGTCTTTCGTTCGTTCGTTCGTCGTTTACGTTGGCGTTCCGTTGGTTTGTCCGTTTGCGTAACGTCCTCGAGATTGTTTGAACGCGATCGAAAGTTCCGGAATATTATTATGAAAATGAGCTGGCAGTTACGCTCTCGAACGTCTTTCTCGCGCAGCACGGATGCAGATTAATGCAGGCGAGCGTTCATTATCGGGTCGGCCACTTAGCGTCGCTAATGTCCTAATAATTCCGATCGTGGCTATTATCCAACCACGGGAAACCTAACGTGTAATCGATCGGATTACGTTAATTGCACGTCGGTTGTGTCGCGACGGTGGGAGGACCGTCACCGAATGGTTGCGGCGGCTGCTTCGGGGAAAACTGGTAATCGAGGCAAGACGGATTAGAGCGACTAACTCTTTTCGTAATTTCGCGGGGGCGTGAGGGGGGCAGGGGAGGGGCTCGCGGTGTTACTCGTTACCGTTCGATAGCACGATAGAAATCATCAGTCACGGCAAGAAACGTCGTTAGCGCGGCATTAAACGCGGCCTCTTATCGAACCACGATCTATCTTCGAGAGAGAAATACAATCGCGTACGACCCTGAGATCCCCTCGGATGCGGATAAATTGAAGGAAAAAATGCGCGCAACTGATTCGTTAATCCGTATCGCGTCATCTAGAAGACGCGGCGCGAGTTGGTCCGTGGATGGTTGGTTGTTTGGTTGGTTGAAAATTTTTGTGGCCGAGGTTCTCCGGATCCGGGAATTCCATCGAGGCACAACTATGTAACGAGTGAACACGCATAATGATATTAATCAAGGCGGCGCGTTCGGCTTCCTTAAAATTGCCGGCAGGCTCAATTTCTCACTTAAAATCTAATTAGAGCTCGGCGGAGTTCTCGGGCTGCCGTGGGCCAGTTCAGAGAGAAAGAGAGAGAGAGAGAGAGAGAGGGAGAGAGAGGGAGAGAGAGATCGTCGGCAGGATGGGCACGCCGAAGGGTGATCGGTCGGGAAAGGGGTGGGCTGCATTCGTGCGGGAAGAGGGGGGAGCACGGGCCGAAAGTGGCCCCGCGACTTCAACCTCGACAAGCCACAACACCGACAGCCCATCGAGCCCAAGCTAAGGCACCACTTTACCAAATTGCAGTTTCCTGCCTCGTGGATCGTCGTCGATCGTCGATCGTCCCGTGGATCCCTCCTGTGGACCGAGTATCATCGCGGTCGTCCTCCGGGATTCGATTTTCGACGGTCCTCGCGGCTACTTGGAACGTGCGGAACGAGCGGTCCGCCGATTGCTCGCGATCCAGACCCTCGGACCGCCCTCATTCTCTTCGGATTCGAGGTAAGACAGCTGTTTCTCTTATTCTTACGCGCGGTTCGGTTGCCATCGGCTTCTCGAGAAAGACCGTATTGCAGAAAAAGGAAGCGGGATCGTGGACGCGAAGGAGATCGTACACGGGGGGATGCGGATGGTAGCGAGCGTTCTCGAAGCCGCGCCGCGGGGGGATTTACGATTGGAAGGCGAAGGGTAATCGGCAGTCGCGGCATCGTGGATCAACTCGTTGCGATTCGTTAATTATTACCATCGAGTCGACTAGAACGAGTCCGTGTATAGCGATCCGGTACAGGGATGGGGGTGGGTGGACGCGGAGGGGACAGGTCGGCCGCGAGGGGGGCCGCGATGCAGAGGAGCAAAAAAGACGGTCGATCGTTAGCAAGGTACAAATTTCGCCATTTGCCGCAATAAACCTTCGAACCCGCTTGTAACTTCTTCTTATGGGAGGCATGAGTAATCGCCTTGTTAGCCCTTATGGCCTATAGCGTTCGTACGATACGCTCCCTTGTCCATGGGAGGGACAACAGCAACGGCAACAACAACAACAACAACAACGACGACGACGACGACGACGACGACGACAACATCGGCATCGGCATCAACATCAACAACAACGATGGCAACGGCAACAACGGCCGACATGCACGCACAACGATTGTAAAAAAACGAACGACCGGGGGGGGGGGGAGAAACTGCGACGTACCGCTGAGAGAGAAAGCAAGACGAGAGGAAACGATAGGGGTATGAAACGCAAAACACACGCGATATATATACCCCATCGACACCGGAGACTGTGTAACGAGCGACGCAAAGGATCCGCCGATCCTCAGGTAGTAGAGAAATCGAGAAGGAGCGAACCGGAGAATCAGGGGAGACCGGAGGAAGCAAGTCCAAGGCATTTGCGTTGTAACCGAGAAACGAGCAAAAAACGAACGCGCGCCAACCACGCGGACAGGAACCGGGAAAAAGAGAAAGAGAGAAAGAGAGAGAGAGAGAGAGGGAATAGAGAAACAGAAGAGATGGCAGGGGTGGTAGCGAACCGAGGAATCCTTTCGTATTTTCGCGTTTCTTTCCTCCTCTCGCTCGTTCTGCGCCAAATTTAATTACCTCGCGCGCCACTCGACTCTCTACCACTTAATTAGCGACCTATAAATTAAAATATTCTCTCCGGACGCCGGAGAAATTCTCGCGAGCTACGAAAAGCAACGGCGCAGTGACAATCGATCGCGTGGAATCGTGGCGAAGATCCTTTTGCCGAGCGCCGATCGTGTTTTATCCGCGCGAACCGTTTCGTCGGACGTCTCGTCGTCGACGTACGTCGGTATCTCGCGAAATTTCAATCGGATGGCGGAAAACGCGCGACACCGATGCCCAAAATTGGCTGATCGTCTTTCTTCTTCTTCTTCCTCGAATGTCTCCCACACCCGGGACCTCCGACACGAAGATACGCGGCGGAGGCGCGGATACGTGGACACGCGTGTGCGTATCCTTGCCTCCAAGTCGCGTGGCCCCATATCTTCAGAAGTAGCCAGGGGGGGTCCGGCGAAGGACAGCGAATGGGGACTAACACTGTTTTATCGTGTAGCCAATTAATAACGTTTCCCTGGCCTCCTCCTCCTCCTCCTCCTCCTCCGTCCCGTTCCTCCTCGCCTGCTTTCGCTGGGAAGAAGAGATCTCTGCTTAAAGATACCCGGGGACCGTTCGGGACCCCCGGAAAGCGATCTCAGACTCGTAGCCGGCCAACTCCGTGCCCCGCACGCGTTTATTCTTTACTTGCTATTCGCGTATCGTCTACCTCGAAAGCCCCGTATCCATGGACGCGTGCGACGACGGCAAAATTTCGGAAAAAATGTTTGCGGACGATGACATTAAGAGGATTTTGCTTGTGATGTTGCAGCTTACAGATTTGTCTCGTAGCGTGCTGCTGCAAGCGATCGTTCCGGAGTCCTGTCGCAGCCAGGCGCATCGTGTCAGTGTGGAAATGCATAATTATATAGAATTACGGTATAAGTTGTGTTAAATCAATGTTAATCGCTGTAGCGAAGTGGGGTATTACAATAAATACATTATTTTATGTAAAATGTCTTTTGTTCGTTTAACCATCTAGGATGCGTGTGTGCGAATGTACGGTTCGTCTAAGCGTTCTCGGTCAGCTGCCGGTCTTGCGATTAATCGTCCCGAGTCTTTAAAGTATGCACGAGACGGACGGTGATCGATCGTTGTAAAAAATTGCTCAAAAAACCGGTATTACTTGAAAGTTCGTTTTATTGATAAATAATAGAACGTCTCTTGTTATTTGTAGTAGGATCTGCGATTTTTGTCGAGTAATCATTTAACGTCATCATCGAGCACGATGCCTGTTTTCAATGAAAAATCCCACGTCGATATATTATGAAACAGGTCTTTCGGATTTTGCATTCCTTTTCGTCTTATTTCCTCGAAATCTTTCAATATCCTCGTGCCTTGCTTCGAGAGTCAGTCCGATAGGAAATAAGAACGATCTTACAATTCTGCCATCATCGATTATAATACCTTACGTACAGTTTGAGATCACGAAATACCATGCATAATGTTCTACGTGTAATTCTGCTGTATCGTAAGTACATTTTTCAAATTCCTCCGCATTTATTCCATGGACGCTTGCTACATCGCTCCTCGAAAAATAGCAGAACTATAATTTAAATTTTTGTCGACAAGCATGTTTACGACTTCTAGTCCACGGAACTGAGCAAAACACAAGTACCATATCAACAAAGTACCACTTATTATATATGCAACGGAGAAAGATTCATCGTACAAATTGCACCTGCCGTGTAAATAATTCATCCATCGTTGATGCAACGCTTCGAAGTCAGATTTTATGTTTTTTTTTTTAACGATTTGATTTATGAATTAACTCGCAAATTATAAGATTCGTTTTAATTAATTTTCTTCTTCGTTTTTGTCCCGTTTTCTTTTTTTTTTTTTTTTTTTTTACGAATATCGGTCAGTGGGCGACGAGACGCAAACGCGTTACGATTACGAGGCGACGTGGTAGTCGTAATCGATGGAAAGAGAGCCACTTTCGGAGCTTACGACGCGAGCTTACGATCTGCTCGAAGGAGCTCGATCCTTTCGTATTTTTTCTAGGGTCGTTCGGCGCGTACCGAGGGAAAGAATAGCTCGTAAAGAGCGGCTGCAAAGGTCGGCATCTGCGATGCGCAATTAACGAAAGGGTTTTCGCCTGGCGTCCGCCTCGTTCCTCCGGCGCGCGCGAGATACCTTCCCCGGCACAGCCGCCGCGCTCGTTGACAAGCCGTTTGATTTACAACGAGCTTTTATTTTTTAATCTCGGCCCAACTGTCACCGCTTCCCTCGCTTTTGTTCGTTTCGCGCTTCTTCCACCGCTCGCCGCCGGAAGGCGGATTATCGTGTTCGATTCTCCGCTCGAAAGATGGAAGAGTTGCGAAGAAACCGCACGACGAACGATCGTGTCGCGAAGCTCGAAACACGCCGGGTTCTCGCTTAACTCGGGATTTGGGACTCGAGGGTACTTAACCCTCGGGATGGGTTACGAAATGACTTTATGGCAGATCAGAGGCACGGCTCGGATTGCATAAGGGGGGTGCGCGCTGCGGTTGCTCCGCGTCCAAGGATCGTTTCGACCGTCTGACAACGAGCAGACGGACCCTCGAGAATTTCGCAAATGGAATCCTGATTGCGCGTACGCGCGACGTCGGTTATCCTTTCGTCGGTCGGTCGATCGTCGTTTTAACGAACGCTGCCGCGTACCCACCTCCTCGCGAGTAATTCACGGACACGAGGGAAAACGGTTTGCGGGAGAGAGAGAGAGGAGGGGGAGAGAGAGAGAGGGAGAGGGCGAAAGTGCAAGCTCGGTGGATTCCAAAGACGACGGTTTAAAGGAGCATCCGGATAGGCGACGAAACTCGTTCGGCCGTTCGACGAGGCAATTTCGCGTGACGATCGACGCGCGCGAGAAACCCCGAGTTTGAGCACCTCTTTGTAATTTTACGTTGCCGTGGGGTGGCTAAAGCTGACGCAGTGGGGTAGGTGGTCGAGGTATGCCCAGTAGCCAATTCCCGACTCTGGCCTCGACTCGCCGGGTCCATTCATCGCCGAGCACTACGTGACCGGTTTACCAATCCAGCTCTTCCTACACCGACACCGACGCCCCTGTCCCGTCTCTACCTTTCGCCTGCCACCGCGTCGTCGTCGGCCCCGCGCTACCTTCGCACACGTCTACGCGTATCTGCCAGACAAACCCTCCGTGTCATATCGACCGACCAGCTCGCCGTGCTTCGAATTCCCCTCGCGCGCGATACCGAACTTGCCTCGTCGACCGTAGCCCGCAGCTTTCCTTCGACTTTTCGATTCTTCGCCGACGATTCTTCGTTCGCGAACACGCGGTTACGTGGTTCCTCGCGGAAACCTCGAAACGCGTTCGAAGATCGACGCCTACGCGAACCTTCGTTAGAAGTTGGAAGAGCGAGCGTGTGCTCGCAGGGGGCGTCGCTCGTCGCGCGTACACGACCACGACCACCAGTACCAGGAGGAAAAGGAACAGAGGAAGAAGGTGGAGAAGCGAGGGGGGCGACAGGCTCGATCGGCTCTCGGTTTCCACGCGATGATGACATGTTAATGTATGGATACGTAGTACGTAAGAGCGTGTCTGGATGGACGAGGGAGGGCAGGTGAGGAGGAGCGGAGGCGAGAAGGGCACGGTGGTGGCAAGCACGAGCCAAAGGAGGACCCCCTTTCCTGCCGGATGAGTTTCTTTCGGTTCAAAACGAACGGGTCCTCGGCCCCGACATCCCGAGTCATTGTCGCCCTGCCTTCTTCATCTGCATACAATGCCGGAGACATCCGCGGCTCGAACCATCCCCCCCGTTGTTCCCCCGCGCCCCGGACCGCCCTCTGTCTCCCCCGACGTCTCGACGCGACCCAACGTATCATCGGAATATCGTTAATATGCCCGCCCATCGAAATTACCGAACGCGCGATCCAACCGAGAGCCAAGGAGACGCGTCGAAGCCTCGTAGCACGCGCCGAGATCTACGAGAGTTTGCTTACGAATGCTTTCGGATAAAGTTTTTGCTCGCCTTTTCGGGCCTCTCGATCGACAACTCCAACGATCGCGTTCCTTCGTAGCGAATGCAGAAAGAGGAGCGCGCGAGACGCGACGCGCGCCAACTGTTTGGGAAATTGGAAAATCCGGACGTCGAACAGAGGGGAAAGAAGAATCCTCGATTAAGAGCAGAAGGTCGAGCTCGTAACAGTTAGTCGTGTGCCCCCTTTCGAACCGAATAGCGGCAACAGTTGCGGTTTATGAAATTACATCCACCCTGATGCTCCAGACACGGCGTCGCTACGCCAAGCTTTTCTCCGCGGCAGGCTTCTCGCGTGTTCTCGCGTGACGAGACTTCTCTTGCTCGTGCAACGCGCGAATCGTGATCGCGGTGGCCGATATTCGTGCGGCGACGAGGTAAAGCGGCGCTGGAGATTAAGTGGAACGGCAGTTTTGCAAACGTGAGATTTCGGTAGGGTGTCCCTTGCCGTATTTGTCGCGAGTGCCGCGCGGCACAGGGACGATTTATATTTGGGGTCGAGCGTGGAACGCGTTTCTCGGCCACGCTCTATAATATCCAGCACGAGCGTAGCCATCTTTATCTCTGCTATTAACCCCCGGCAAGTAATTAAATTAAATGATCCACGGTCCCTCGATCATCCGGCTCCTAAGTGCCTATTTATTCCGACACCCTTCGAACGTTGCGCGATCTTCCATCGCCGCGAACGTTGCGTGAATTCCGAATCGCGTCCCTTCGAATTTCTCCAGCCTCCCCCCCCCCCTCCCCCCTGTCGATGACGATCGACGTCGAAACGCGTAATCGTCGTTCGTACGTACTTGCCCCGGAGAAATTCAGTCGCCGAAGTTCGGTGTCTCGGCGCAGCTGGTTCGAGATCGTCGAAGGATGTATGCGAATAGCGTGGCAAGGGGAGGGGGGGGGGGGCCCTTCCAGGGCCGATCGAGCTTTCTCGAGTACCGACGCGCAAAAAAGAAATCGGCGGGAGGGAGGGATTGACACCGAGGGGCCCTGCCGCGGTACGAAACTCGCACGCGTTATAGCGTAGAGCGTAGAGGGTCGAACGGCGTTGCTGGCTAGCTCCCGAGGGAGCTGCGTTCCATTTTGCATAAATCGCGAGACACCCCGCCGTAGCGAAACCTCGGGGAGTTGGCGGAATAGCTCGAATCCGCCGGCACAGCGATCACGAAGGGATGAAAGTGCCTGAGCCAACCGTCTCGTCCGATATTTCGCTCCCTTTTTCTCCGCAGTCGCAGAGACGTCAAGCTACTCGACGCGGTGAGATTTCCTGGTGACGATTCACCGAACGTCGGAAATAGTGGACGCCGAGGTTCGACCCGAGCGGACACGGCAGGCACACGTCGTGCGGTTCGCGTCCCTCGGAAATCTAACCCTCTTTCGCGGGTCCGCTCGATTCAACGTTAACGGCGATATGCCTCCTCTGGCGGCCACGGAGCGGTATCGTTTTATAGTCGGTGCACGATAACTCAGAGACAACAGGACGGCGCAGGGGATGCGAGATCCCTCGTATTCGCGATTCTCGTTCGATGGCTCGAAACGAAACGAAACGAAACGAGACGAAACGAAACGAAACGAAACGAAACGAAAGGATGGTCGTCGATGCAGTTAACGATTCGAGTTTCGCGGTTCGTCACGCGGAGACGTTCGACCTTCGAATCGCGGATTCGCGACAGCATCGAATACACGGCAACCGGTAAGCGTGGAAAAAAGTGAAACGCATTTGGCTGCGTCGCGTTCCAACTGTCTGGCGTTCGTTAGTCGCAAATCCCCGAGCCGGGAGGTAGGTTTTTTTCGAAAGGATCCGCACAGTCATTAGCGGGAACAGTCGTTCGGCGACGCGATCCAACGATCGATCGATCGAAGGCGATCACGATTGATCGCCCGATATGGCTCGTCCCGTGGAACCGGTAACGCGCGGTATCCTTAGACGTACTTTGGGTAAAACGGTAATCGAGCAGCTGCGACCGGTTGCATCACTTTCGCATCGGATTTAAGTCGAGTCTTAAACCTTGGCTTAGCGTCTCGATACGTCGTTTCGTTCGACGGGAAAGTTTGGCCGGGTTTAAATATCGAGAACGCTTCCCCCCGACCGGCACGTTTTCGCCTGCTTATTCCGCTTTTATCGCGTGATTCTCTAAGCGCGAGTCGCGACAGATCGTGCTTAATCGTCGTCGTTGTCGAAAAAAGGTCGAAGCAGTCGGTCGAATCGAAGAGAAACAGAAAGGTCGAAGAGAAGCGGTCGGATGGCAGAACAAGACAGGCTTACGCAAGTCCCATACCTGTAAGTTAAGATTAACCTTGCTTAGCGGCATGGAGCGTGGAGAGAAGTACGGGGACTGTCGAGACCCGGGCCGGTTAACGAACGAGGACGTTTGACGGGATTAATTTATGTCCAGTTTGGTAACCGAACGAACAGATACGAGCGTCCATATCAGGAGAGAAGACGCAGGAGAAAGGGGAGGGACGAATTTTCGAGTCGCGCGTACGAGTATCGTCGAGAGTTCGTGTTCGATCGAAGAGTTTGGTTTTAGGGAATAACGTTGGTCTCTTGCCGCGCATCTTTTCCTCCGATCTCGCGCGTTTCTCTAACCCGTAATCCTATCTCGAGGGTTATACGATGTATAGACGAAGATCGCCTTGCCAAATCGACCGCGTCCATTTACCTTCAACTTTCGCTCCGGGTGACGAGAAAATTCGTATCTCGTCGTCGGACGGTCTATCGTCGACGTATGTCGACCAAGACACTGCCGTCGAGTTCCAGCGTTCTCGCGACTAATCCGCGACAGCTTTAACCCTCGTCGGCGAAAGGAGAGTCCTAGGGGAGACCGACGACGCTTCGAACGCTCGCTTCGCGGCTACGCCGAGTCGACGAAATTCGGCTGGAACAGCTATCCCTCGCGTAAAGCGGCTAACCCTGTTCTCGAGCGTTACGACTTTTCTCGAGCGACGTCACGCCCAAGGAAGGAACGGCAAGTTGGATTCGAAGGGAAGTTGACGGACCGTTTAGTCGGAATCGCGCGTTGAACATAGGTCGATGCAATGTCCGAGAATAGAACGGTTTTTCCAGCGGGACGTCAAACGATCGAACGATCGAACGATTTAATCGAGAAGGGGCAAGACACGCGTATTTGTCGAGCGTACGGTGCGCGCGACCGTTCGCCTAACGGTAAGCGCGCTATTGGCAAGGGTTTGCTCCTGTCGCGCGGCGCTTATACTTAGATGGTTTATAAATCGCGTGGCGATAGTATCGGCGAGACGATAATAAAGGCCCGGTCTCGGGCCATTGCGCACCGGTTGCCCGCTATAACGATCTCTCGCGCTACGTAGCACGCTGACAGCGGCTCGCTCCCGAATCGAGCGGCCGCGTCCTCGATCGCTCGTCTCGCCCTGCCTCGCCGTGCCTCGTCGCCGAACGAGAATCGCGGCGAGTCGGGCCGATGAAAAATTTCTTTTAAATCGTCCGTCTAATTGCGATTTGACGAGCTCGGTCTGGTTAGCCGGAGGCTTCCGTGTCAGCGATATGGTCGCGCGTTGTTTCAAGGCCCATCAGCGGCATGATCGATGATCCACGAGCAGCGAGCAACTTGCCAAATTTCACGGTGAAGCTTAACGAGAGAGTTCGCGGAGCGGCCGAACCAGTCCCGAGCTGGGCTTACAGGCAACGCCGACCGAGCAAACAAAATTTCGACGGTTATCGAGCAAGTCGCGATCCTTTTTATTTGCGCGCGTTTGATCCTCCACTACCATTCTCCTTGAATCGAGCTTGTCCCCCGGAAGAAAAGAGAAAGGAAGAGAGACGGCTCGTTAAAGTCGCTAGTCCGATTTATTTATCGCGAGAAGGAAAGGTGGCTTAGCGGGGATCAGTTCGAAGGTTGGTTCATTGAGCGGCGGCCGGTGTCTGGATCGGCGAGTGATTGATAGTGATTTGGCAGATAGCGATCGGAGAACGCAGAGAGGTGTGCACCTGACGGTGCGCGCGAGACGAAAAGAGAGAAGGAAGATCGGGTCGGATCGACTGGATCGGCCGGATCGGTACGGCGTGGCTCGGTCCGGCTCGGTTCGACTCGCCTCGGTTCGAACGTGGTCCGACAGACTAACTAAAAAAGAGAGAGACAGAGAGAGAGAGAGAGAGAGAGAGAGAGAGAACGAGAGGGAGGGCAGGAGCTAAGACGATCCACAACAGACGAAGGTGGCTTCTGCGTGCTTCGAAAACCCGTGGAACCTATTATCCGAGGTAGGCAGCGGCTATCGGCGAGGAGCATCTTTCCGTGTGGGTGTCCGAATACCCTTAAGACCCCATAAGTCGAGTGCCACCCTGCCGAGAAAACCGCCCCCGCGAACTGTTCGCTAGACACCTCCTTAGACACCCTTTCAATTTCCTATATGCCCGATAATCATCTATTCGTCCGGATCTCACCGCGGGTGGAACCTCCTCTATCTCTTCCTGCCTTTCTTTCTTTCTTTCTTTCTTTCTTTCTTTCCTTTTACGTTTCTCCCCGTCCTCCACCTTTCGTTCGTTCTTCTTTCGTTCATTCTTCCTTCTCGATTGCACGCCGTCTTTCGAGGTTGGCCTATCCTGGCTTTTCTCCAGGGTATCGAGGACATCTTTGCCGAGGACATAATTGGAAGTATCGAGATTAAGGCGGTCGATAGCCGAAACGAGAATATTAGAGCCAGTCCGAGCCCGATAAATTACGACGGTGACACGTCGGAGAAGTGGTCCGGCCGGAAATCGACGGTGAAATCGCGCCACCCCGGAAATCGTCTCGAAAATTTCTCGCAACGCTCCACCCGTTGGTCACCCCTGCTACCGTCGAAGGAAGCCAGCTCGACGTCCGTGACAAAGCATTGTTTCCCTCGCGCGCCTCGTAATCTATAGCCTTTAAATTTTCTAAAGTACTCAATCACCCGGCGTATTTTTATGCAAACGCCGTCTCACGAGGATCCCCGGACCTTAGCGAGGCGTCACAATAAAGCCATGACGTATGAATCTACCGGCGACATAAACTTGGCGCGCGTATTATTAACCGCTATTTCACGAGACTCGCGTCAGGACCGCTTACCTGAGACCTACCGTCAACCTACCGTCCCGACGCGTTGCCACCGCCACGGAAGAAAACACCGCTGCTGCCCTTTTCTGCTCGGGCTCGGCCGAATTTTTTTCGATTTTCTTTTTTTTCTTCGAAAATTAGACGACCAATTAGCATCGCACGGAGCGAGGCTAGGTACGCGCCGCGTGTCCCTGGGAAGTTGGTGTTGTTCGTTGATATATGAATATTCGCGAGGAAGGAGAGACGCGAGCTCGTATAATTCGAAGTGCGCCGGGGGCCATGAAAACGCACGGCGTGTAAACTGTCCAATAAGTAAGGGACCGAACACGAGGGCCGCCCGTACCCGTTCGCTTCTTGTAGTTTGCGCCGTACGCTGCTGCCTGCGTTTCATAACGTACGGCGTACGTATCGAAGAGGGAGGGCCGAGGGCCTAGGGATGCCACCGCCGCTATAAAGAATATCCGAGAGACCGAGAATAAAAGCGGCTTGACTTATTTGAACCACCACGACGGAAGGAGAAAGAAACGTGGACGGGGCCCTGGACGTTGAGGGGCAGAGAGACGCAATTGGGTAAAGACAGAGGAGAGGGTCAGGGACCGAGATGGAAGACGGGAAGGAAGAATCGAGGGGGAGCGAGACCCCGGTCTAACCGGCCGCGAGACCTCGTGCAGCAACGAGGACCAACAGCCGCAGAAGCGGTTGCCGAATACTTCTATATCGTTCGACCTTTGCGATCCGTGCACGCGTGCCCACACACGTCGGTCTTCTATCGACCATCGGCCGACCGATTCGCGAATCTCCGTGCCCGGTATCTCCGTACCAGATGCAAGTAAGTCGAGAGCGTAAGTCGGTTGGCGATAAGGCTCGTCGTTATCTATCGTTTCGACTTTTATAACGCCGGTATGTTGTCGCTGCCGGTATCCAGCGAGCGGAACAAAAGGTCGGGCGCGTTAATTGCAGAGAGCGGATAGAGTAGCTACGATAGAGGCGTATGTTGGCCGACGTTGGAGAACGCGATGTAGGGAACCGGATAGGTGGCAACTCGCGTGGACGTACGGTGAGACGCGATGAAAGGAGCAGGGCCACTAAGTGACGGTAATTATCGTAAAAACAGTGATTTTTCGCAGCACAGCGGTCGACTATTTATAGAGGCCGACTCACGTCGATCGTCGCCTATGCGACGTTTGTATTCGCAACCTCGTAGCTCGTACACGCGTTCACGCACACCGCCGAGTCGAAAGATCGCCGAACAGGAATTCCTTCTATCGTCGAAAAAGTATCCTCGTCGTTGACTGTTTGGACATTTTCTTTCGGTAGACGATCGTTCGACGCCTATTTCGACCGGCTTTCTCCGACCTCGTCGCGTTCGCGATCTTTCGTTACCGACGCAACGCGCCACCGCGTCGTCGCGCTACTGTACTTACACACTTTGGTCTTTAAAGAGTTGCGCAACGTCCGTTTGGAAGATGTCAAGACGCTGGTAATCGTTCGCCGGTGCGCTAAATCTTCTCGCGGGTACAGAGAGTCGGAAAGTACGACGCGATAAGGATACGGTCGCGTTGCTTAGATCCGATAATTTTCTGTTCGCAGGACATCTGGAGTCCCGGCGATCGACCGGAGGGGGAGACGGAGGAAAAGAGAGAGAGAGAGAGAGAAAGAGAAAGAGAGAGAGAGAGAGAGAGAGAGAGAGTGAGTGTAGCGGAGGCTGAAGAGCGACCTTACGCGACGCTACGAGACACAGCGAATCCTTTCAGAAGCGGCTATGTTTATCGACGTAATATTTGCTCGTACGTTCGCGTGGAACGAAGCGCACACGCAGCGGTGAAATTTGTTTAATCTGTCGAGCGATAATTTAATATAATTTTTTGCGCAAACGTCGCGCAATCGCGCGACCTGTTCGCGACACGGTCCAAACGACCAACGTCGAATCGCGATACGTGATTTCGTGGCGATCGGCTGATCGACGCGACGCGTCCTTTTCACCTTTTCGACCCTACTTCACGCTTGTTTGTCGTAACGTCGATTGTACGGAAAAACAACTTCTACTACTGTAAAGTGTCTGTGTAAAATTGTTTCTTTCAAATATATACTTGTAACAACGTTGCCTCGTGTTTGCTTTATTTTTCAATTACAACGACCAACCGACCCGTCATCTTTCGAACAAACGATGGATCGACCAAAGATCGATTCACCGTCGACTTTGCTTCTCAAAGAGCTTAACCTCGGATCGTAAATACTGGTTGTCAGGGTCCGGAATGCTGACGGAATGCGCGCTGTTCCAGTCTCGTTATCCGCGCGACGTTTCATGCCCCGTCAAACCGTGGAAAGACGTCGACGACGCCTTGTTACGTCACCGTGTAAAAATCGCGGCAGCCTCGTTTTCCAGATCGAGTTCGACGTACCGCGAGGTCGCTGGAGCTCGCTCGCTCGTCGTCGAATCGAAGCGTTTGCAAAGTGAACGCGTTTCGATTAATTTCGTCTATTAAGGGACGATCGGAGCGAACGATTATAGCTCGGTGGTGGCAAACGGGAAGAACGGAAACGCGTAGCGTTCCAATAATTTCATTAGACCTGGCAAAGGCCCGCTGGCTAGCGGCGGTTGGATTTTTTTCTCCAGCGACGTCGCCACCTCCCGGAACAAACAAATTCAATTTCCCACGTACAAAGAATCGCTCGTTAAAATCGGAATCGCGGATAGCCCCGATCGTAATTGTTTTCATTTAATAAACCGGCCGGACTTTCGTTCCGATATCGGGAAGTAATAAAGAGATTTCGTTAAAATTCATGACGGGCCGATCGAGCCGCGCCACGGCTTACCACGGAGGTAAGTAGAGAGCGAAATGCATCAACAACGACTCGATCGATTCGGTTTTCAATAACGGAGACCCCCGTTCCTTTCGTAATGCGACGCGAGACCGAGCTCGATCGAGTGACGGGGTGCGCCGTGTCGATTAAAATTTCCGCCGAATATCTGCTTGCCGGCGAACGACGCGACTTTTCGAGCAGCGTAAACTCCGTTAGTTGGAAAGGAGTGTCGCGCCTTCTGACCCATACGCGCCAGAATTCCACCCAGCTGACCTAACTTCGCAGTTGCAGTCGCACCCACATGGTCGCCTTACCTGAACGAACGCACACGCGCGTCGGCTTCGCGGTATCCTACGCGACACCGCACCGTTCGCAAGTTTTCTGCTTTTCGCGTACATAACGGCTCGCCGTTGTCGTACGTTCGCAGGAATTTTTCGACGAACCGCGCGTTAACGGTTCGAATTGGTTTGCCCGTCAACGTCCAACGTCCGATAGACGCGCAACGGACAGCGGACAGCGGGCGATAAGTGGCGGAAACCGGTAAAACGAAGAAGAAATCTGGCGGGACAGAGAGGGCACAAGGGGGGATCCGCGGTACTGGCAAGTGGAATCGCGAGAACGACGTATAGCCGTACGATGAACGCGCGCGAAACGATTTTCGCTGGAGGACGCATAAATCGCATCGCTAGCAGGAAATTTATTAAGCGCGCCTAACGACAAACACGCGCGTACGTTACATCGTTGGATGGCGATGTGGCGTGGCGCGGTGTGGCTTGGGTTTTGCCGCCGTCGCCGCGTATTGCCAGCTCAGTAAGACGTCGACTCGCGTTCTTCTATGAAACCGCGCGTCTCGTTTTGTCACGGTTAATGAAGTTACCAGGCTCTGTGCGAGCAGCAGCGTGTAACGGGCTTTCGTATTCATCGGTCAATTCGCATTAGCATTATACGTCCGCCGATCTGGTAGTCGCGGCTATAGTCGCCATTAATCCTTCACCTTCCACGAGGTACCATTAATCACCCGCTTTATCATTTTCCTATCGTTTTAATAGAATACACAAACACGTTGCGGACGTGTGCCCGTGTTCGGCAACGCGTTTGACCTACATATATCGGCGAACGACTTTGAACGACGCGACGCGACATAACGCAACGGTGTCGATCGTAACGCCGTTGCGTAACGATTCGGCCGCTAATTAGAAAGCGTTTCTTCGGTAAAAGCGGACGCACGCGATCCAACGAAATCGCGATATGCAACTTGCGGTTACGTTATAGCAGGTGGTCAGTGGGGATTGCGGCAACCGGCGCAATATCCACGGTTGTCGCTAGACAGATCGATGGACGGCGAATTTTCCGCGGTGGTGCGCGCTACTTTTCGTCGAATCGCCGCGGCCTTGGACTCGAACGGATAGATGGAAAAGCGTCCGCGGCTCCTTGGCACGAGAGCGCCGTTGCACGTGTGCGAAGGTGCGAAAAAGAGGGAGGCGTGGAAGGGTGGTGACGGCAGCGGTGGCGGCGGCGGCGGCGGCGGCGGCGGCGGCGGCGACGGCAGCGGCGAGAAGGAAAAAGAAACGCTAGTTGGGAGAGCGAGAAGGGAAGGAAGGACGAACGGTGCATACGCGGCATACATTAGCATAGGTTTGCTCGGCACGGGCTGTTTCATAGGTGGTTAGTTGGCACGCGACCGTCAGAGGTTCGACGTTGCCAGTCGATGAAGAGAAGGGATTTCGAGCAACACGCAACGTTTTTTGCCGGCTTCGAAACAAAAGCCTCGACCCGGCGCGGTGGCGATTAGCCGAGGAAACCGAGACGCGTGTCGCGTACACGCGCGCTACCTCCGAGGAAACCTCGAAGAAACGGTCTGGTACCGCGACGAGATGGAAAGATGGAAAGATGGAAAGAGAGAAGAAGCGCGCGCGCTCTCTGCCACGCAGGACCGACTCTTCTCGACGGCCTTAGAGGTTTTAATGTTATGCGGGATTCCCTTACCCCGTGAATGAGACGAGAGAAAGAGAGGACGAACGGCAGAGGGTGGGGGGAGCGGGGAGAAGGTCTGGGCCCCGAGTCTCTCCTGCTCGTAGGAAGCCGTTAACCCACTTGTTCGTCGTATACTAATGAGGATGAAAATGAGATGACTGCGTTTATTTTAATTTCATCAGGTGCAAAGGACGTCGGCCGTGCGCCTCGGCTGCACCTGCCTGGCTCGTGCCGACCTGACCGTTCGTGCTCGATGGACCGCGTAACGCCGCGAATTATCGTTCTCGATGACTTTCCCTCTGCTTTTTCTCCGTTTCCACTTTTCCGTCAACGGGCTGAGACGAACGCTTCGAACGAATCGAACGGCCGAGGCGGTTGGAAGAGGCGGGAGGGGGGGGGGAAGAGGAGACGGCTTCGATCGGATCTGGGTTAGGAAAAAGATATCGTTGTCGTTCCTTCGGCGGTTGCTTCTTCCACCAACAATAGGAGGAAGCTTTCTTCGTCTTCTCTCTTCGTCTCTCGTTTTCTCTCTGTCGTACCCTCTGTCCGTTACGTTTTCGCGCCGATTGATCCCGATTCGAGGAGGCAGCAGCAGCAGCAGTATCATCGACGCGAGAATACACCGTGCGTTCGAGACGAAGTCTATTTACGTATGCACGATTGTCTCCTCGAGAAGGAGAGGAAAAAGAGAGAGCGTCGAATGGCAGAGGGGTCTGCGAAGGGGTGCGGGCGAGAGAAAGGAAGGAAGGAAAGAAGGAAAGACGGAAGGAAAGGATTTCGGTTTGCGCACGGTTCGACGACGATGCCTCGGAGACGATCATCTATCTCAGGGGTGTGATCTTCCCAACCCCTTCCTCGCCTCCTTCTCCCCCCTCACCCCCCCCCCCGTTGAGCAGGAACGAACGCGGGGGTCACAATGGTTTGCATACACTTTCCCATAGGGATGACACCGTTTGAACGTATACCTGGACCTTTAAACGTCGGTCGAAGAGAGAAAAGGGATACGTAACGTATGGAGATCTATGCAAAATCGCGCGTACCTGAGCGGAGGATATATCCGTCCGATAGCACGGGGTCACCCTTTCCACGGTGTTTATTGTTCCAGATCGGCAGGAGAAGGGTTGCGCGCTGGCCCGTACCCTCTCCACCCGAACACCCCTTTTCCACGGCCGTCCGCGTTGCCTTCTTCCACGCAGAGTTTCTCTTTCCCGGCAGAGCAGCAACCCTTGAATTTTAAATTATGCAACGACCGGGCCACTGCCACTGGCAACGAGAAGCCGAGACAGAGGGGTAAAGGAAGAGGCTGAACCAGGTATATTCAAATGGGCATATTACCTGGGCTCTTCCTATTCAAACAGCCAAGCTACCTCGTAAACCCCCCTCTTCCTCCTCCTACCGATCATCGGAGGAGATTTATAATAAAAGCAACACGGCCTGCCACCAGCGAAGACTCTCGGAAAGATTCTCACGGTGTCTCCTCTCGACTTCCGCTCCTCTTGTTCCCGACCATCGCTACTTTGCCTATCGGACCGATGTCGGCGGGAGAGGGGGCACCGTCGGTGGCGAGGACACCACGGCATCGATGCGTTTGCATCTTCCGAACGATCCGCAGTCGTTTTCAAGGGGTTCGATCGGTCGACCACTCTCACGAGAAACCGTTAACGTCGCGTTATTCCGAGCGACCGTTTCACGCTTTCCAACGGACTTTCTCCGATCCGTTGACTGTTCGATGCGTTCGTTTCGTTTCGTCGCGTCGCGTTACGTTACGTTACGTTGCCTCGGTCGATCGGAGGTATCGCGAAAAGAATCGTTAGCCGGAAGCGCGAGGAACCGAGAAGACGATCGAGGTAGCGCGTGGCGATGTTTCTGCGGCACGGCGATCAGACGCGTCTGGTCCTACGGTGGGTTAAGGTCATCCCCCTTGTCGCGGAATCGGAAATTAATGCAACGCATCGCCGGGACTGGCTACCTAACGCCAGGCGTAATATGCAAATGTCGAGGCCGGCTCGCGCCTCGTCGAAACGAGGAAGAGAATGGAAGATCCCCGCTTTCTTCCTTTCGCTCTCTCTCTCTCTCTCTCTCTCTCTCTCTCTTTCTCTTTCTCTCTTCCGCTCGTACTATCTCGCCCGGCTCGCGTCGCCTTCCGTTTCGTTCTGTCTCGCATCTCGCGAGCCGGACCAGCATCCATAGCAGGCCGTGGAAGAAGCGAAGAACAGCGACCGTGGAGAAGACCGAGACGAAGAAGGAAGAACCGATGCGCCGCTATAACGCTACCCCGTACGTGTTCCTTCTCCTTTTCGACTTTTTCTCTCTCCCCGTATCTCCGTCGTACACACCGACTCTTCCGACAGATAAATAATTCATCGAGGCTGCATGCTTTATGACGATTATGCTAATCCACGTGAACCTGTTACCACCGCTTACCCGTGCGCGTGCAGCCTGAATGGACGATGCAGGAATCGTAGGCGATACTTCGCACGTGTCCATCGAAACGTCCAACCTACGGACACGAGCCCGAGAGGATGCAACTACTTCTCTCGTCTCTTTCTTTCTTGCCGCTCCAGTTCGTCCGATTCATCGTACATCAAATAATATGCCATCGAATGCTCGTCCCGTGCCGTCGGTGGTACGCGCGAACGAGAAAAGAGGCGGACAGGTGGCCTAAGGAAGTTTCGACAAAACGTTGGAAACCGATGACCGACTCTCCTTGTCTCTCGTTCACGCTCTTTTCCCCTTTCCCTCTCTCTCTCTCTCTCTCTCTCTATCTATCTTTCAATCGCTCGCTCTCTCTCCCTGGCCGTCCATCTACGCGCACGAGCTCGCCGGCCCTTTTCTCCGTCCTTGGCACAATGACCCCACGAGATTCCTTTTTCGTTCCATTAAAGTTGCATCACTCCGCCGTACCACCTCGTAGTCGATATTTATCGCGCGCGATGGAAAAAGCCTGTCAGCTTATCGTCAAACGACACGAACGACAACGACAGCCATCGCGTAAAGAACGTACGACCGACGGTTCGTTTGATTTACGCGCGAAACCGGCCGCGGGTTTCGAGGGGGAAAAGATTTTCGGACGCACGACCGGTCGCACGCGTGCGAGCTAAGTGGAACGCGTTCCACTTGATCGGCCGTTTTCGTGGCGGTCGCCGTCAGTCGATGCGTATCGTAACGACATCCGCGCTCCAACGATACACCGCGATTTACACGGCGTCGCCACGTAGGAGGATGGTTTTCGAGCGACAACGAGCGGAATGTAACGTCGCGCGTACCACGCACGATGGACGCGTAAATCCAGCCACTTTTACCACCGCTCTCGTTTCTCTCTCTTCTTTCCTCTTTCTCGTTCTTCTCGCCTGCGCTCCGACACGCTTTTCTCACGCGAACCAACGCCTTTCCCGTTTTTCCACGGTAACTCGTTAATCGGCGAACGTTGGCGAGCGTCGCCGCTACCGGTTAATTACGTCGAACGACGCGAAAAATGTCGCGTTGCCGGACCGATCTATCGATCGATCGATCGATCGATCATTCGCCGTCAGTTTCAACGGTCGCTTCGTCGACGTAGTCGGCGGCGAGGAACGATCTTTGCCAATTACCGCGGCAGAACTACGCAATCGGCGGTGGTTTCTTTCGCGCGGCTGAACCAGTTGCAAGGAATCGGAGAGCATATCTTTCTCTTTCGGCCGGCAAAGACGAAACGCCGCGCGGTCGAGAGCGTGGGAGGATAGTCGCTCTAATGTCGAGTAGACCCGGAAACCGAGCCGAAGCATGGGCTCTCTTATCGCGTTTCAGCTTCCCCAAGCCAGCCTTTTATTGGCATTGCTAGTTATCCGGGACTATCTAATAAATTGTTGGCGAAGGGGCGCGAGTGCGTGTGTGCGTTTACGATTAGATTCGTCGTCGGCGGTTTCCAACTGCCAGGCGTTCGCGTGGCTTCTGTGGACTTTGCAGTTTCTCGCGGCGAAACGGTGCGCGTTCGTCTACTAGAAATTCAGTTAGAAACGTCGACTGGAAATTCCGACGGTCTATGGTAAAATACACGATTCGCAGAGGCAGCACCACGTTCGTCGCGTTCGAGTGGCGAACGAACGACGCGACTGCTTTTTTGGTGGAAAGCGGGCCTCTCGCGACACGCGAGACCGCGCACCGGAGGCAGAGAAAAAAAGGACGATTCAGGTTGCACCGAGCGTATACGTTCACCTGAAAAACCACGACTTCCTCCAGGTGCGCGCGACCTGTTCCAAAGGCGTCTCTCTACTCTCCCATTTGCCATCGCAGGCCTGTCAATGGGAGACAGGCTCGATTCCCCGTAAACGGGACGTTCGATCGTTCCATTTCTCCTCGATTAAAATCGTGACGCGCGTCGATGCCTACTAGCGTTTTTCTAACGACTTGCCTCGGAATCGATTCGATGCCGGCGTCGCCGATCGTGGCAACGAGTCGATTTCGAGCGCGCGATACGCGAAAATGCAAATTTCCTTTCGATCGAAGGGCCGGAAAGGGGTCGGTTGGAAATTCGAATCGAACCCATCGTCGATCGCACCCCGTGCCACGTCAATGGGAAGCAGGTAGAAGAAGGAGCATTACGATCGACAGGCAAACACCGTGCGCTCTTCTCTCGGTCGGCGAGACTCGGTGGTGGTGGTGGTGGTGGTGGTGGTGGTGGTGGCTGGGACGACGAGCGACACCGCGACTCGGGCGAAGAGGTAAGCGTATCCGACGATGGCTGCGGGCCGAGTTAACGCGTTTCTTTTATTATGACACGCAACTGGAGCCAAGCCGACCCTGCGCAACCGTTTAGGGAAATTTCCTTCCACTGTTATTCAAACGAGGGTACAACCGAAAACGCGACCCGTTCGCGCTGCCCCGTCAACCTATGCATATCGATCATTCTTCGATTCGATGAATGCGCCAACCAACCGAACCAACCCTTCTGCCTCTGTCGAAATGGCATCAACGGTTTTTTTCTCGTTCGCGTCCTTGCTACTCGTCGCGAAACAGCGACGATTCGTTCCGCAAGCTTCGCCAAACATCGCGGATGGATACTCGGTCAGCGACGAACGCATCCTTTCGCCGCCGCGGGTTGGTCCGAGTCTTTCGACGGTTGTAAACTCGTTTGGCTGCGACCTTCGGTGGCGTTAAACGAACGCTATTCATCGAACTCTGTGCGCGTTCGTTCGGACGCGTGTAAACACACGGAACGGCAGCGAAAGGGAAACAAACGGCAGACAAGGTGGAATCGAGGGAGAAGGTTTCGCGTTGGACCGCGTTCACGAATTTTCCAAGCGGGAGGCGTGTGAGCCGCGTAGAATCCAGAGACGAGGTTCGCTGCTGTTTGTGTTCGAGAAGTAAATTACAATAATCGAATAGAGACGGTTAATTGCCCCTTTGGTTCGTCGTCTCCGACTTACCCTCCTCTTTCCCTCTCCCGTTAACCCGGTCTTATTCGCGCGTACAACCTTCCGCGCGACCGGCGCAGCCGAAACGAGGTTTTTGTCAACGAAACGGTTCGGCAAGAAACGCGGGAAATAAGCGTATCGCGTCGAACGAGATTTTTTTCCTCGCTAAACGAGCAAAGTGGAACGAGCGAACGGCGGAGTCCACCGGTGTTTCGAAATACCAGCTAGGATTTCCGAAGGATTTATATTTCAAGAAGCCGTGTTCGCGACACTCGGTGACCGGTGCTTATAACCGGACGCACTGGCGTGGCATTAGATATACGAGTTAACGACTTAGAAAAAAAACGCAGGCAGGAATGTCACCTGTTTGTGCAAGTATCGACATTATCCCATTGCGACGCGATAAAATCGAGCTTAAAAGCAAAACAGGATATTACTTAAGCGCGAAAACATTTTGTCTTGAGAAACACAGCCGTCGTCCGATTGATTTATTATGTCGACCGGTGTTCCTCGCCGAGATACGCAGTGGAATACCGCTGAATCGTTGGCGATGCGAAGCGCGAGAAAGAAATTCTGCCGATGCGTTGTCCCGGTGTTTTTCGAATTCCTGCACCGTAGAGACGGCCAATGGTGCACTTGGTCGACAGCTATTATCGTTTTACGAGCTCGTAAAGGAATTAATAGGCATCGACGTCGTAACGCTTAAAATACGTCTCTTTGATTGGACAAGCGCGATCGTGGTGACCGATAGCACGGCTATCTCGATAGTAATCGCGGTAATAGTCGCGGTAGTAATCGCGGTAGTAATCGCGGTAATAATCGCGATGCGATCGATCGGAAACGTTTGACGCGACGGAAAATTTGCTATCGAAACGGAAAGAAAATAAGATGACGCGGAGGAAAATAGAGAAGACCGTTGCGTACCGTCGCCGACCTCTGCTTTCCTGCGTAGTTCCGAGTTGTTCTCTCGCGCGCATTGTACACACTGCGCGATCAGCGAGCAAAGGTAAGCGCGAACGCTCGCCGCCACGGCGAACCGAGAGACGTATTTGTAGAGGCAGCAAAACTAAAAGAAGAGAAACACACAGAGAGGGAGAGAAAGAGAAAGAGACAGAGAGGAGAAGAGATACGTCGGACGAGAAGGATAAAGTCGAGTCGACGCTCGCCATTACCTCCGAGATTCGTTCTAGCTTCCAAGTATTCCGTTGTTCGTTTGCTCCTCTCGGCGGGCACCAAGAACCGCTCGACTATTTCGCCGGTGCGACGACGTGCCGGTCCCATCTTCGCACCGGAGGGGACTTGTCTCGCTCCGAATACCGAGAATTTCGGCATAGAGAAACCCGCGTTCGTGCGCATCGCGAAAGGAGCGTCGCGACCCTCTCGAATCAAGGTCAGACCGTCGGTACCACCGACGCAACCATTCCGTGCCGTTTCGTCGACGCGATAGAGGGGGTTAGATCGGGGGGAGAAAAGCGGAGGGAAGAATTGTAGAAATCGTTGGCCGATGAAGCTGGTGGAGCCGGTGGTCGTGGTGAAAAGTTGGTCGAAAGAAGGTCGAGAATCGAGTTTAGCAGGATTTTGGCGGCGAGGTGTGTAGGGCGACGGAGCCGAAATAGCAGCGGGGAATGCTCGCGGCTAGAGGCGAGAGAGGCCAGCCTTTCGGGACCCGGTCCCCGGTCCCCGGAGTACTGGCGACTGGCGATTATAAAGAACAGTAAAAAAGAAACGAGACGGGAGACACCGACGGCGAAAGAGAGACGGAACGTGAGCGAAGAGAGGAGCGGCACGGCGCGTATAGGCATCGTTGTTGGCTGCGTTTAAAAAACCAGTTGTGCGAGCCGAGCCGACAGCGACGGCACTCCGCCGGGCCATCGAGAAAACCGGCGAGAAGTTGCGCGTGGGCCGCACGACTCCTATAAGGACCACGCTTTCGAGCCCTTCGCCGCATTCAGACGCTTCCACGGTTTGTTTTCTGCCGGATAGGTGACTCGACTCTCGGCCTCCGCTCGGCCCCCAACCCTTCGACCGACTTTCGCTCGGTTCGATCGTTTCGCTACCTCGACTCTGCTACACCTTCCTCGTTCCTTTTCCTCTCTTTTCTTGGATGGCGAGCGATTATCCACACGCCGTGCGTATCCGTTAATGACGGCTCGTTCGCCGAGTTCTCGAATCCGCGGGATCGATGACGACGTCGTCGACGTTGCTCGAAAGATTACTCGAGAGAGCGCCGGGATGCAACGAAAATTATGCAAATACGATGCAAATCCCGGAGCGGCGTGACGCTAATCCGCGTCACAATATTGAAGGTAATTGGTCGGTCTGGGATTGCTTGGCCCGCCTTTCTCTCGCGGTCTTTCTCCGTTCCGCTTTCACCCTCTCACCGATCGCGCCGTAAAATACGCGAGTACGCGGTAGCCCGGAAGTCCTCGTCGCGGAATAGATTTCACGACGTCGAGATCGTACGGGCAACAACGGCGTGAAGCAAATCCAAGGTTCGACACTTTCGCGAAACTGGGATAAGTCTCGTTTACGACTGGCTCGTGAAACCTTTCGTAGACGCGAGACGCGCGATGCGTTCGATCGGATCGGCCGAAACCGGAGGCAACGCGTGAAACGAGCCTGCGCTCGATTACGCCTGAGAAGATCGTCCTTCGGTGTTCGCCTCTTATCGATCCTCGTACGGATCTCGTGTTACGGTAGACGAGGGGGAGGCAAAGGGGCGGACTCGACGAGGTTCATTCATGCCGGCCGGTGGAAGAAGAATTATCTCGGTCGGGCCCGTTATCTGCGCGACGTACGTGCGTGTAAGTACGTAGCCAGCTCGATGGTAGTCACGAACCCGAAAGAGATACCGCGCGATTCCGAGCGGAAAGCACCGGAGAGTGGCGCTCGGCGGAGAAAGAGGCGCGTCTAGCCCGAGGCAAACCAAGAGAGAGAGATAGATAGATAGATAGAGATAGAGATAGAGAAAGAGAGAGAGAGAGAGAGAGAGAGAGCAACGGTCCGTTCTCGTGGGGGTTGATGAATGACGGGCGGTTAGCCACGACCACGCTAAAGTTATCTCGGTAATCTGAGGAGGCGAGGTCCCACTGTCTTACGAGGAGTTTTATTATGGTGTTTCTACTTGGCAAGGGCGAGGTCAGCGCGGGCGTGCGCTACGCCGAGGCCTGAAAACGAGACTGGGTCAGCCCTGGTTGCATCAGAGACACGTCGAAACGTAGAAGGGCTTCCCTTCGTCGTCCGTCCCTCTCGAAACTCGAATCGTTTCGCAGCTACGAGCTGGCAGTTTCCATCGTTCGACCTTTCTCGAGGCCTTGACCCACTCTCTATTATAGACTCTTCGCTGGCCGTACGATCGTCGGTCGGTATCACCTGTCGTCGCGTTATTTCGTCCGAACTAATCCGATGTCCGACTTAACGGCCGTAATTCGCTGGCCGATTTTCACCGGAGAAACTGGTCCTCCGTTCGTTTCCGAGAAAACCACGTCACAGCGACATCTACGAGCGCGTGAATCGGAGCGAAAGATTTTCGCTGCCCTTCGACGTATCGGTAACCTTGAGTCGGACAGAGAAGGGTCTGAGAAAAAACGGCAGCATCCCCGTTCGTCTACCCGCTCCATCTGTTGCCTCTCGTCGGTAAGGGATTTCGTCGCGGAAACAGTCCCAAAAAAGGACGAGGAGAAAGGGTGGGCCCCCTTTCGAGTCCATCGTCCCTGCCAAGGTGCCTTACCGGTCGTGATTCTTATCCCTCGTTCGTTTCCAGCGATCGCGTTGCAGCTGAAAAGGGTTGGAAACTTGGGCGTCGGAAGATGCCGCCGGGTCGACCTCGAAAGTAGGCCATAGGCGCGCAGTTTTCGTTAGGTCGTTCGCCAAACGATCCTACCCCGGGCCTCGTCGTTTCCTTCTTGGTCCGTAGATAATTCCAATTATCGTTTGGACGAACGGCGGTAACGTTCCTAATAACCATAATCAGAGTGGCGATCTACGTCGTGCGGTTATTCTCGTTCCGGTGTTTTTCTCCGTCGTCGGTCGCCGTGACCCCCAAGCCGTAGATCCCCAAGCCATCCGACTTCGGACGTCTGCGGCGAATCGACGAAGCGATACCGGGAACCCGACAACAAACTCCGATAGGCTACAATTATCTCCGGCGAAACATCGTCATTTCTCGGAGTAACGCCTCCAGTCTTTTCGAGAATCCACGGTTTCCTTCACGGCGATTTTGTTTCTATCGTCGCGTGATCGGGCACGCGCCACACCGTGTCTATCAACTTCCTATCTCGTTGCGACGAGTTTTCGGTAGGGAGTTTTCGGAACGAGACCTTCTAACGAGCCGATCGAGCCTGCGGCTCCGACCTTCCGAGATTCAAAGCTGGCAGACCAGCGAAACCAGGTCCGTCCGTTGCGACCTTTCCAACCAACTCGTCCCCGAATACTCGGAAGCGGCACGCAACGAAACGGATCACGACGCATCGGGTCACGCGCGTCCCTCGAACCGTCACGAAGGAACACCGACGTCGGCGAATCGCGAGCTCGGTTTTTGCTCGCAAAACTGTCTCCCTCGCCATGACGCGTCGGCGAAGCCGATGACCGAGCATCCCGTGGAAAGCAACGCTTCGCAAACGGGCAGATACGGGAGATACGCGCGTTCGCTGTTAGGAAGGCCGATGGAAAACCGCGGCGAGAAGGAAAATCCGTGCGTACATCGTCGCGTTGTTTTCTCTCGAATCTGAAAGGTTCGCAGAGGCTAGGAAAGCGCTTCGAACTCGAGGAGAAGACGGATCGTCGAACGATCGTCGTGGAAAGCTGAATTGATATCGAGGAAACGACGGGAAGGCGTTCTCTCTCTCTCTCTCTCTGGAGCGCAAACGCAAACGCAACCGTGTATACCACGGTGCGTTTACTACACGCTTACCGACGCGCCATTCACTGGACCCCTATGAATGAACACGGACGAACGCGCGATGGCAACTTTATACGCTGTAACGCGACCAGGCAGAGTGGTTGCCGGACCAAAAGAAGGAGAAAGAGGGGCCCGTGCACCGTTGGATAGAGCGAACGGCGCGTGAGATGAGAGAGGGAGAAAGAGAAAGATTTCTGAAGGAGGGAGAAAATGGACGGAGAAGGGAAGCTCTTGCTTGGACGCGAAACGTATGCACGCACACGCCGATCGATCGAGAGGTTGCGCATTGTATTATTATTCAATAGCGATAGAGTAATTGATCTCGCAGTGTCTTTCTCTCCCTGCCGCGAGGCTGTACGCATTCGTGTAACGTTGCGCGCGTGCGTGCGTGGACAGCTCGGTGGAAGAATCGCGTGCAAAGGAGCCGCGAATAGACGGGAGCGAGGAAGATGGCGAGTTCGATCGTTTAATGAGTTTGATATGGAAGGGCCGTCTCTGCTCGCGATCTTCGTTATTCACGGGACGTCTCGGCTCGGCGGCTCGTCACGGTCCGATCGATCGCCGCGCGTCGTTAAATCGCCCTTCGATATCGATCGAGAGGACGACACCGATGATAAACCGAAGCTCGTTCGCGATTCGTTCCGCCCCCGTGGATCGTCCTCCCCGCCCCCGATCGCCTCGCGATTTAATTTTCAGAACGGTTCGCGTCCGAATTCACCTGCTTTCGCTGCGCGATCGATCGGAGGAACCGTTTCTGCCAAAATAACGCGCGCGAAAAATATGCGAAAAATTCCCTAAACGAGGTGTTAATTCGTTCGTGACCGGTCCATGCGTCGAAGAAACGTCGCGCCGCTCGGTTTTTATCGCGTCTCGAGCGGCACGATCGGCATTTCGAGTATCAAAAGTTCTCTTCCCGATGATTTACCGCTAGATTTCTGACCTTTAAATGCAACCGGCGGCCCGTGTTCCGTTCTCCACCTCCGCGAGACTACTTATCACGTAATCGGGAGTAGTTATACGGCATCCACTTTCGTCGATGCGAAATTGTCCATTGGAAGCGAAAGGTACGAGGCGAGATACGGGTCGAGCATGTATATTATTGTGTATTTGTCAGGCTGCGGCAACGGGCCCTCCCATACCGAGTCCTCGCTCCTCCCCCGCCTTCTCCTCCACCTTTTCCATCTCCTTTCCACCCCTGTCTCTGTGTCGTACGTACAACCTGCATTCCCGTAAGTATAATTCCCGCCGCGTTGTTTGTATGCACATGTAAATGCACGGGTATTGTGTTTGCCGATGCCACACCACTACCGCTGCCGCTGCCGCTGCCGCTGCCGCTGCCGCTGCCGCACCGACGACGTTCCACCGTGTCCCTACGAGAAAGCGTTAAACGCCGAGCCCTGTCTCGAATTCGAAACTAAACGCTCCGCGTCTTCGTCCTAACGCGATCCCTCGATTCTCGAGTATTTCATCGTTTCGTCGCGATCCGCGACCAGCGATCGCGCGCCGTGAAAGCAACGAGAAAGATTCGCGCGCCGAGCTGCGCCGCGTCCAAGGTCCTACGCCGTGGGACGCGTTCGTATTCCGTTAGCCGTGCGCAAACCGATGCGAATATCGCGTTGCATCGAATATTCCCCGTAACGATAACGCTCGGTCGCCACGAGGCACCGCGGCTCTCTTGTGAAGCAGACTTTAACACCAGCCACGTTGCCAGCTGAACCATCCCGGGGCAGCCCGGACAACAGGAATGCCGTGTGTTAAAATGCCTTCTGCGGTTGTGTGTTGAAATCGTGTGCGTCTCGCGCGTCGCGTTACTGTGTGCGTGCCTGAGTAGGATGCGTAAAACGTGCGTCTGCGTTCTCCCCGTGCCCAGCCTCGGGCCCAGCATCACCTGTCTTCCCTCTCCCGACCCTCCCCTCCTCGCCCTTCTACAACCACCTAACTCTCTTCTCTTTCCTGCCTTTCCTTTCCCTTCCTTTCCTTCCCCTTTTCTCTTGCCTCTCCGAACCCTTCGCTCATCCCGCTCCTCTCCTTCTCTCTCCGTCTTCGCTGCTTTCTCCTGCGATCTCTGCCTCGAACCACAGAAACGGCAGATCCCTCCCTAAAGAGGAGAGCCTGGGACTAGTTCGATCTCGGATCTTCGATTTCACTTTCGCGCTGCCGTTCGATTTACAGAGGGACAAGAGGGACGATGTCGGCTGCGATTTCCAACTCGTTCGACGCGAAACGCGAGGCGAAGACAGCGAGCGAAAGGCACTTTTTCCGCGACGGCAATTTCGAAAGCTGCGGGTCTCGGTTTCGATCAGCGGGTAACCGTCGGCGATCGAAGATTGGAAACGGTCGTTCGCTTAGAAGGGGTTACGAACGAGCCGAGATTTCCACGTGGCTGTAACAGGCGCGTGCTTGCGTTTACGGTGGTTGCGGTTTTGCGGTTTGTACGACAGGCATCGCTGTTGCCTACCGTGCGCGCGCTTCCGAATCGTCTTTAACGCGTATCCGTGTAACGTTGCCGCGAACGTGGCTACCGAACAGAGGACTGACCGTTCGCGGCGGTTATACTCGACGGCTGGAAGGAAGTTTCTTCTCGAGGATCGTGCACGAATCGCCGCGAAGCGTCGAGCACGAGCGAGCGTGCGAAATCCTGTAATTTCGAGCAAAGTCGAAGGCGAGCGGTTTCGCGTTATCCCGTCGCGTCGGTGCCGTGTTCAGCTATTCTCGGCAATGTTAAAAGCCGACTCGTTTAATTTCCTTTTTTTCGTCTGCGCACGGCACATCCCACCCTTTTGTGCGCTGCACCTTCAGAGGTCTGCACCTACTCCTTCGGGCCCGTTTGAGCGTGCTACGAGCTAAACGTGCCCCGCGGGGGCCCACGGTCCGGCAGACCCTCGCTTTTACCCTTGACCGAGCGATCTCCCTTCGGACGCGTCTTCTTCGACAGTGCTGGATCTATTTCGTTTCTCGCCCTGCGCACCGTCGTCGTCGTCGTCGTCGGTTCTTCTACGGACACCGTGTCAGATCGTTGAAACGTTCGGTCCACGTTTTGCTCGACTCGTGCACGTGTACGCGCAGCGGTTAATCGAGCCTCGAAGTAGCCAAAGATTAAGTCGAGTTGTTGTCATCGCGCCAGCGTAACTCCGATCTATTAAGGTTATTATTCTAACGGCGTGTATAGGTAATCGGAGGATTATGATTTCGCGCACAGCAGCGGAACTACCGTGCCTTTCACTTACCGCGGCGAGACACGGATAATAGCTCCGATCGGCTGTGTAGCCGATGACGCGTGCACACGTAACTCGTAAGTTGGTGCTTCGGAGGGATCTGTACGGTGCGTTTCTACGCTTACGTCGCCACGAGGCGGCACGGAGAGAGAGAGAGAGAGAGAGAGAGAGAGAGAGAGAGGCCCTCGACCTCGGAACAGTGTTACGTGTCAGGTACCATAGCCGTACGCGTGAATAAGTTATGGTCGGTCTGCCATATCCACGAGGCAGCACGCGTGCATCAGCTCCGGTCCACGCTTCTCTCGGTCTCTCGCCGACAAGACCGAGAGAACGTCGTCGCGTTTCCTAGTATCCAAGACGTTAACCTTGTACAACCGGTGACCGACGACGGCAGCGGCAGCAGCAGCAGCAGCATCATCGAACCGACGTATCGTTGTGTACATCGTTGTTCCGATGGCGTCGCATCGCCATCGCCCATTACGAAATCCTCGTGAGACGCACGCAACGATACGCCCAAAGTAGATTACGCAAAAAAAAAAAAAAAAAAAGAAAAAAAGGAAAAAGAAAAGAAAGACGAGAAAGGGTGGAGGGCGAAGGCCCAAGGGCTCCCCATTGCGAACGGTGGCGCGAGTTATTTTCTGCGGAACGTAATTCACGTCGGAGGGGCGGTGTGGGTTCCGGTGGCCCCCCTCGGGCTCCCGTCGCTCGCTAGCATTGTCCTACTCCCGAGGCGCATCTTTGAGCTGCCGCATTCTGCGTAGCGTCACTTTATAATATTTACAGCCCTTCGCCAAATTCCTTCCGCACCGTTTTATCTTGGTGACCGGCGCGATGGCTGGAACAGGGGGAGGAAGCAGGGCTGGCCCCGCCGGTGTGCCGCTTCCTCCGATCCCCGATTCGTGCAGTGGGTCCTATCGAGACCAGCGGCGACTTTTGCTCGATTTTCTCCTCTTCTATCCAGCTCTCGGCCCTCTCGGAACAAGCGGAGAAACGAATTTCGGGAACGGTCCGGCAAAGTTGGTCCAGCGAGTAGGAAGGAAAGGGGATAAGGGGGAGGTTATATCGGTGCTTCGGGGACGGAAGAGAGACGACGGAGAGAGAAGAAACGAGGGAAGCGATCGTGCGTGCGTCTTCTATTTGTTAGGAGTTAGGAGGCAGAGGCTTCGTCGGCTCGTAACCGCGGCCTCTTATAAGCCCCCGATGGGGGCCCCCCAATCGGACACATGAAAGCCAAAAAGCCGAAGCTTGTCGTTGATCTAGTGCTCCAGCGGCCGCTTAACTAGGGCCCGATACCTTCGGATAAGGGCCCCCGTACCCGAAACCATCGACGTTTCGACTGCGAGGGCCCGCCGTCATCTATTATATCCGCCAACCACCCTTTATCGGGATTCTCCCGCCGACTATCGGCTACCATGATTCTTTTCCATCCGTTTCGCCACGACCCAACACGGGGGTGGATGCACGCTCGTCTCCCTTTGTTGCGAAATCGGCGAGACGAACGAACCTCTGCACGGTCGCGTTCGTTCTTCCTGGCATCGAGCGCGGCACGGCGTTTCCACGTTTCTCGATACCGGCGATCTACGTTACGCTCTATCGGACCGGCGCTGATCTCTCTCTGTCTCTCTCGATCGGCAATTAACGGAATCGAGATAACGATCGGCGATCTCGCCGCGTCTCGTAACTTCCAATCAACCCGGTGTCGTCGATCAACGATATCGCGCAAACTTCGAAGCGGAGATCGTTTTTCAAGTATCTTTAAAAAATGCGGAAACGTAGTCGGGCCCGTTTCGTCTTAGTAGCAACGGGACGGACGCGCAAAGTCTCTCTCGGACTCGCGACAAAACGGTCACGAGCGAGGAAAGAATTGTAGCGGAACTCGACGACAAAACCTTCCAACGGTTTCGTCGATACAAGTAACATCACCGAGGCGTAAGTGCCGATAGATCTCATCGCGTCATCGATATCGCTACGGTCCTTCCGCCGAATACTTGAAAGAAAGAAAACAAGGCGTGCGTAGCAGGGATATCGAGGGACGACGAAACGAACGGATCGGATCGAGAAAACGGTCGAGTCGTAACCGACTAGCGAGTATCGAGAGTTGTACGGAAAGAGTCGAAAGCGAGAATCGTCGATAAATATACCGTTAAACATCGCCGACCGTCTCTTCGACACCCTACACGTCCTACGCCAAAATCACTCGAGAATTTTTCCCGGGTACGTTGGTTTCTGCGAACGGGCAGAGACGCGTCCGTAAGTTGGCAGTCAGCCGAGATTCGAAGGATCGTCGTGTTGCAACGACTCGCCGTTCGTCAAGGCTCTTCGCGCTGCTGTACAGGCGTCCCGTAGGCGTCGAGCGTTAAACGCATTCCAACTTAGAGGTTACGCGTTGCGAAACCTCAACGCGTGAGCGTTGCGTCTCGTTAGCCGCGATTCGCGCGACCTTGCCTCAAGTTCAGCCGAGTCACGGTGCATCGCGACCGATAAGGAAAAGGCTTCGTGACTTCCTCGGCGAGAAGCGGCCGGTTCGCTTCGAAATCTTAATGCGAGATCGGAGAAATCGATCGACTGGCCTCAAACGCCGACCGTGTGTCGTCCGTTGACGAAAGCCGACGTGTTTTTTCCCCAACCTGGCTCTATGCAAATGTCGCCGGTCCGATAAAATAGTGATCGGTCGAGCGAAGCGACAGAAGCGGTTGTTTTCGAGTGGCGCAATTTCCGCCACTAGCGTCGATCGTCGTCGATCGCTCCTCGTGTCCAAGTAAGAACACGCGTTTCTCCTCTTTCGAGAGAAAAAAATCCGACATTGAAACATGGATCGCGCGGACAGTCGTGCTTATCTACGGCTCTAGCCGAACTATAATTTTAGTCACGATTCATTATTTCGGCGTTGCTGGCTCTTCGAAGACACACGGAGAATTTATATTGACGATTTGCGGCTGTCTCGCGCGCCACCTTCTGCGAGAGAAGGAACGCGAGAACGAAAGAACGGTATAAGCGGAATTTCAACGTGTTGCCATCAAGGTTGGCCTAGTCGGTCGAAATGTCACCCGGCGTGCTAAAAACAAAAGACATCGATAGCCTGTAAGTGCCTCGGGATACGTGTACGCGCCTTAACGCCTCTGCTCGTCCTGCAGAAGACGAGGCGCGTCGCGTCGCTTCGAACGTCGGGCCGTCTCGAACGAGGTCGACTGTGCGCGCCAGCTCCGGGGGAAAGTTCGATTTATGACTACTCGGTTTGGGAAGAACGGCACTCGTGTGCGCCACGAAATCCCACCGATAATGCTTGTTAACGAAAGGTCGCCTCCGGAGACGGGGAATATCGTGGCCGGGCCTACTTGTAGCGAATAGTCAATTTTAGGCGATAACTCGTCGCCGCGATTTCTATCTCTTACCGCGTTATCTCGATTCTTCCATCTACCGACGTTAAGTATCTGACATATCCCGTAATCCGAACGTTACGAATCGTTTCGTGAACGTTGGACGAACTTACGATCGAACGCCGACTTTGTCGCCGACTTTGGACTCTTTCGCGACTTCCACCTACCTGCGATAATCGAGCGATTCTCACGATCGACGCGAGAAGCATCGACGTATTAATCGCGAAACGGGTCGCGATATCGATGTTGTGCGCAGCACCGAGTCGTTTCTGTCTTCGCGAGGTTGTCCAGCTCCGTGGAAACGGCCAACCAGCAGTCGAAGCCAACCAAACGACTTCTACTTATTGCGTAATTCCGCGGTGACGAAGGCGAGCGGGATCGCGACTCTAGACCATTTATAAACGTTTGTACATTATATATGTATATATATATGTATGTATGTACAATATATATATATATATATATAGTATATATACATATATACACGTGTACGTGCACTCGTAAAAACGATGCGCGCGCACTCGTGTAGCTCGGTACGACCGATGCTCGGTCGCGTGGCGGTACATAGGAGAGGACAGGTACACGTACATGTGCAAACAACCGAGGCTTTTTTTCCTAGTAGCCGCTCGTTTTCCTTTTGCCGTTCGAACGAGACCGCCCGATCGACGATCGCTGTACCTTTTCGCAAATCGCGCGAGACCGCGACTAAGCGATTCGCGGCGTTGGAAATTTCCTACGAGGTCGGTCGCGCGTCGTATGGAACGAGCCTCGAGATATCGAAGGAAAATCGTACGGCGAACGCGATCGCAGGTACGCGCTTCGGGGTGAAGACGGCACGGCGTCGCGCTAATTCAAGGACCGTGTCGCGGAACGAGCGTGAAGCGAAGCGAAGCGACACGTGGAGGCATCGAGGCATTTTCTCGCGCGAACGGCACCGTATCACTGGGACGGGCAGCGTGCTGAGCGTAAATTATCGTCGACTGACACCGACCTCGAGGCTCGAGTATGGACGAGAGTAGGCAGTAGCTGGACGATCGAGTGCCACACGATCGAGATAACGGGGCTTAAACGTACCTAAGGCGTTTCGTCCACCACGAGAGACGGCAAAGTGGGGCGGCTCTCGCGGTTCGCTCTCTCCTTGCGCAGGGCTTTTACCACTTTAACCTCGGATTCTCGATACTTGGCCGCGACTTTGTTCGAACTTCTTTCGGAAATAGACGCGCGCTATCTTCGCAACTCGGACAAAATCAACGGAGATCGTCCGTCAGCCGTTGGCAGATTCTTGGTTTCGCAAGAGGAAGAAATCGCTTGGAATCGGTACCGACGTCGTTGCCGCCGCCGCCGCCGCCGCCGCCGCGCGTTCTGTCGCAATAACGTCCCTTTTACCGCGAAGAAGGTGAACTACATATTATTCCAGCGTGGACGCAGAAACCGGGAAAAATAGAGGAGACAAAAAAGAGGCGAGAGTCACGGATTCGAAGGTATCTCGGAGTGTCTAAAACCGGTACGGGCAGCGGTACGGTATCGCGTATCGGGGCGGAGGGGGCAAAAACGAAGGAGAAAAATGAAACCTGAATTTTCGATCGGCGATCGTCGTAGATCGAGATAAAGAGCGGAGGTAAACGGAAGCCAGGCGACACTGGTTCGTGGTCAGGCTTTCGGCCGGGGAGCTGTTAAAGAGTTGGGAGCGGCTCCGTGACAGAACTGGTCTTAGAGAACGCTTGGACCTCCGAGACCTTCCTCGAGGTGTATACGAGGGAACGTTTAACGTTGCGTTTCGTCGCGGACGATGCCTGTCGCTGATGCGACCGGTACGATTCGCCTCGCGCGAAATTAGTCCCCGGTGTCGTCCGCTCTCTCTTTCTCTCCTTCTCTCCTTCTATCCTGCCTGCGACGACGACGACGACGACGACGACGACGACGACGACGACGACGACGACAACGACGATAATAAACGTTTCTTTCGGCCGACGTTGGTGCAAATTATGCAATAGTTAACGCGTCGCGGCGAGTTCTATGTTGACCGCTTCGTTGCAAAACTTCGTTATACGCGCGGCAAAGGCTTACGTATTCGTATCGACGGAGAGGAAAATCGAGGGAACACGTACGAATTAATTAATTAGGTGCGCGTGCGAATTCGATCGGACGTCGTTTCGTTATTTAGCGGCGGAAGAAACGTAAAAACAAAGAGTAGGAAATTACGTAAAGCGTTAACCGGTTAATTTATCCTATTCCCACGTTGGACGTTGAGCGTGGTTGCGCGTTTTTATCGAAATACGTTTATCTAAGCTCGAACGAGTTTCGAACGGTCGACGGGAGGATCCGCGCGGAAGCCGAGCGATTGCTCGTAATCGATGGTCGGAACGGAGCGGAACCGATATCGCCGGATTCCTCGAATCAATTTTCGCCGATGATATCCCGAACGATCGATCGATCGATCGATCGGTCGGTCGGTCGGTCGGTTTAAATGAACTCGTCCGGTGGAAAGGGTGACGGAGGTATTTATGCGCGGCGGTGTGCGCCGCACGAAAGCCACAAGGTCGAGCCGCATTAATAAAACAAACACAATGTACGACGCAATTCTGCATTCAAGTAGGCTGTCCGTCCCCGAGGCGACGGTTTCCACGTACGATCGACAGCTACTATCTCGAGAGTGCCGGACACCGTTCGTGCCTCGCCGTTCGTTGTCTCTCTATCCCTTGCTCCGTCATTTCACTCTCTACCTTACACTACCTCGTATCGCGTAGTTTCTCCTTTCCGGATGCCTCGATCTTTCCCTCCTTCGAATTGGGTTTCGCACGAACCTCGTAAAATCTAGGTAACGGTAAACCGCTGAAACGACGTCCGCGTTTCGCCTACTAAATTATCATTAACCTTCGGGGAATCGAATCGCAAATTAACATTTCGCGTAACGCGCGCGTCTCATCGCGCCGGGTTACCGGTTCTAATTAGCGCGGTGATTTTTGTCTGCGAGCAAAGTAGCTAGCGTCGTTGTAGCCGCGGTCGTCGTCGTCACCGCCGCGGCACCACATCCGGTACCACGAGTCGTTTCGAGATCCTTTTATAGGAGATGCCACACCGCGTTATTATCCAATGCATTCGTAATTAGCTCCTTCGCTCCTCTTCTCTCGTCGACCGATCTCTTCGCGGTCTCTCTTCTTTCTCTTCGTCCATTTTTTCCCCGTTTTTTCTTTTTTCTTTTTTTTTTTTTTCGCGAAAAGAGGAAACGATCGCGGCCGATCGTTACCGCAAAAGTTCCGATTTATCCGGTAAAACGACGAACGGCGAAGTTTAGTCACGGCTGATTTTCTCTGCTATCTACGACGATCTGGTTCTGTCGATGATGTAACGACAACTCGAAATGTCGTCGGCCTTCCAGGCATTCGTTCCCTCTAGACTCCGGCGGAATCCGAAGATCGAGTCTTTCCCTTCGCTCTTTCGTCCCTGGCACGTTTCCTCATCAACGTTTCGTAAGCTCGAATTCCGAGATACCCTCTTTTTTCTCTCTCTCTCTCTCTCTCTCTCTCTCTCTCTTACTTTTGCTTCTTCTTCTTCTTCTGCTTCTACCTCTTCCTCTTCTTCTTCTTCTCCTCCGTCTCCTCTTCCTCCTTTCGTCTTCATCCTCCTCGTCGTGTTTCGCGTGATTTCACGTCGTTTTCGGCGACCGATTGCGAATCGACGAATACCTGGCTCGTAATCTCCTGGGAGATCCATGGGCAACCAGTGCCACGAAAATCGTGGCGGCAATTGGGTCGCGATTGCCGATCGAACGCGATAAAAGTCACGGTAGCTGGTTGCGAGTTTTCGTCTCGCTTCGCCGTCGCATCTTTCCGTTCGATCGTACTATGCCCATTTACGCAATCGAGCGCGTTAAGTACGAGTTTTGCCGGCCGTTCGAACGAACCTGAACGAGCGCTCGTTAAGGTGTCTCTCGTGGACACAGATGACGTCGTCGAATGAACATTGCGACACGTAGCGACAACTTGCACCGTGCTGGACATCCTTGACTACTCGCGCATACCGTAGGGAAAAAACCTTCGTCCGAGAATACGTTGCGACGTTTCGTCCCGCAAAATCGTGCAACTTCGATTCTACGACCAACGTGAAAAACAATCGAAGAAACAGAGTTACGTGGTTCGATTGGAAACGCGGCCGCGTCTGTATTCAGAAATTATTCAGCTCGACGATAAAAGCAACGACGCTAGCCGCCGATTTTTATCTTAGACGTTCTAGACGAGAGACGAGCGCGCAACGTAGTTTTTTAAAGTACAAGGTGTGCACATCGATGATGTAGTCGGATGGAAGTTGCGACACGAGCTGCGTAGCTCGCATGGATGGCGGCCATCCTTGACAGCTCTTGACTCGTTCCAACCACGGTAAAACTCTCCGTACGAGACCGCACACGCCCGACCGACCGACCGACCGACCGACTGACTAACTCGTCTGGATCGCCGTGTGGGTCGTCCGGCTGCCAACAATCGCGGATCCAGCCATTCGTTCCGAACGTCCGCGGAAAAACCATAATCGTCATCGTGCAGTCGCGGCCGTTCCGCCACGCTGATTCTTCGCGTTCGTTCGTATCGTCGATTTCGTACGAGATACCGTTCGAAAGGTTTCCAACTAGGCGACCGCTCCCAACGATTCCAGACGGCACGTGATCGTTCGCAACCAGGCCAACCCACCGTTTTCGATGTTTCGCCCGATACTCGGCTAAAAGTTTCTCTCCGTCTTTCCGTCGGAAAATTCTCCTCCCCTGTCTACGATTCGATGGCCGTTCAAACGATGGCTACGGGCAAACTTTGACGATTTCGTGCTCGGTCCGACGACGGACGCTCGATCGAGCTACGTTTTCGACCAACGCGACGGCGTAAGGTTAGTGGAATCTTACCACAGGCAGTAAATCTCGCAAGAAAGCCGATCTCGCTGACCCTGATTGGACCATTGGACGTGGACGAACAAGCTCGATATCGAGGTTCGCTTAATTTCCTCTCGACGGAACACGGCGACAGGAATTATTGGCTACGCGCAGCAGTTAACTATCAAAAATCTGAAGCGATCGCCTGCCAGGACCGTCGTTTCTCCGGGGAACGACGTTGACCTTTTAGTTGGTCGCGCTCGGTCCGTCCAAGCTGTTTCACGCTGCCCGACGAAAATTAACCTGCGACGTCGCGCCAGGTGCCGGTTCGACCAGCGAAGAGGGGAGCGAGTAGCCGTGTAAAAAAAAGCCTGTGTAACCGTCGTAACGTGCCGAGGAATATGCGTGTCCGATACATATTTCGGGGTGAGGGCTAATTAGTCGACACGGTGTAGAAAAACTGGCCGCGTAGAGGAAGATCGGATGGTAGATAGAAAATATTCGAGCAGGTGAAGTCGACGCGCCGATCTTGAGTTTCGTTAACGCGTCTGCGTAAGTTACAGTTCCATTGGAAAGGATCGGCCGACGTAACGTACGAAAGTTTCGCAGCAGCGACGGTAACGGTACGCGGCACGTCGAATCGAAGATCACGCGGAACCAAGGTTGTTTTCCAGATATATGAAAGACGTCGCGGCGTTCGCACGCGTTCTGCGTATCGCCAACCGGTTACGGTTTTTCCTCTCTGCGGATACGTCGCACTATTGCATCGTTTTTTTCTTTTTTCTTTCTTTCTTTCTTTTTTTTTTTTTTTTTTTTTTTTTTTTTTTTTTTTTTTTTTTTTTTTTTTTTTTTTTTTTTTTTTTTTTTTTTTTTTTTTTTTGGATACCGACTGGAACGGCAAGAGAGAAAAACGAAATTTTCGAGGCGTTGGTACTCGAGCGTCGCGAGAAGAAAGAACGGGATGGAAATTGTCCCGATACCGGTGTTGACAATGCGCGCGAGGTTCTCGGTTCTATACGCGGATGACCTTTGACCGAAGCGTGCAAAATAACGCATAAATTTAAACGGGCGTCTTTTATCGCGTCTAAACGAGTTCAGCTGGAAGGAGGCCTCGGTGACATAGTGAGCGTTGGGCGTGCTCTGTGTGTACACGCGTGCGTACGAGCCTCGTGACACCTGTGTTCTCCGTTAACTCGCCTATCGCGGACACGAACACGCACGTCGAATATCGCGCGACACCGTTCACTTTGCCGTTCAACGTGCAGCAACCAGAAGCCACCGTAAACAAGTATTCGTCAAAGATCGGGGAGGTGTGTTTGACGTAAAAGTGGGAGGTACGAGAAAGTTTGAAAGAGGCGCCAAATCGTCGAATCTTCGTCGAATTCGATGGCAGATCGAACGACGAACGACGAAAAAATCCGGAAAGATAAGCGATCGGTCGGTCGGTCGGTCGGGACGCGCGTTGCGTTCGCGGAATCCAGTCGTTTCTTCTGGTAGCGCGCAAGCGATCTAACCTTGACATACGTGACCAGGATCGATTAGTATCGTTGCACGGACGCGCGTACCTGCCGCAATTTCGAATCGCAAACATCAACGGGTTACGCATTATCATATTGCTAATGTCTACCTTTGACTTTCAACAGCCGTATCTCTGTACGTACGTGTAATTGGTAGCGCTAGATGTAACGTTAGCAGCTACATAATTGCAACGTTCGAGCTTCGAGTATCGCCAACTCGTAACTAACTATTACAGCATCGTTTGGAATATCATTAACGCCCCGTTAAATAGCCACGACTTTATCCGCTCGCCGTTGAAATCGTTGCGTCTCTGTCGAACGAGCGGCGTCGCTCGTGGCTCGCGAAAGCGTCGTTGTATCTGTTCGAAGGCGAGATATTTCCGAAGTCGGGGAGAGATCGTTCGACGAGGCAGGAGAGAACGCGCGAAACCGCGATCGCGTTACATATTTAAATACGACCCGTCGAGTTCTCGCACAATTTTACGTGGCGATCGGCGAACGCCGCGCGGGACTATTTACAGCTACGGGAAGTGGTCGACGGGAGGAGAAGAGGAGGATATGCAGATCGTATGGTAATCGTGTCGCAAGACAAGCGCAACCTGTGTCTCGAAAAAAAGAAAAAAAAAAAAAGAGAGAAAAAAAGGAGAAGAAAGAGAAGAATGGACAAGGAGGAAAAATGCGGGAAAAGAGAAGAAAAACGGCGAAGGGATCGTGACGCGCGATCTAAAGTCAACGACGGAAATTTTCGAGATCGACGACTCGTACGCGTCGACGAGCCGACGAATGGGAAAACGATGCGCTGTAAAAACCGCATTTGCACACCGGCATCGACCGTTTTCGATCGTCGTCGCGTCGTTGATTCGCCAGCCGACTACCACGGATCGCATAATCTCGTTATCCGGCAACGAAACGCGATTTCCGACTTCTCTCTTCGCGCTCGGTGTTTATCGCGCTCGCGTCTGTCCGTTCGTCCGTTTATCCGGTGTAACGCAAATCGCTCGACGGACGATGCGATCGCGTATTCGACGTACGACGTACGTAAGACGGCACAAGGTAAACCGCGATCCAACGACTCCGCGGTCTTTCGAATTCAGATTGAAGAAACGATCGGCGATACGATTTTTGCGCGATTCTTACGTCGCCGGCACCGTCGCGGCGGTACGTTACGCGGACAAACTGGTTTGCTTACGTTGGCGTTTCTCGCGGTTGAAAGGACGAGCAGGACGAAAAAAAGGTACTTTACGAAACGGGAAGGGCAGGTCGTGTCACATACCGGATTTTCCGGTATATCTAGACGTAACTAAGCGTGGCGGAGCGAACCGGCATGGGGGAACAGGTACGACGCAGGAAGCCGGTATAGCTACGACGTACCTACGTACATACGTGCTCGTGACTTTTCGCGATACGCGTTTTGAATTAAGCGGCTCTTGTCCTCGCGCGATTTTACACGCGGTAGCGGACCCCGGGGCAAGTGTCAACGGGTACTGTACAGCGTCGACCCCGCGCAAGACCGGCTCTTTTCCGCGCGAAATCGCTGCCAACGCGAGTCGTTGGCCGCTCTTAATAGCTGAGAGAAGTCGAGAGAGAGAGAGAGAGAGAGAGAAAGGTACACGTTGCACCGTGACGCTGAAACTTCACCGATGGCGAACGACGCGGTCGATTAATCTCCGACGAAATCGTCGATAGGCGATAAGCGATGACCGCGGCGATGGCCGTGCAACTGTTGGCATGGGATCAATTGAAAATACGGTAGCTGGTACACGCAACGATTCGGTTGCAATCGGTTTGATTAACGAACGGCCATAGCAGACCATAAATAAAGTTCTCCTCGCGCGCCGCTCCGCGTTACGTGACCGCGTCACGTGCAAATTGCGCATCGAGATACAAGCGCGGTTTAATAATGAATTTCTCGGAAGCGACAAAAAAAGACCGAGCAACGTTTATTAATCGATCTCTAGTTCTCGGCTCGTGTACGCGATAATCTCGTTGGTCGGCTGTTGGCCGGTATCGCCGCAGCGTTACAGGTCAACCACGCGAACCGAAATCATCGTCTCGTCCGTTAACGGCCCCTACACGTCGATCGCGACGATCTCTGAATCTAGCGAAGGAAAATAACGTAACAGGCCGGTGATAAACAAACGCGTGCTCGTTCCACTCGCCGAGTGGTTCGATTCGCGGTTACTTCTCCGTCGTTTTCGCCTCCTTGGTCACCGGCGCACGGCCACTGGCTAGAGCTTAATCCGTGGATTAATTATTTATGAGGCGTGTTTCGTTCATTCATTAAAGCTCGGTCTCGGCAGATCATTATGACGTGATAATGTCTTAATTAACGATGGTTAATGAAGCCCTATCGCGGGAATCATTTTGCTTTATAATGCAAGCGACCGACGGCCTCTAAACGGCGAATTAACCCACCACTGATAAACGAACCGAAGAAGCACGTGCTCGCAGGATCGCTCGCTACATAGGTTACGACCAAGGCCCGCATATTTCCCGAACGAGCTCTTCGTGGTTAACGCGTTTAGCTCCGGGTACCAATCGCGCAATCTCTCGCAACCTGTCTGCCTCCCCTGCTACTCTTCTCTTATTTTCTGACCTGCCGTTTCGTTCCCGCTTCTCTCGGCCCGCACGATTCTTCGTGTCCACGGTTCCAGCTCTTCCACGACCGACGTTTCCTTTCCTTTCCCCCTTACCCCATCCTCGGCTCTTCGCTTCAGGTTTCCGTTTCCAGTTTCTAGTTCGCGTCGGATAGCCGAAGATTTGGCGAGACGTCGATCGATTATCGTCGAAACGCGGAGGACGATCGACGACAACGACGACGACGACGACGACGAATTGGCGATCGACGTAATAACAGACGGAAGAGGATGATGACTCTCTATGATTCTGGTTATTTAAATGGCAGAGAACCGCGATCTCCGTGGTACGTACGCGTGGATCGAAAGAAACAGTCGTTCGTACGCGTTCGACTAAAATGGTATCGCGAATCGCTTCATTAATTATTTCAGTTTCTTTACCAGCCAGCAATGGTATCAGTTATTTCGACGTGCTAGATCCGTGTTTGTACGAAGCTTGAGGCCTACTCGAGCGATAATTAATAGCGCCAGACGCGAATGAAATCATCGTAACGTGCCGTGACTGATTGCGTTAGGGTTACCGGGTATCGAGCGTACTCGCTACTCGAACCCGCTACGGGAATATAAGATTAATATTGGTTGCTCACGATTCGCGAGACCGCGTCAGCGAACGACGTTCGTTACCCTCGGCCTCGCGCACCTGCTAATTACCACGTCGAACGATCATCGAACGATCAACGGCCGACGATCGTCCAAGCGGGATCGTTTCGATGGACGAAACTACGAAAGCGATACGACACCCTTCTATCGAAATTCGTCGTACGATTTCTTAATTGGCAACAAATTCGAGTTACAAGTTGGTGGATCGTAAACGAGCGGAGCGGCGAAATCAATAACAACTTTATCGAGGAAGTGGAAGGTAATCGGTGGATTGCGTAAGCCGTTCGCGCGTTCGAAACGAACGAAAAAAAAAAAAAAGAAACGGGCAAACCGTGTAATCCGCTGATGGAGGTGTCTATAAATAGAGGGGGATTCGCGCGCCAAGTATCGCGGATTCGATTTTCACTCTCGCAACGGAATCTCGCCCGGGCTGTCGGCCACGCTCTTTCTCGCTTCCGTTCCCCTTCGTCGATAATTCTATTATGTACGGTTTAATGTACAATTAACCGATCACTTAGGGCCTGACGTTACGCCGAGTCACGATGTCTTATTAAGTCTCTACCACCGTGAGCAGTTCTCGACCACGCACGGTGGCAACCGGCGCGGCACGCCTCGATCCGGAGCGAGCCTCCGTTAGACTCCTCTCCCTCTATCACATCCCGCTTAACGATCCCGGTCTCTCTTTCGACTCGCGATTTTCGCGGATAAACTCGCGCTCGCCGTTTATACGATTCGTCGCGTCGTACGATCGACGCGCCACTCGTCGATCTCGTTCGGCCTTCTATCGGGATAAATTCCCGATCGACGCGGTGTCTTTTATCGTCTCGTTGGAAATTAATTCGGGCGAACAGTCTGCGATTCGTCGCCGACGCGAAACTCGCGAGGAAACGCGTCGATAGATAGCGAGATAGATAGATAGATAGATAGATAGAGAGCTAGAGAGAATGAGAGAGAGAGAGAGAGAGAGAAAGAGGAGAGGCGATCCGAGTCGATCGTCGCAGTGCTCGCTCGCAGGATGCAAGTTCCCGCGTAACGAGTAGCTTGACGGGGAGTTGGCGCGAATCGGCGAGCGGGGATCGGCTAATTTAGGAGTCCATAAAATTGGCCGGTCCTTTGGTCCCTTGTCTCGAGCTCCGATCCCTCTTTCTCCTTGGATGCCCCACCTGAGACACACCGTGTACCGTCCCTAACGGACCCACACCGATGATATTTCAGTGTTAATTGCGCCCAGTATCTACCGTTCGAACCCGGGGCTGACTTCTAATCTCGGGTTCATTAGGGGCCCCGACGAGCACCGAACTATTTTCAGATCGGGACACACGAATGGTAAGCCCCGAGTTCGCGGCTGCTCGGCCGGCCGAGACGGAGCAGCAGGACGAGCAAGAGGAGGATGAACAAGTCGATAGGGTCTCTGCCGACGATGCCCGCAACGAAAAGCGGAGGAGGGAGCAACAGCCTGTGGAAGGATGAGACGCTACGAGCGAAAACAACCGACTGTTTCGTACGTGTGGGATTCGAGGTGGTCGAGGGGCAAAAACGAAGACGGCACGGCAAGAGCAACGAAGAGGAGATGCCATCGCCGATTTCCATTTTAATTGAACTCAACGCAACATCATACTTAATGCCAGGAACGCGTCAGAAGCTCAAATTAAACGGCCACGCTGTCCCGCTTTATCTCTCCGTACATTCGTCTCGATTGGCCGTCCGATCGTCCGCGGATGCCCATCGATTATCCGTTCTGGAATTCACGCGGGAAACCCGTTCGTACGTCGGCGAAACCGCGCGACGCGCTTATTCATCTTTCCTCGACAGGGATCGTTGTCGGTTTCCTCGAACGCGCGCCTGCGGTATAAATCGCGAGTAGAAACGATCGAACTTTCGCCCGCTAACGATTCCACGGGACTCTGACGCGTGCTCGGACTGTCGAAGCCCACTTTCCACGAGCAACGATTCGCTCGGTCAAGAGGAGAAACATCGGGACCGACGTTGGTGGTTACGCTTTTTCCGACAGGGGGTCGTCGTTTCTTGCGATCGCCACGATCCGTCTCGATCGCTCGATAACCCGTCGAAAGCAGACTGCTCGAGATCCAGTCGTACGGCGCGAGGAAGGGTAACCGTGGAGCTGTACGCGTCGAGATTACGCGTTCCACGGTGGAGTTTCCGTTTTTCTGGTTGTTACCGAGCAGCGACGTAGGAACCAGACGCGCAACGACGTACGTCACTCGTACGAGACGAGGACGAAGAGAGTGGCGAGCGGTAGGAACGTCGAGATCGTCTGGCGCACCGCTACAGGCTTGATTTATTGACAGGAAAATCTAGTCGTCGTGATTCGTCGTCGACTCGGTTTCGCTTACCTCGGCTCGACTTCTGCTCGTCTCTCGACGAACGACGACAGAAATTTGGCCAAATCAAAAATAACGATGACGAATCGATAGCGAACGGGCGAAAAGCGCCGCTCGGTGCAAGAATCTCGACGAGTTCGATCCTTCGGCGTACGGAGAAAAAGATACAGAATGATAGAGAACGATCGTAGCATGATCAAAATGAGAGATACGTACGGTGTGAAAATAGCGTGTGAATGACAAATATGCGGAATTTATTGACATTAATCGATACGCGATCGAGGCAAGTAAACTGGCCGTAAAGGGTACTTTATTTAGAGCGCCCGATGTAAAACAGGTATCAGCGTGTTAACGTTGACAAAGATGAGATCGGTCCGAAGAAAGATACCGTTTCGGGACGAGTAACAGCGCCATAGAAGAGCCGTTGCGGGCGAACGCGATAGGTCAAACGTAAGACGACGACGCTCAAGAGATCCGAGCTTGAGACGAGAGAGTACCGCTGTACATAGTCCATAGTGACAGGACAGCTCGTATTACGAACACGCGGTCCGAGAAGGAAGAATTAACATTCGCAGGCGTTTCGGAATCCGATGAAACGATACAGCGGGTTACACGGTATCAGTTTTTACGGCAACAGGGGAGTTCACCGCGGCTGGGCTTTGCCTCGTTCGTCCCTCAACGACGGACGAGCGTGTCCGACTGGATCGAAAACAAGTACAACCGCCGCCGCCCCCACCCCCCCCTAATTTGATTCCTTATAATCCGATTAAGCTGGCTATTAGCGGAATCGACGCGTCGACTCTGCCGCGATCGTAGCTCGTTCAGCACGAGCGGATACGCCGCTAATGGATTTTTCAGATTGAGATATCGTAGCTGGTACGCGACCGTCCGATAGCGGTCGTGGATCGTGAAAGGCCGCAAACGGTTACGGTAGCTACGCGCGCCGTTTCTCCCCTTGTTCTTCTTCGGTTAAGGCAGCGAGAGACAGGCGTGCGTGGATTTCGCTTCTCCGACAAAGTTGCTGGATCGAAATGGAGCGGACCGAAATCGCAAGAAAGTCGCAGGGGGAAAGGAGAAGGGAGGAGAAGAAAGGAGGATCGTTGCGGTTGATCGCACCAGGACGAGGGAGCAGGTCGACGCGAGAGGAGGATGCCGCTGGTGGAGGATGCATCGGGCCGGATCAGAGAAGAACGCCGCCGTAGGCTACCGGTGTTGGGCAGCTGCAGGGCCGGGCGCAGGACGTGGCCAGCTTTTTCTTTCGGACGTCGATTCTTCGTGGCGAGAGACGCGGTAAACTGCGCACCGATCACCGAGCGCGGAACGACGTTTCGCGGTGGAAGGCGCGACGAGCGGAGGCGAGGACCGAAAAATCGGTTACGTTCGGCCCTCGTCTCTCGCGTTCGGCTAGGGGCGAAAGCATTGAGATGCAGAGAGCGTTGGTGCTACCGTGCGATGGTCCCGATACCGCCTAATGGACCGACCCCGCCCTCTTTTCCCTTCGCCCTCGTCCTCGATCTTTCTTCTCCGCCTTCCAGCACCTTCCACCTTATCTCCCTCCCGCCGACCCTCTATCCCTTTTCCTCTTTACCTACAACTGCATTCTAACGCCACTTTTAACTTCCACCTTCGTCGCACCTCTCCACCCGTCGCTGCCCCTCGACCACCTCCGCTCCCGCCCTCGCTCGCTCGCTCTTTCGCCTCTACCCTCGTCTCGTCTCGTCTCGTCTCGTCTCGTCTCGTCTCGTTCGCCCTTTTCCATCAGAGTTTCTTCCTCGAAGCGCAGCAAAGAACCGATCGGGCGCTATTCGCTGGCTGTCCGAGGTCTCTCCTTCTCTCCGTGCCTTTATTCGCCGCTTTCGAGTGATAACGACCCGTCTTCCGACCTGACCTCGTGACTTCCATCACGGTGAGTCGCCCACGAGTTCCCGTTCACGCGCACGACTCGTCCATTACCTTCCTTCGCGGTCGGACAACGAGATCGAGAAGTTTTCAAGCGGCGTGCAGCGGCGGTGGCAGAGAGAATCGAAGAGGCGCGGGAAAGACGGGAAAAGGTGGAAAGAGGAGAAAAGACGACGGGAAAGACGGAAAGCGAGAGAAATCAGCTCGTCCGCGCACCGTGCGTTTTATGCGCGTACGAGTATCCGCACGGAGGGTCGCACACGGTAGCACGGCTATAACCGCGTCGCGGCATCATTTATATTTACGAGACACCGCGAAGTCGAGCCCAAGCCGCATTGTTACCGCCCAAGGGCCTTATAGCCGCTGTCTGGCCCTTATAGGGCCGCCACGATCCCCGGCTTCTTTCTTTCTTCGGTTACCTTCGTGAGTTCGGACAAGAAGGAGGACGATTCTTTCGCGGTGTACGGTCGTATCGCGCTGTCTCTTCCGATCCTTCGATCGACGCCGCTCCGATTTATACCCCTCGTCGTTCGAACCTAACCCAGCGGTTCCCTGGCAATTTACTCCGCGCGATGGAGACGACTCGATTCGAACGCGATTTTCCAGCGGCGAAACGTTTAAAACGATTTGCCGAGAGCAAAGACACTCGAGGCATCGACCCGCGCGGCCAAGAAGAAGAGATTTACCGCGATGCAACGGCTCGCGCCAATCAGCCACGACACGGCGCATCGCCGGTGTAGATATTTCACAGTTATTGCCAGATAAACCACAACCTTAGCGCCGGATGTAGCACCGCCGTTTGGGGAATAGACCGCATCAATGATGCAACGTTCGACCTCGCAGCATCGGCCGCGCGTTTGTCTTCCTTTAGGAAGTTTATAGTCGTGCCTATCAGGTGGGACTTTGCTTCCGTGATGCGCATCATTCTTCTCGCCGCGCTCGCCGAGATCGAGATCCCTTCCACCGATATTTTACCATCCTTCCGAACGACCGTGTAATTGCTTTTAATTGAAAGATGGATGGCCAGGACGCAGCGAATCGTCGGAACGAGCAAAAGTGGCACGAGGAGAAAGTTTACCTTGAAAGAGCTTAGCGTTTCGAGGATACCTCGGATCGATCGGTTTGACCGAGGAACAGGCGCCAGAGGTAATCGAACGATATAATTCACCGCGAGCGACTCGTCTCGTTCGTTGGAAAAATTCCCAAACCGGAAGCCCCATACTCTTGCTTCTTATTTTCTATATACGCTTGTTGTTCCGTTCGCCTTGACCCTGCGAGACGATGATCGTTCCTTCTGCATCGTCGAGCCCCGACGAGTGCACGTCGGAGAACGACGGCGATACGTAGCGGCGCGAGAAGGCGAATTCTAGTTTCCGCTGTCATCGTTCTCTCCCTCCCTTCCTTCCTTTGCCGTTCGCGGAACAAGAGGGGTAGTCATCGACTGTAAAGACATCGACTCGTACTCGAGGGTAGCTCTCGTGAGTGCAAGTGAAGGCAAGGGCTGTGCGCGTTTCTGCTGATCAGCCTGCTGAATCCCGAGTTCCTGATGGGGTCGTCGCCGATCGAGAAGAGACAGGGAAGGGAGAAACGACGAGCTTTAAACCGCAACTCTATATCTACACGTTCCTGGATCGTAACCAACCCCGCGTTTCCCTCGGGGATTTCGGTGGAAACGACATGTCGCGACAGGGGTAGCGCACGAAACGCGCGCGGATACACAAAAATTTGCAAAATCAAAGCCGTTCCCGCACGAGAAATTGCTTCGATTAAAACCTTCGTCGTTGGAACCTACTTTGCTCCGATAAAAAGAGACAGACAGAGAGAGAGAGAGAGAGAGAGAGAGAGAGAGAGTGAGAGAGAGAACGCGGGGCGGAGGAAAGAGAAGCGGAGAAACGTAATAAAGCGATCGACTTATTTTTATAAAAGAGACGAATCTTCGGGGAATAGCGTTGTTCGACGATAAGTTCAAAATCGTGTCGCGATGCTCGTCGTCATAAATCGCGCGAGCGGAAAGTCACTCTACGGTAAAGCAAGTGCCGAGGAAAACCGAAAACGTGACGGTCCGTGGAAACGGGGATAAGAAATCACGCTGGAAAGATATAAAATTCCATCAATTCGCGGCAGCACGAAACAGTTGCCGATACATTTTTCTCGTGGGTTGCGCCGGAGAGCGCGCGACGAGCCGGCACCGTGGCCAAGAGCAACAGAGACGGGATGCTCCGCCTTATGTATTTGGGGTTTCAGGCCTTATTAATGATTGATCGAGGGATATCGACGTCTCCCCTCTGACGCGACTGATATATAGACGCGGAGGGGCTGCTTGGCATGGCTTCGCACGTGACACAATAAAACGACGTTGCCGCCGTATCGATAGCTTATTGCCAGACTTTTTATCGATCCTGATAACTTTCCGTCGCTCTTACTACGGCCTGACGCGTCCGATCGATCGGTCCAACTTTTATATAAATCGCACGTGTTTCTTCTATCGGGGTCCCGACGTTGTTTTGCCAACAGATTAGCCGGAAGCGAACCCCGCGAGGCTACACTGATCTAAATCGTGAGCGCATCGCTCTACGAACGGTCCATGTTGCATCGATTTATTGTTATTTTCCTCAAGGTCGATTACGATACCATACGCTCGCACGGAAACATCGATTTCGGGGAAACGCGTCGCGGCTTACGTCCCCACCGCACACTGTCGAGAGTCCAAGAGCCGAAGAGAGGAAACGGTAAGAACCGAGGGCAATTTAATTCGCAGGAAGGAAGACTAATCTTCGTAAGAGGCGTGCGCGCGAGTCTTAAAGCTACGAGGCATAAAACTGCGAAGACGAGACGCGCGGGTACGAGAGTAAACGCGGCGAAGGTGGAAAAGCCACGTGAATCCCCGAGGGTGGCATTAATCCCAGTCTCGTCCTCCCCGATGCTTACCCATCTAGACAACGGAGACGAAGCAATCATATTTTCTGCCCCAGAGGCACGATACGTGTCAATGCGAATCAAGCTAACCGATCTAACGCGAGTTCCGATAGCGTCTGATTTACTTCCGACGTCTCTTCACGCGCCAATCCTGCCCTTTCCCATCCTCGACAGGATTACGCCGTCCGTCCGAGATTCCAGCGAATCCTTTTTTTTTTCCGCTACGTTTCGCGTCGTTTCGCTCGCCGGGACACCGTGATTAAACAACGACGGCGGGCAATGGGAATTGGCACGCGAGTTCGCTAGCCCGAACGGCAACCCCGTCGTCGCGATGCACACGGAAATTCGCTGGCGATCATTTTCCCCCCTGGTTCTGCGCTCTTCTACCGCCGCTCTTCCTTTCTCCGGTCGTTTCTACTCCCGTCACGTATGTAGCGAGAAAAATTGCAGTCGAGCGCTTTACTCGGTTCGCGTTCTTCACGCTCCACTCCCTCGTCGCCTCTGCTACTCTCCTTAACTCTCTTCTCGAATACGTTCAGCGGCTACGGGGAGAGGGCGAAGGAAGCTCCGCGTTAGTTCCCCGCTTCTTCGTCGCTCGATAAGAGGGCTTAACAAATGAGAACTGGTTCGCAGCGTACAGAGAGTCTTCCCGCGTGGGATATTTTCCTCCGACCGGGAAAAGACTCGACCTTGCGTTCGTACCGGCGTCCATTCAAATTTCGGGCAACGCGCGTTCCGATCCCCTAGGAAATCGAGCGTAACCGGTTACGACGTTTCGATGGGATCGGAACACAGCACCCTCTCCCCCTCGGTTCTCCCGCCGGGCTACTTGCGTGCTCCGCGTTATTAGACGCTCTGCCGGGAGTACGAAAAGCTTCAAAGTTCAATCGTACTCGATGACCCGCGACGTCTTCGGTCGTCAAAGGGCGGATTTCGCTCGCGTCAGCGTTTTCGAACCGTCCGCGACCAATTCCGCCTCCTTCTCTCTCGCCGCGTTTCGAATCCTTTTATACTTTTTATCGTCGTTGTCGACTTAACCGTTTTCCGTCAGATTCCTTTCAACCGAGTGCAACCGAAGAACTAATCGCAGGGAGAAACTCTTTGCACGTATCCAGTGCGATTTGCAACGAGCGACGGATGCCCGAGCGACAGTGGCGTCACGAACCGCTGTTATTTCCTCGGCGATACAATTACGTCGTAGCGCGGTTCGACCAACGTGCACGACCCGAGGTCGCGTCGTCGATCTTTCGTCTTTGCTCCATGCGCTGCTCTTAATTAACTTCTACTTGCCGAGACACTTGACCCGCTAACGCGTTAATTCGAACGCGACGCGACCGCAAGGCCGGCACGCTGCCTCGCGCCTCTGCGACAATTTCTCTGGCGCGCGTTCTCGAACGCGTTGGCAAAATTTGTCGACGATAGGCACGCGATACCGGCGAGTAACGCGCGATCCGCTCGTTCTCACGCGCTCTACTCGTACGTTCGACGAGATGTTTTCTTAATCGTGTCGGAGGAAGCGGCGGTTCCCTATCGGTCGATCTCGGAACAAATCCAGGGTATCTCATTGCCAGGTACACGGCGTAAGCGACAGACCGGTCGCACGAAGCTTTATGTAACCGACGGTACGTGTTTTTTCCTTGGGCGATTTCCATCGGGATGGACAAGAGCTGGCAAGGGAAGACACGCGCATCCTGGGTAATCCGTGACGACGCGCGCCTCTGCCCGGCTTCCTCCCTACCCTCTCTACCATAAACCGTCTTCTTCGCCGCTTCGTGTTGTTCGCTTTCGTCCATGCTCGTCGTGCCGCGAGCATCGCTGTTCCTCGTAAATTCATACGAATTCGCTATAAGCTTCTATTACCGTCGATTAACGGGTCTGTAATTACCACGGTGTACGACCGAGTCCCGTCATTTCGGTTCTCGTGAGAAACGTCGGCATACGGTAAAGTGATTATTTTTGTGCGCGCGACGAGACATCCGAGGGGAGAGTTTAATCGCGACGCGATCCGTGTTACGCTTTCGTAGAACGTTGGAAAATCCAGCTACTACGAATTAACCGCCAGACCGCCGCTAATGATAGGACGCGATCGATAAATTCGTCAAACGAAACGATCGTGTCGTTTCGACGTGCCGCGGAAGATGCTCGATGCTCGGCGAACGCGTCGACCGGGTCAAGAGTCGAAAGAGGATGTGACGCGCGTTGGTCGAGATCGTCGAACGCGTCGCGCGTTTATGTCACAATGGTGGAAAGGTAAAGGGAAGAGAAATCGACGGGTACGACGAACGGGTACGAGGATACGGGAAGACATCCGGAGCGCGCTATAATCGCGCGATATACGCCGTCGTACCTGTCGATGGAAGCTCGCGCGCGTGCATCGTCGAGTATGCAAATGACGACTCGCCTGTCCGTCACCTTAAGACCGACCGGTGTTGGCAACCGAGACGATCGCGAGGCGTAAAACGCGCCTTTGTCACGGCTTCGGTTACTCGCTTAACTCGCGACCATCGCTCGGTTAATATCGTGGTCGGACGTACCAACGATTTATCCGGAACGGCGAAACGAAACGGTAAAAAACGGAGAAACGGCAAAGTCGTCGTCGGCGCCGCCGCTGTCGAAAGGATGGAAGGCTCGCGAACGGTTCCGCTATGGCAAAGAAATCGGTCGCTTTTTAGACTCTCCTTTCCGACTCCTTTGAAAAACGTTTCGCGTTTAACGCGCGGCGCGTAGCGAAAGTTCGGGTAACCGTGAAAGGTCGGGTAACGCGAGAACAACCCGGAAACGTTCCACTTTCGCGAGGAATCCTCACGCTTTCGTCTCACGTGGCATCCTCGTGGTGATTTTCAACGGCAACGTGGAAACGGCGCGTGCTCGGGATGCGCACCTTCGCGTCCTGATTAGCAACCCAGACCGAGCGAAGGCCAATGGCACCCTGGCTGTGCCTGGTGGCTGGCTGGCTGGCTGGCTGGCTGGCTGGTTGCCTTCCTGCTTTCCTGCCTGGTCCTCCGTACTGCCACGCCGGTATAAGGGGTGGTAGCACGAGTCGAGTGCGAAACGCTAGCGAAGAACAGAGAAAGAGAAAAGGAAGCGAAACGAAGCGAGAGTGAGAGTGTTCGAACGAGCAAGTGTGTGTGTGTGTGTGTGTGAGAGAGAGAGAGAGAAAAGGGGGTTGGTTGGTAGTACGATGGAGGCGCCGTCGGTGGTGGTGGTGGTACGCGGTGCACGACATAAATATGTATGTATCATCCGCTGCGACCTGCCCCACTACCCGACTAGGTCAGACTCATGCTTCATCACAATGAGCACCTTGCCTTGCCTCGTCCTGTTCCTTTCCTCTTCCCTCTATTCAAGTGGATGGTACGAAACTATCCGATCGAAAACCGAGACCAGCTGATCGATTTCTCGTCCAAATGGACGAGGTCTCCGAGGGAGAAACGAAAGAAGGTGCGCGCGATCGGCAGTACCGTTGTCGTTTAACGGGATCGTTCCCTACCTTTGGCCATCGATTCACGGGAAAATCGGTGGAACGGTTTTGGCGAATACCCGCGAGCCAACGACCGAACGAAAGAAGCGAGCAAAGTTCGAGCGTCTGCGGCTTGGTCACTGGCACACGGTCCTTTCAGCTGTGTTCGATCACTGACGTTGCACGCAGCCAGTGACGTGGGCTCTCTGACGTCACCCACGCTTCTCTCACGGGGGTTGCGCAAGGTCTGGGGAAGATGAGGGACGCGGCGAGAGGGCGGAGGGGCGAGCAAGCGAAACAGGAAGAGGAGGCGCGGAGGGACGGGGTACCAAAGGGGGCTAACGGCTCGAAGGGGGGTAGCTCTTACATATTTATGCCGCGTTCTACGCGCAACACCCATCCCGGGGGCGGTTGGAACCAACCCCCTCTGCGTTTCCTACGCCGGTGGCTAGGTATGTCGACCTTGTGCGCGCTTTCACGAGGTGTCTGCCTGCTTGCCTGCCTGCCTGCCTGCCTGCCTGCCTGCCTGCCTGCCTGCCAGCCTGCCTACCTACCTGCCTGCCTGCCCTCCCGCCTGCCCGCCGATGCTAATCAGTTTGCTTGATAGTGCGTTGTTACCGAGACTACATGGATGCGCCTCTATTTGGCATTCTACGTAATTCTTGGGATAATGCGGTAGTTGGCTGGTAACCTCGTTGAGAACGACGTCGGTGCTTCGCCAAGGAAAGCATTAACGCTTTTGTATCCGGTGGATTTTGCCGACTCGGTATCGTTCCGACTTCTCGCCGGAATCGAATATCCGCTTTAAACGCTCGCTAACGTTTATCCGTTCGTCACACTTTTTCTCTCTATCGCTAACAGACGCCCGCGGCGGTGTCTCGCGTGCGTCGTTTCGTCGTCCACGGCGAATCTCTCGGACGGAGCAGATTCCTGCGAGGTTCTGAGCGAAACAACGACGCGACGGTTACGACGGCGGAACAGGCGTGGTTGATCCCCCGAGGGTTATTAATCAACGGCACCGAGTTTACGTTACTCGGAAGGTTCGCGAGAAACTGTCATCCTATTAATCGTGGCCGCTAATGACGACCGGATCGCGGGAACCGGGGCTCCGCTACCGAAGCAACGGCCAGCAACATCGAAGGCACCTTTCGCGTCGTCAACGCTACCATGCGAACAGTCACGCGATCCAGATCGCGTTTCAACTGGCCGACGTGCAATTATAACGAGAATGCGCCGAGAGCACGCACTTTCAGCTCCGGGAAGAGCGCGTGTCCCGTGCCGGAGGACGATTTTATTCTCTGGACGAGAACCGCCTGATCGCCTCGCGGAGAAATCGATCTCGCCTACGGACTTTTGCACGACATCGAAAACGGGAGATTCCAACGCGCCTGACGTTTCGCGTTGCCCGAGGATGCGCCTCCTGCAACACTGTCGCAATCCTGTTACGATAATGACGACAGGAGCCCGCGATCTCCACACCACTACGCGTATACGTATTCCAACTGCCGTGCGTCGGGGATGGATTAAATGCAAATTAAAACGTATCCAGACCGAAACACACCGGCCAGATTCCCCGATAAAATTGCACTTTACTCTTCCTCGGGTCCGTCGTAGCCGTTCGTCTTCGAACAGGGTCGAGAACACTCGTCGTCGATCGTTAACGTCCCTTTCTTCCTTTTGAATACGAATCTGCCATGGATTGGCGCGCGATCTCAGAAAATCGTCGACTCGAGCGAACAGGTCGGTTCGATCGATCGAACGGTAGGACGACGCGAGAAAGGTGTTGTTAGCGGTGGCGAAACGAACCGCGTTTCCGAGAGGCTCGATGATCGACGATGGGTGGTTCCATAGGACGGATACAGCCGGATAAGAAAAGACAGCGCGTGTAGGCTACGATTTATCGATCGATAATATCTTTGCGTAAAACGTTTACTTGGCGAACAAACCCGTTGATAAAACTGTGTAGCGCGTAACGAGTCTTTTCGTCGCTTCAGCTTCGTTCGCGATAACAGCCTGCACACAGCCGTCGCTCTCTCGGTTGTTTCTATTCTTTTGGCATCACCCTTAACCGGTCTCTTATCCGGTGCTTCGCGACGATCCCGCTAACAGAGATTTTTACGACTCGCCGGGCGAATCGTCCAACGTTAGCGGCGGCGGTTACACTCGACAAAATTACTCGAAAGATCTTAATTCTGCCAGGATCTCGAGACGCGTCGATGCACGATGCGTGCAATGGAAACGAGGTTGATCGAGGAGAGACGGTTTACAAACAAACTCGTAGACGCCCACGCTTGTACACGAGCGCACTTGGCGCAGAGGTGCACGCGATCGTTGGACAACAAGGTGGACGTCCCGTAATCCGTGGGTTAGCACGTCGGGTATCGGGACATCATTTCCCAGGAAGTTATTGGCAATCGCAGCTCTTCCACTCTGCACCGCACTCGGCTATTCCCGTTCGACATCGACACCGACACCGAACCACTTTCTCGACGCGTAATTTCGTTCGTTAAATCCCAACGATCGATTTCTACGCACGCGAGGTAGCTTTAAACCCGATGTGTGTGTGTGTGTGTGTGTGTGTGTGTGTGTGTGTGTGTGTGTATTACTTATATATCGATATCGAGTCGTAGGTTATTACGAAAAGTTAATAAGCGGGAACGAAGGACACGGGTCCGTTTCGAAGTGGAGTGACAAACCTCGGACAAAAAAGTGAGAAAAGTCGGACAAGCAGGTCCTTGACGGGAAGTTAAAACTGGGCAAATAAGCGGTTACCGGTTCGAGCGATCGGTGTCGATAACTGCGATTAACGCGATTACGTTGTTCGATCCTTAATCGCGAAGGATTTCGACGGCCGGCGATACGAGCCGGGGGAACGACGATTTTTCCGCGAGTAATGGCGTGTAATGAACGCGCGGTGGTTCGTACGATTCTCGCCACGGTCTCTCGTCTTTCCTTCGCTTTGCCTACGTTTCTCCGTTGACTTTTCCGTCTCGTTCCAACCTTACGGTTCGATTACGTGGACGAGGACACATCTTGCCACTTTGCGACCGGACTGCAAACCGAGCAGGACTCGACTAGATGTCCTTGTGCTTTAAATAAATGCGAAAACAGTGCCTGAACGACGTCGATACCGCGTAGCGCTCCTCTTACGTTTACTTCGAGAGAGGCGAGTCTCCTACGCCTACGCGCGCTCTCTAACGTCTCGTCTCTCGTTGCCTCTCTCCCGTCGCATTGCTCCGACTATCCGCGTTCGTTTAACCGCATCCCGTTTCCTCTAACTCTCCTTTTCCCTTTCCCCCCCCCCTCCCTCGCCTCCCTCTATCGCTTCGTTGTCGTGTCATTCTCTTCGTTACGCGGAGAATCAATGTTTCTGGCATTTCTTTGGAGTCGCGTTCATGCAAAACGCGTGTAACAGGATGCGGTTATCTCTCCTATCCACCCTTCCGTCGTGTACCGCTCGATTTACCGATAACTAGAAAGGGAACTTCCGTTGCCAATCAAATGAATCATGCCAGAGATCCGATCGCCGATCGGTCGTTGTTGCGCGGCTACCGCCGCGAACGCCAGCCAACGACAGCGAATTCCTCGCTCGACGAGCGAACGTACAAACTTGTACACGAATCGTATACAAGGTATAAACGGGGTTCAACGACGATTAAGATAAACGGGGAGGAGGGCACGAACGACAACGTTAGAGGGCCGATAAACGAGCGAATCGAAGGCCAAACTACTATAGCGACGGTCGCGATTCCGCCAATTATACGCGAGCGTGTAGCTTCGAAAGAGAAGCGAGAAACGAGAAACGAGAAACGAGAAGCGAGGAGGCTACTACGGCGGAAGACGATGGAAAAAGGAGAAAAAGCGAGCGAGCGAGCGAGGCGAGTAGAAACGAGGCTCGGGGCAAACCGATCGCTTCTCTCCCACCGCACCCCAATTTTAATCAGGACCCGAAATATGCAAGCAGGATGGATGCCTGCGAGCTCTCCCGCCGGTACTACCGGGCGTTACGATGCATGTAATTTATTTTTATTGCCACCAATTTTTTTTCTACCCCTCGATCAGCTCCTACTAATTTCGAGGAGGTGGTGCCTCAGCGAGAGCCGGAGAAAATACTGTCAGCCGAGAGGAGATCGTGCAACGCGTCAACGTTGTTTCCCGATCGTCCCCGTTTCCGAAAGTTCGTCCGTTCGATTCCGAGCTTCACGTTGATCACGTCACGAAGAATATTCAGCGATACGAATCGATCGTGGAACGATCCGCCGACGATACTCCGTTCGGTAAACCGTAACGAGCTGCGATTAAATTCGAGAACGAACGGATCTCTGCTTGGTTCTGCCCTGCACCGAATTACAGAGGGTACGTGGCAAAATTATAACATTAGACCGGACTCGAAGGTAGTTCTAGTTGGTAGATCAGGTTAGATAGCGCATAGACGAGGTAGCACCCGGTAAACTCGTTATCAGATCGATGTAGCGAGATACATATCGTATGTACGGAGATAAACGACGAGACGGTGGTTATGAAATTCAACGACGTAGGGCTCGCAACTGCGAATCGCTCCAGTTAACTCATTCGTCCGACTTTTTACGTGTACGCCCATAAACGCGACGATATACAGGAACGCGGTTATTCTCGGTGATCGCCGTTTACCTTCAATTTCCTCGAAGCCACCGGTGTTACTTCTCATCTCGATGTTTCCATCTCCCTCGACTCCGATACTCGGCGCAAAACTTTACCGCGATAATTAGATCCAACGAGTGTCGTACGTACGACGATAATTAGTCGTCTTCGGCGACGAAGCGACGACGTCTCGGAAATATCGACGGTTTCTTTTCAACCGCGAGAAATTTTCGCCGAAATCCTTCGAATCACCGTTTCGGTTTTGGGTTAGGTTTGGTAAACGGCACGGTTGATCCGCTATCGGGAAACCGACGACGAGCGCTCACGGTAGTTTTTCCGATTGGAGGATGATGCCGCGTGTCCCGGTTGCTCGCTTTAAAGGTGGCTAAGATTTATAGGAAGCCGGGGACGCGTCGGGGGTGGAGCAGCCGGGGAAAGGAAAGTAGGAGGAGACATAGAGGGTAAAAGAGATACACAGAGTGGAACGGTGGGTTTTGAGTTTGAGCCGCGGGGGTTATTGCAGTAAGCCTTCTCTTGGGGGTTCAAGAATATTACTATCCGCGCCAAGCCTACCCTACGCCTTCGTCTAAACTACCCACCCTCCCCCGACCCTCTCGAGAACCCGGACTCGGATCGCTACACGAACGTTGTTCCGTGGCGCTTACAGTCACCCCGCTTTCGCTACGTCTCGAACGCGAGAAGGAAAAGCACGCCGAGAGGAATCGAGCACGACGGAGAAAAAGGGAAAGCCTTCCCTCAAAACCCGACCGCTCATACATGCTTTGCCGATCTTTTTAAACGCGGCTCGCTTAAAAGAACACGGTTTACGTTTATAGCCGTTCATTCAGCGAGAGATCGCAAGGGAACGAAACGGGACGCGACTCTACGCAATTCGGCACGAACCAAGGGCGGAAATGCCGAAGCCTGGGGTGTGCTCTGATAAGCAATAATGGCTCGAGAGGAAAACGAACCAGCCCGATACCGTTTTCTCGATCCGTTCGTAATTTTCAATTTATCGATAGCCCTGGAAATTAACTAATTTTCTGCTACGCCAGAGGAAACGCTCGTCTCTCGCTTTCGAATCGCGATCGTTACGAAAACGAACGTTGCCAGGGAGCGAGAGAGCGAGAGGGAGAAGGGGCTGAGAGAAGGACGAAAGCACGCGAGAAACGCGAGGAATCCGATTTGCATGAAAAGATATTAAGCGACCGATTGTTCCCGGTGTTTGCGAGACTTACCAGACGACTCGATGCGGTTTGTTTCGTTCTCGTCGAATGGCCGTCGACCGATTCTCTCGGCAGAGACGAGCGCCGCCGCTTCTTCTTCTCCGATTCGTCGACCCGCGACACGGTCGAATTAGTTGGAAAATGAATTAAAAGTGTAATCCACGCCCTGATTGAGAGGGTCCACGTGCCATCGGAGCAAGTCGGAGACTTTGCCCGAGATGGAGAGCAGCTCGGTCTCGCCTCGTGATTTCTTTCGCTCTCTTGGGGACCACCTCGGAAAAGAAGCCGCCTAATTAAACGCGGGGTCGATTCGCCACGAATGAGCTACCTCCTTCCGGAAAGAGTATTCTTTTTCTTCGGGAAAAAGGCTCATTTTCTTCTGAATCACGATCTCCCCCGAACGACGCGCCATTAACTTCTCTTGTTCCCTTGGTTCGCGAGAACTTGTATTATCGAGAGAAATATTACGGCTTCGAGCCGGAGCATCTTACACGTACACGTAGGTCAGGTACGTAGCGGATCTACGCGGCAAATCGACCCGGCCGATGCAACGAAAGAGAAGAGGAGAAGGGCAGAGATATCTGACCGATATAATTTTCAAAGTGGCTAGTATCTTCTGATTTACCTACAATTTACTAGGCAGTTTCCCCGTTTCCAGAGCTCACGGAAATCTTGCGTTTTCGACGAAATCCCTCCGAACGGAAAAGGGATTCGACGAGGGTCTCGCCCTTGCCACGGTTCGTCCTAAAGAACGTTTACGTCTCTAAACCACCGGCCCGATCTTAGGGCCGGCTTAGTGCCGTTTTATTTAACGCGTGTTTAAAACTAATAAAACCGGAATCTCGAAGTTGTAGAGTCGCGTCGCGACGCTAGATCCGCAATCACAGCCGAGATCCTCTACAGCGGACGAAACGCGCTAGTCGGTTTTCCCGTTTTATACGCGGCTTCCTTCGCCGACGAACCACCACCGACGAGAAAAAGCAGGGAAACGAAGATGACGAAGGCTAATATCTGGTTACTCCGGGAGTTCTGATGAAACTTTAACCGTGCAAGCTAAACAATTATCGCTTAAGCCTGCGGCAGCTTACGGCGCAGTTTCTCGTCATCCTCGCCCACGCGGTTTACTCCGCCGAGGTAAACACGGATCGTTAACGCGATTAACCTGCTCCGAAGTTTCCACACAAATGTTCCACCGATCTGGCATCTAAGCGAATATCGGTTTTCGCTTACGAGTTGCTTCTTCGTTTCCGATCGTTTCGATTCGATCGTGCGAACGCGGACGCGATCGAAAGAGCGAGCCATGCGATAATACGTTAAACGGCGGCCGGAGGAAAGCATTTTTGTTGGAAAGCGCAAGGTGCGTGATAGAAGAAAGCACGGCGCAAAAAATCGATAAGCGCGCGTTAATTTATGCGTTCGTTCCTTTTTTAGGTTATGCCATGAATCAAATATACCGACAACTATGTACACGCAACATTCGCGCTATAAAAATGCGTGGATATTTCCATAATGTGAAAAAGGGCGATTAAAATCGTGTATAGTATGCATTTTTTTTTTTTTTTTTTTTTTAGCGCACGATTAGCCTATTTTTTTATTCATAGAGGAAAATACACCGATCGAGAGAAACGCAACCGCCTAGAAAAAAAAAAAAAATCAATGCTAGGAAGGTGATCTTACCATGGAACGCACGATCGTCCGGCAGATTCTTGCGAAAGCGTAGTCCGTGCTGCGCACAATACATCGGTGCACCGAGAAGAAACTTACCGATGCCAATAAAACGATTTAAGACGGACGCAAGTGTTGGCCCGTGCGCTTTCCCACGACTCGTTCCGGCGCGTTCAACGCCGGTCAAAGGAAGGTCCCGTGTAGCTAATGCGAAACACATGTTGAGGATTCGTCTCGCACCTGAGATTCGCCCGTTACAGAGAAATAAACGAAAATGGACGCTTGCAGGGGGTTGTTGTTCAGGTGTTCATGGAAAATAGAAACATTTTCGGGGTTGAACACCTGAGGCCACGTGTCGACCAGATGCGAACGTTCACCGGTTGTTTTTACCTACCCTGACAGAGGCGACAGGTACTTGCAGAAACCCTCCTGTTTACGTTACCGTGAATTTCTACGTTTCGTTTGACGCGTCCTCGGTTTTCCTTCTCCTCCGTCGAACTTTATGGCCGTGATTCATCGACACGACCATCGGTGGAAAGCAACGCGGAACGAAACGGCAAATGGATTCGTGATGCGGCGGCGGTGTTTTTGCCCCGGCTACTCGCGGCAAAGTCCATCCGTAGGTTGTAAAGATTTTATTCGCAACGAGCGTTTAAACGCGACGTTAATAGGAGGATCTCGTCGTTCCGCGGTAGCCTACTTGTGCGAATTTAAACTCGTCATTCTCCTTGGTTCGGTCGCGCGGAAAGAAGAAGAAGAAGTAGAAGAAGAAGAAGAAGAAGTAGAAGAAGAAGAAGAAGAAGAAGAAGAAGAAGAAGCGTCGTATAAATATCTTATCGCGTGGCTCGCGTTCGGTCGTCGTTTAGCACGATCGTTAGTTACGTTTCTCCTGTCGCGTCGGTTTCGACTCGGACTGACTTTTGGGGGTCGAAAGATGGTCGGCATCGTTTCGGCGCGGCTAATTTCCTCGTCGGCGCACCATTCAAAATCCGGATCGCAGCTGTCCACGCCTCGAAATCATTAAAAGCAAGTTAAACGCCCCCGAAGGACGGCTTTACGAGTTGGCCGCATTCACGGGCCTAAATTATTACGTTATAACGCAGCAGTCGGAGATGCGAGATTGGGTTTTGGTCGTGAACGAGCCGTGTCCCTGGGCGCCCAGAAAAACGGGCACGTACCTGACACGGCCCGTTTTCCAGTGACTTACGTCGAAATCTACGACGGTGGATGGCCACATGGACGACACCACGGCCACCGACCCGACCATCGTCCGACCGTTGCGTCCCACAGATTTCGGAAATTTAAGACGAGATCCCTTTTTCTGGATTCTATTGGGCGGGCCTGCTCGATACCAGGCTACGAGGATCCCGTTAATAGACACGGATCTTGTTTATCAATCAATTACGCGCACTCATATAGGTATAAATTAGCGTTTCGATCAGATAGCCGTGTGCGATATTATTGCACACGTATGCGCTCGTATCTGCCGATCTGACGGCTTACTTTACGCGCTCTCGTGCAAATATTTCACGCGGTAATTAGCGCAAATCGTAATTTAACCGGGCAGACGGCACAATACAAAAGTGGATAAGTCGGGAGATTAACGAGCCCGGTGCCGTAAGAAAAATGAAATATTCAAATGTTCTGGAAAAAATATTTTTTTCTTATCTCCGCCGCGGTAATATCTTCTGGTACGCCGTAACGCCCCCGTCGTGAAAAACGCGCGTAAAACCGAATAAAAAGCCGAGTCTTCTAAGCTCTTCCCAATTATAAATGAAACGCCTTCAGCACGTAACCGAGCTCATAGAACATTAACATTAACGATAACGTACGGTGTCGACTTGGCTTAGACTAATCCCGTTCGTGACTGCTTCCTAAAAAAATACATATGTATGTAACGAAGAAAAGTCGACCGAAACAAACGAGACCGTTACGAAAGGAGGAAGGTTTAGTTGCGTTTAATCGTACGATACCATTGGTCGTTCAACGTCGTTTTTCATTCGTCTTTCGATAATCTCGAGCAACGAGCAACGCTCGTTTGGCCGAATCACGGAATCACGCGTTCCAGGGTTCCATAATACGGCGACAGCGTGAAAAGAGAAGAGAGGAGGGACAGAAGGAACGGAACGGAATCGACCGACCAAGAGGTATCAAGGTACCAAGAGGTGTTCTTCCTTAAAAGCAATCGGTTGTACTACTATTTTGAACATTTCGTCGGGGTTGAGCTCTGAGATATAACCAGCCGAGATGAAATTATAGTCGCTCCGTTTTAACCGAACCTCTAACTTATGCGCCGTACACGCCGCTAAATTATGTAACGCCCCACGTAGATACTCGACGGTCCCGCTGCTACAGGATGTTTCTGTGTACCGATGTTGTGCCGCGATTCCGCCTTTATCCTTCCTTCTCTTCTCTTTAGTTTCTTCTTTCGCATCGCTCTTCCACCGTCCACCGAGCAATTTGTTCGCTAGCCGCCTCGTCCCTTCGCCAACGTTTTGTCGTTTTGCGTTTGGAAAATTTTTGTCAGAAATACGCGGCTATCGAAAATAACGGGGAAAAAGAAAAAGAAAAAGAAAAGAACGAAAGAAAAAAAAAAGAAAGAAAAAGGCGTATGTACGTACATCGAACGACGTTTAAAGGATCGATCGGTCGTCGATATTCAAAGCGCGAGCCCGATCGCGCTTTGTTGAAGCGAAGCGTTCGATCTCTTCCTCAGATAGTAGGAAACCATTTTTTTCGAGTACAATTGCTTTTTAAAGAGATAACCGCGGAACGAGATCGAGGACACGCGGGCTCCATAGGACCTCCTTGTCTCTCTCTCTCTCTCTCTGTCTCTCTTCCGAGGTTGCTCTTCTCCGTTCCCCACTCTTTTCCCGGTTCTTGTCGTTCTGGACGGAGGAAGATGGAAAGAAAGAATGAAAAGAGTCGAGGGAGTACCGGTATGAAAGAAAGGATTGAGTAGTCGGTGCTCGCAGTCTGGATGTAACCAACAAAGAGAGTGTCGAGAAAGGCAACGATTCCCTCACAATACCGCTCTGATAAACGAGGCGACATTGTCCGTCCGTCTTTCCTCGCGCTCTCGCGCCGCCGTTTCTCGTTTCCTTTTGCCCTTACGACCGGCAAAGCGGCAGAGCTCCTGTCACTTCCATCGCCAGATGAAAAGACGTCTCTTCTTTTCGACGAATCGAACACGCGACCCACAAGTAGGTCGCGACACGTTCGCCGCCATATCCGTGCGATTTCTCGCCTTAGTGCCAGCGCAGGGATTGCGCAGGGATTTCTCCGTGTTTCGTTTCGAAAATCGTCGATGTTCCCCGTTCGACGAAGAGGCGAGAAGAAAAATAGGAAATACGCAGCGAATGTAAGTTCGATAGGCGTGACGATCGATCCGGTTGATTTTCTGAGACGCGGTCACGCGGGATCGTTTGGCCGCGTTGAAATTACGGGTCGGCCGTCCGATTGGCGCGGATTTAAGGCGAGAAAGCGAGGCAACACGCGCGGAACGCACGGGACACGCCAACGGAGAGACGATTCAAAGCTGCAATTTATGTTTAACTGGCCTGGCAGTTCGTTAACGAGGACCCGCTACGGTCTTTATAAGCGCGACGTGTATCTACGATCGCCTCCTGGCTCGAATTGGGTGCAGCGGACACGTTCCCGCGGCTTTCCTCTCCTTCGTCTCTTCTTTTTCTTCGCCTTCATATTTTCGCTCGTTTAATATACCCACAGGCGCATAAATAAATGCCTAATTGGGCCACAGCCGATTTGTTTCTCTGCTACGTTGCACGGCATTCCGTCTCGCGCGTTCTTTCCATTCCTCTCTCTCTCTCTCTCTCTCTCTCTCTCTCTCTCTCTCTATATATATATATATATATATATATATATATATATATATATATATATATATATATATATATATCGCTTTTCTTCGTCTTCATCCGCTTTCGCGTCCGGCCTTTCCCTCGTCGATGAAAAGCATCCGCAGATTCTTGGGATTTAGCTTGGCCGCCGCCTCGCCGATATGCTAATAGGCCGGAACCGCGGGCATAAACAGCGCACGTTGAATCGATCGGTTCTAGACGCGCGTTAGACGTTTAACGTTTATTTTATTCGCGATAAGCGTTCGAAGCGTCGAACGTAACTTAATTTCGTTGGGTATATGGAAACGCGGAAAGATACGCTCGCCGTGAATAGCTGGAAGACGAAAAGTTATACCTCGCCGAGTAGGACTTATCGAACACGTCAGTCTGATTAATGGCACGTATTTTGCACGATCCAGGCGAAACCCGAAAATTATTAATTTCGCAGGGTACGTTGACCTCGTGCGCTTGGGCCATACTCGATGATTTTTATTTCTCGATACGTTGAGGTCAATGCATTATTCATGCTCGATTCGTTTCGTCATTCTTTCACGATCACGTACACGTAGTTTTGTCGTAAAATTTCAGCAACGATGATCCGCAGGAGGGAGGAGGGAGGATGGATGGAGGGGAGGGGGGGAAGAAACGTGATATACAGCGCGCTCGCCAATTTCTTCGACGATTCCGATCGCGCAGAGTTTCTATTTTGCGGCGTATTCGACCGAGAGTGGAACGTGAACGAGTGAAACGTTCAACGGCGAAGAACGCGGCCGTAAAATGTGCAAAATCCGAACGCACGAGGAATAGGTAACGCGTTTCATTAGCAGTATCTTTATTAACTAGCGGGATATCTTTATAGAGAGCAGCTAAAATTTGTTATCGCGTTCGCGTACGTTTGACGCGCGTCTTAATGACACGGCGGTTAACCAAAGAAATTTTGCAGAAGGCAAGAGAGAGAGTCTGATGGAACGGCTGGTGGAAGCCGCGCGCTCGTAATCTCCATGGCTCGCAAGCCAAACGATAGACAGGGTGTTACCGCTTGTTTTTGCTACCGAGCATTGTCGTCGGAATTCTCGTAAAATAATTAAGAGAGGCTGGTAGCTGCCGCGACGATGGTATTTTAAAGGGTCGTAAAAGGGACGTTAAAACCTCGCCGTCTCGGTCCTTTCCACCAGTGACATCCGCCATCCGGACGATCGCAGGTTTCTCCACGGGTACTCGCGCCCAACCGCAACGGATACGCGAGGAAAACCACGCTCGTGAAAAGCGGCCGTGAAAATCGGTTTTGGAACAACTCGACGACGACGACGACGACGAAGGCAGGCGGCGCTGGTCACTTCCGAGGAACCGATTGATACGCGCGCATACGTGCTACGAGAGCGTGGTGAACGACGAGTCTCGGCAGCCGCGAAATATATCGAAAAAAGGATCCTTTTGACATAAACTCGTCGAGTTAAGTGCGCCAGGTCCGATCGAGAACGAGAATCCTTAAAATGCCACGCACAGGCGAAGACGGACGAAGAAGAAGTCGGCGAGGGCAAAGGGGGTCTCTCTCTCCTTGTATCGGACACGGCGAACCAACGGTCGAGGAAGTGAGAATATATGTAAATATAGTACGAGGAAGAAGAAAGACGGCGAATACGGCAATTAATTATGTATACGCCTATAAAACGAAGGCTCGCGCTTTCGAGTCCATAAAGGATGCCAGTAAAGTGGGAGAGGCAGAGAGAGAGAGAGAGAGAGAGAGAGAGAGAGAGAGAGGGAGGGACAGGGTGTTACGTTTATGCATCGTGTATTATTTGACGGACCAATTATCTCGAGATTCGCATCGTATATTCTCGCGTTAAAATCGGGAAAAATCGAGGGTGATACAGCTACTATACCATATAGATAACGCTGGCTGTCGCTTACGTAATTTTAGCCAGTGTCGGGTAAATAACGCGCGTCGATACGGCCGTCGTTACCGTAGATAATTTTTCGGCAAGCGGTTCTCGCGCGGAAGAACGTTGCGTTGTGCGTGGGATTCACAGCGAAGCGTGAAAAACTCGCGAACCGAAATATACTTTCGTGCGCGCGATATAAGAAATCGTAGCGGCGCAACGTAAGGTAAACGCACGGCTACGGAAAACGATTTTCTCGTTACGCGTTACGTTTATCGCCTCAATTTTCTCGGCGTTAAAAATTCCACGAGCTTTCGCCGACCAGCGTAATTTATTTCCAGCGTTCAACGATTAGAGGTTAAATAAAAAGAGCGTGCGATGAAATATAGGTGATAAGTTGGCTATTTTTCTATCGTCGTGCAACGCACACGGCACAGGGCCGCCGCGACCGGCGTATCTCGTTGTTATGCAAAGCGTTTCTCGGTTCCGTCAGGTTGGTTTCGACTATGCTGTCGAATATAACAGATATCGCTATCGACGTGGACAGAGAACGCCGCGCGACAGACGGCTGCTTTCGGTGAAATTTACCGAGGGCCCGGCGATCCGTCGAACGCGAGCCGACCGCGTCGTTGCGTAATCGGAAATAAAATTCGAATTCTACGCTCGGCTATTATATAAGAACGCCTCTCTTAGACCGTCCTAGAAATCTCGGATCGTTGGTTCGTATTAGGATAGCTCGGTGGTCGGCACGACGAGTCGGGTCGTAAAGTGGGCTGGGCTCCTGCCGTGTGGACGGAGGAACGAGTTTGGTGACATCGAAGAGGCCTTGTCAGGCCCACCTTGCCACTTTCCGACTCTCTTCTCTTCCTAGCGGATTTTCGACAGCCACAGCGGCATAGGGAAAGTGCGCGCGATCGCCTTTCTGCCCAACAAACCCGTTGTTCTTCGCTCGTGCCTCTCTTCCATGCCCGGCGATCGTCTACTTTGTTTTCGCCTTTCCCTCTTTGGTTCACAGCCTTCGCGCTATTAATCGCGTCAAACGTCGGTCCACGATCGTCGCTAACGACGACGATATCGGAGAAGCGTTTCTTCCTCGGTAACGACGTTTGCCCGAGCCTCGTTACGAGCGTACGGAATCGCGTTGCATCGTCGTCGTCTTCGTCGTCGTCGTCGTCGTCGTCGTCGTCGTCGTATCCTTGAACAACCTTCCTCGTGCCATGCGATCTGGTACCTTTTACGTATTTGGTCGAGGCTATCTTGGAACATTATATCGGAGAAATAAGCGCGTTCTCGAGGCGTAGGCAGACACGCCGGTATCCCGAGAAGTAGATCTTCGATCTGGTCTTACGGCTCTCTGCTGCCGCTCTTTGTAGCTCGCTACCTACGCGTTGGTGTGTGTGAGTGAAACACGTATCTCTCCTTTGGGACTATTCCAGTTCTCTCCAACGAAACGCAGACATTTATCCCGCTTCAAAAATTACATCTTCGATCCTCGCGGAGATACTCTTTCCTTCGTTCTTCTCGACAGGCGGCGAGAGAAACACCGCGGAGGAGGGAAATTTTCACCGACGCCGTGTGTATCGAGCGCGATTCGAGGGTCGCGTTCCGCGGTCTCGAGGAACGAGGTAACGCGGCCGGAACCATCTCTTTCTACCGATTTCTTTCTTTCTACGGTTCTCTGTTCTATCGATATCTCGAGACGCGTTATACGCGGTGAAACAAGCGTATACGCGAGGCGAAGACGACGCGCCGTATCCCGAGTGCCCACATCTTCGATCTGCTCCGTGTCGTTCGGGTCCTCGCGTACGTACGAAAGTACGTAACTCGAGGTACGTATCTTTCCACGGGGACCAGCAGCTCGGCTGCTGCCGAGTCCCTTAAGGTTTCGCTTTATCTCGCATCGGGCATTGTCGCTCGCGCCGGTTGACAGTGGCCAAGGGCTACCGAGCGACCAGAGAGAGGAGACGAGAGACGAAGAGGAAGAGGGCAGGGCAGACTGTCGGTCGGTGTGCGAGAGAAACGTACACCACCATCGTGCTCGAAGATCCGCTTCGAGATCGAAGATCCGACGAGAATGGGGGAGGGGAGGAGGAGGAGGACGACTACGACGACGACGACGACGACGACGACGAGTAAGAGAACGCCGTCGTCCACGGCAGATCGAACCATCTACTCTACCGGGACGGGGATCACGAGAAGAGGCTGCTGCTGCTACCATCCTCCGCGATCGAGCAACGATCGGAACCCTCGAACGACGCCCGTCACTTGTCCCATCGAAGGACAAGTTGCGTCCACCAGATTCTACAATTACTCCGAGCCTTTCTGCGAACTTACTTCGCGCCCGTCGTTTCTCTCCGTCCTTCTTGTCGTCTCGTTCGCCGCTTTCTTTGGCGTTCGAAAGAATTAATTGCCGGGTTTTTGCAACGGCTCGTCTTCCTTCGTTCGATCGATTCGTTTCGATCGGCCGTTGCATCGCGAACGGGGTACGAACGAACGCCGAAAGACCGGCATCTTCGTTGGAAACGCGAGATAACGTAACGAGCGTACGCGAGGAAGCAAGGCGAACGTCTATAAGGCAGAGATCGAAAGGTAGATGGAAGCGAGAATGGAGGAGCAGGGCTTAGATGAGGCGGGAGATGCGTTCGAGATCGAGCCACGATCTCACGATCGTCGGCCGTCACGCGTCCTACCGTCGACAAGTTGCATTCGACGGATTCTACGATTACTCCGGCCCGTACGGCGAACTCGCCGGCGAACTTGTTCGCTGACACGGCCCGCTGAAACTATTCGTTTCGAAGGCGAGTGTCTCGCGCGATTCTACCTTCTCTCCGTTTTCCTCGGTGTTTCCACGTTTCGGACTTTCGCAGGAAAATCGATAAGGCCGATCGAGAACGAGCCGCGTAACATCGTACGTTGCCGATTTCGACGAGGTTTCCTCGGATTTTGTAAATAACGCAAGGTACGGCCTTTCGAGATCTCGATGCGTGCCTGCGCGAATAGGCTAACCTTCGCGAGAACGTTGAAAAGAGTTGGCGGTGTATAGAGTAGGCGCGGTCTCTGAGAACATCCAATCCACGATTTCCGGTTTTACCCGTCGTCGCATAAATTCGCCGAGCGAATGGGAATCGGTTGGTTCGGATGCCATACGATCGTTCGCGACACGACCGTGCGCCTTCCTTCCCCAAACGGATCGGGACGTCGGAATGGTCGAAAGGTGCTGCGCGAAACGTCGAATAACACACTAACCGGGTATCCCACAGCGTTAACCTGTCGTAGGTGTTCCGTTAGCGAACTCCTATACTCGATAGACGAATCGTGGTAAACCGGCTGGCTACGTGGCACGCTTTTTGCGAAATCGTCGAGCCGCGCGACGCGTTTCGAAAGGAAAGAGGCTCGTCCGGTCGCGAAATTGACCGCGGCACTCGAGTAAATTATCGAGGAATCGAGCGGCGCGCTGTCGTACGACGCTTTGATCGGTGCGCGGCTGTCGAGCGAGTCGCGTAGCGTCGCGTCCTTTTAGCCTGGCGAATCCCGTCTCGGCGAATCTCGGCGCGCACTCGAGCCAAGAGCCGCTCCACCGAGAGAGAAACGGCGCGGTCCCGTAAAAAATTATGAAACGGCACCGATGAAAAAGGAATTTTGACAAGCGCGGCAATATCGACGGCATCTCGCGCGCCTTTAAAACGAGTAACGTAGCGATACCTCGATGTCTGAGGTTCGATCGTATCGTTACGAGAGGGCACCTCCCTGCGACGTCATGAAAGCTGGTTCGTTTTGGTTTCCCGGGATCGTATATTGCGAATTTAGTGGGGAGCCAGGACCCTCGGAACGATCGGTTGGCTCGTAGCTGGATCGCTGCCCGATGCTCGGTCGTCGTTTCGTTCTCCGCCCGCTCGTGTCCCTCGCTCTCGCTTCCCTATCTCTTCGATCCTTCCTCTTCGCCTTTTTTTTTCCATTCTATACCCAACGTACGTATTCCGTGCTGCTTGTTTTTATCGACACGAATGGCACTTTATGACGTCCCGTCAGCCGGCCACGCTACGAGACACACACACACGGTCTTCCTCTTCCTTTTTCCCTTTTCGCGTCGCTCCACGCGAACCTCGGCTTTCTACGTCGGTCCCCTTTTCCGCACGCTCGCTCCTTACGATTCGTTTCTTCTGCAACTTCTGCTCGCGCTCCGAACACGGCGAAAACGCGTGTCCTGCCGCTGTTTCCAGTTCGTAGGTCCACCCACGCGGTCAGAGATAAGATTCGATTCGCCGGATAACAGATCGTCCGCTCTCGATCCGATATCGAGATCGCGCTCGCTTCGCTTCTGGCTTTTACCCCCGCTGTTATCTCCTCGAGTCCGCGAACGGCTCGCGATCGAGTAATCAGCGTCGCGGTGAAATTTACGTTTCTTCGAGCTCGTGGCAGCGTAAAGATCGCGAAGCACGAAACCGCGGGGCTCGATCGATGACCACGCGCGCTCTCCGACGTGTTTGCTTTCGAACGTGATTTGCATAAGGCCCCGAACGAACGGACGATCGTAGGAACCGGCGGAAAACAACCGGAATGAATCGTCAGGTTTTACAGATCGGAGATATCGACGATCGGAGAAAAGCGCGCAATTACGATTTCACTTTCGTTTCGATTTTCTAGGTACGCGTCGATGGTGGATCGTCCCCTATTTCCTTTTTTTTTCTTTTTTTGTCCTACGGTTTCCATCGTGCTTCTCGTAACTCGAATTCTCTCGTAACTCGAGAATCCTACCGCGCTCCTTCGCGATGGGATTGCCTCCTCGAATGTGGAAAATTTTTCAAAGCTGAAATTTCATTTCGGTACAGGGTGTATCGCGATAAAGTATCGTCGAGGGGAAATCCTTGAAACGATATAGATTACTTGCGAACGATCCGACATGGACAGAGTCGATCGAATGCTGCGAAATATTCGGCGGAATCGAAGAGTCGAGCGGAAGAAGCGGATCGTACGCGTTTCCGTTTGGCGAATCAACCTGCAATTAATTAATTCGAGCGGCCCGATTGCTCGCGCGCGGTATCGAGCGAAAAACGGACAGCTCTTTAATCTAGGCGGATGCGTTAACGATCGAACGTTGCATTAACTAGACGCTACGTAGACGCTCGACGCGGATAAACGTCTGTCGCAATTACAGGTGTTACAAGTTCGGTCACAGCCAGCCTCTGTAATTACGTTATCCGTGTTATTTTCTTAGCGGGAGGTGTTACGATTATCGCGCGATTACCTTGGTAACTCTAGCGCCGCGTTAGTCCATAAATAATCGTTTTCGCGTACGTGGGAAACGTTTTATTAATCCGTGTTCTCGCGTAAGACGATTTACGGGGTCAGCGGGTCTCGCGCGACGTTTGCACGCGCGTCTCGATTCCGCGTAACGAACCCGCGACGATGCCGTAAATAGCCGGCGGACGATTGGAAATCGCGATCGATCGGGAGAATTCGATCGGTCGGATCGCGAGGGACGACGCGCGAACTCGGATAGAGGAGAAACAGGGACGAATGCGACGAAGGTGGGTAGGACGCGACACGTTGGAATTTCCCCCGCAAGAATTCGAGAAAGTCAGAAAGTCGGAAAGACAGGCACAGCGAACGGTGTGGTGTTTATGGACGAGCGAGAGGAGTCGCGAGAAGCGGGACAGCGGAAAGCGAGAGAGTGTGCGACCGGTGCCGATGGTTTGCGCCGGCGAACGAATTTTCGAGTCCGGTCACGCGAGATCGTGCGCGCGGGCTTTTCTTTTTTTTACGCGACGCGGCCGGTAACGAAGGACGGCTGGGAATTTTCCGCGGTTGCACCTTCGAGGAAACGAGAAATCGACGCACGGCGTATACACACGGACAGAGGCGGATTATTTTTCTCGTGGAAAACGTAGGTAGCCAACATCCTCGGAGATAAGGTCCGCTAGCGCAATAATAAAATGCCTGGAGGGTGATCTATCGATCGAACGCGAGGCCGTCGACGCGATCTACGACGGGCGGGCGGGCAGGTACGCGGGCCGTGGCAAGGTGGAATTATCGCGATGTCCCTTGATCGATGCGATTGTCGTTAGACGTTGCTAGAGAGAGAACCGGTATTCGCTGGCGAGTAGCGACGGGTGCGAGCCCGCTCGCTCGAATTTGCTCGAACAACGGGACGGTGCGCGTCTCGCGGTGCGCGTCCGCGTTACCCTTATCTGGCCTTCTCATCGGGGACCGTTTCCTTTTTACTCGTTAACGAACGCGGTTCTACTCGAGAGAAGTTATTTCGAGCGAGCGCGCCCAACACTCCGAAAGGAGGATTTAGAAATTACGCCAGATACGAGCCGGATATTGCGCTCCGTTTCCTCCGAGCAATACCGTAACACGTCCAGTCTACGCCAATTACTTTAGTCGAATGCCAAACCATCCGAGATCCGAACGCGAATCGGGGATGATGCTCGCAACGAAATGCCGCGCATTTCTCAAAGCGAAACGAGAATCGGCCGTGGCTCCCTATCGATCGGTTTCCGTACGTTCGATCGCCGCGCTACGATTCGCGAGAACCCGAGAGTTTTCCGAGAGCGCGCGATCGACAACGGACTTTGAACGATCGTACCGTCGCTCGTGTCCTTCGCTCTTCATAATACCGGTCGACTCGATTGCGTAAGCGATCGATTGGCTAGCAAACGGGTACAGTGGGCAATATCGTTGGCAGACTCGGTTGCTGTTCGCCGCTTATACTCGATCAAAACGATTATAAACGATCCTTATTACGCCGCGGGCGCATTCCTGAGGGATCAGCGCCTCTCGGAGAGACAAAAGAAAAAAGAACGGGACGAAACCACGGTGCCGAGAACCGTTTCGAATTCGCGGCGAAAGACAGGCAGGGCGCGGATCAATCGTACTACGCGTTGATTTTCGCAGCTCGAGCACGCGTTTTCCGAACCGTGCGAATGAAAATTTCACGATAGGCAGCAGCTCTCGTTTCCCCGTATCGGTCTGGTCGATGCACGCGACGCAAGCAAATTATCTATTATTGACGCGATCGGTCGACTCGAGATCCTTTAACGGCAGCGATCGTCGGCGAAATGGAAAGACGACGACGACGACGACGACGACGACTAGGCGATTCACGATCGTTTCGATCTTATCGTTCGACCTGTCGATCGATCGTCGGATCGGTTGGTAATCGACGTCGGCATCGACATCGACATCGACGCGCTAGTAGCCATGGCGACGAATCTGCCGCAGAAAGCACGCGATTGGTTTTCGCGGCACGATCTGACCTAAAACCGAGCTCGGCTCTGTTAGTCTCTCCTCCTTCTCCTCTCCGTTTCTACCAACCTGCCTTCCTTACCTCCTTGATCCACCTCATCCTCCTTCTGTTCCACCTCCGCCTCCTTCTCTTCCACCAGCTTCGTCTTCAGGCTCTGGTACTGCTGGAGCAGCTCTTCTCGTTTGGCTCCGTCGGTTCTTCCCTGTTGTCTCGGTTCTGTGTGCCGGCGATCTTAGCGCACCAGTGCCGGTTTCTTTGGGCGCTTAGAAAAACGTTGATTTCACTCGGTTGGAATGGTGACACGATGTGCACGTCGCGTTTACACGAGCTCCTCCTCCGTTCCTCTCTTCGCTACCGCGACTCGGCGTCGAACGCATTGTACAGCGCATACCTAAACCGAGTACTACATTATGCGAGCGTCGCGCCGTTCCAGACAGGACGAGACACGCTCCATCTCCTGTTGTTTCAACAAGAAGAAGCCGGATAACGTGCCTTGCGAAACGTCTTACGAGTCCCTCCATCCCCCCCCCCCCCCCCCCCGCCCTCCCTATCCACCATCCAACGACGCGATGCGTTTCGATCGAGCGAACTCGGCTTTCTTCTTCTTCTCTTCTCTTCTCTTCTCTTCTCTTCTCTTCTTTTCTTTCCTTTTCTTTTCTCTTCGATTCGATTCGATTCGTTTCGATTCGATTCGTTTCGATTCGATTCGATTCGATTCGATTCGATTCGATTCGATTCGATCGGAATCGATCGGAATGGGAAAGCGCGATCGATTCTCAGCTGCTTTCGTGACGGCTACGAATCGCGTCAATTTGTAAGTACGCGCGAATTAATGAAACACGCTCCCGTTACACGCTGTCTTATCCGAAATGCATCTAGCGCGTAGGCACGCTGCTTTTCGTATCGGCGAGTAGTTTCAGCACGGAAAACGTTCGACATCGCGATCCAGCCTTTACCAGCGACGCTTATCGCCGGATCTCCTCGAACCTCGTATACACTTGCAGCCTGACTCCGCGCCACGTTTCTGCTTCAAGTTCAACCAGATCTTGTCTCGTCTGGTAGTACGCAATGCTCTCGCATAATGTACCCGCTTCGGGTAGGGGACGACCGATGCACCGGACACGACGGCCAACAAAGTACCAACACACCGCCTGGCCAGAGGAAATTCACCCATGGCGCGGCGTTGCGCAATCGAACGGAACGCCTCTCGGAAATTAACGTCACCTGTGAGCATCGTTGTTGTCCTCGGTATACGAAAACCTGGCGTTCTCGACGCGAGCAAACGAACGCCCACGCGTTCGCGTTAACTCGCTCGTCTCTGATGTCGCGGTGTCGCCGTGTAACGCGATATCGCCTTTTTCGTCGCGCGTAAGGTTCGCGACTAAACGCGCGTGTCGCGCGTGGTACGACGCGGTATCGCTGCGAACCGTGTCTCCCGTCTCTCGAAAGGTGTTTCGACGCTGAGAGCAAAAGCTCGCGAGCGTCGAGTAAGAGATAAAGAAATATCGGTGAAGATACAGAGGAGAAGGGCCGAGCAGCCGAGCTCGGTTAGGCAGCGGTTAGGATTCGAACCCGTGTAAGCGTAAAGGGTTGGTCTTGTCTCGGTATCGGAAGGCCCTTACGGGCCGCAGAGGGGAATGCGGTTATGATAATGCACCGGCCACCGTGCTACGCGAACACACTCCGCAGGTAAACTCGCTCCTCCCCTTCTTTCTTCGGTTATTTCGTCTTCGTCTGGCCCCGAGTGAACCCATCGTCGTCGCGGTCGTCGCCGTATCTCTCCACCTTGCGTACTCCGCAACGCAACCGTATAGCCGCTTTTATCCGCGTCGATAACCGATTTTGGCGAAACCGTGTACGCCACTCGGTTCTCGCCGCTTCGTATCCTCGCCGTATCCCATCCGTGCTCCGCGTTCCTGCAAACTTGCTCCATTCGTCCATTGTTCCGGCCGCGACGCCACCGTCTCTCGCATTCGAGAATCCAACTGCAACTCGTTTCCCGCCACCGTCGTTCCCGCCGGCCGATTTTATTGCCGCGTTTTTTTGCTAGCTTCTCGTGAATTTACCGAGCAATTGTTCTTCCAACTTTATAGCACGTGTAGCGCTAAAGAGCTATTTTAGCCGCGAGCTCGTTTCCACCATCCACCAAGTCGCATTTCTCGTTTAAAGGAGCAACCTGGATCCTCAGATTTCCGTCGTGTCGGTGCTATCTACGTGTACGATTTCGTCGACCGACCGTGAAAAATCGCTCTCGACCGACCGTTATTGGAATCTCCGAGCGTACCGTACGCTCGCGTTAAGAGCCTTCTCCCTCGACGCTGCGAACAATGGACGGCCCCCTGGATTTTCACCAGCACCGAACGACTCCAAGACGGACTCAGGAACGCGACGACGACTACTTTCCAACGCCGCGCCGTCCACTTGGTTCCAACGCATCGTCGAACGGCGTTTTCCCGACCGACGACCAACGCGAACGGTTCGTTCTTCTCGTGGCGGCGAATCGACAGCGAGATTGCCTGCCGCCCGATCTAAACGGATAAATTGTTTCCAGTCCATTAAGCGTTAACCGCCTGGCGATTCCGATTCGAAGATTTTCTCTCCAATTTTCTTTTTTTTTTTTTTTTTTCTTCTGCATACCGCGACGACGAGGTAGTCGAAGACGCGGCGAATCGTCGATACTCGCGTTAAGATACGAGAGCAGCGCGATAACGGCTACGAGAGCATCGCTAGACAAAGCGAAAGGAAAGAAAAAAAGCCACTCGACGGAAAACGGACTCGATTCTCCCGTGGCCACACCATCTTTTCTCCTACCTGGCCGATGGTAGGGCTGCTTTTTAAATAATTCCACTATTTCCATGCATATTGCAGGAAACAATTACAACTGTAATTGCTAATAGAAGATTCCAGGCGAGGCCAGCTTTATCTCGAGGTTCAAACCCGCTCCTTACCCACTCGTCTTACCCTATCCTACGGTTGCTTGTCTTTTCACTCGTCGCTCCCTCGCCGCTCGTCGTCGCGTCGTCGTGATTCCTCGTGTTTCCAATCTCACCGTACGTCCGATACGACCGGTCGTTCCATCGTACTCGCGGATCCTATTACGATCGAATTATCGACGATACTTTCTCCTCCGGTCCGTTTGCCTCGGCGTTGTATCCAGATTCGTCTCTTTTCTGATTCGCGCTTCTCGAATTCGCCGAATACGAAATACCGTCCGTTACTCGGTATCGAGTCAGCAACGAAACGTTCTCGACAATCGATGACGCAGGTTGTCGAGGGAAGGAAGGAAGGAAGGAAGGAAGGCGACGGTTACTTTCTTCCAGTCTCGGTAGCATCGCTCGTCTCGATATCGTAGGTAAAGACAGGCGAACGAGGGAACGACCGGGCAGCAGGAAGTCGCGTCTCGAACGAACGTGAAAAGAGATGGAAAAAGAAAGATAGTCGGCCGAGAACCCGTAGGACTGAAGGGACGAAGGGAGATCTGGAAGGGAAAAAATCAAGCAAATTGGTATGCAGCACACAACAACCGGCGGGTGGAACGAAGGGGGAGTGAAGTTAGGCCAGCTAGGGGTTGCCGCTCCTAGAGGGTGGGATCAATACTCTCTCTTTCTCTCGTCTGCTCTTCCACGCTCTCGCGTCCACGATCTACACGGAATCTACTACACAGGGCGATGGGAACACGACCGAGAACCTTTGCGTTTTTCTCTTCTATTTCTTTCCTCTTGTTTTCCTTTCTTTTTCGATGGTTCGTTACGTGCACGCCTTCCAGCGAATCTCTGTACCGTGCGAGACGAGAAACGAACGAACGAACGAAAAGACGTTCAGAGTCCGAGGAACGGAGAGTCGAAAAATTCCGAATAGAAGCGCGAAAACGAGGATGATATCGCGGTGGCAAAGCAAAGGACGAAAGTGACGAAAGTAAAGAAAGAAACAGAAAGACGAAGACGAAGAGGGCGAGGGATCGTTCGCTGTCTTCGCTACGAGCGCCGATCAATCGTATCGCTCGAAGTTCCCTCGTACGCAAAGTTACCGAGCTACGGAATCGGGATAATTAGATTCGATTGAAACGACGTCGGAAACAATAACCCGGTATTGCGTTATTTCGGGACGTATATCGAGCGGATTTAATGGACGCCGAAGCGCGGCGCGCAATAAAATTTTATTCCAAGGAAGCCGCGCGTACCGACGCGCTTATTATTTTTCGAAATTAACGCGGACGTAGTTACAAAGGAAAAAGAAAAATAGAAGAAAGAAAAAAAAAAAGAAGAGAAAAAGGAGAAAGAGAGGGAAGGAGGGAAAAATAACGTTTTCATTTAGGGACAGCGAGGCGAGATAAAATTAACGCGAACGGAGACGCGTAACTGGGGATGATCGCGGCCAGGAGCACCCTTTCGCGCGGAATTTCGCGAGAAATTTTGCGCCGGTACCGTACTAATATAATTACGATATTCAGCCGGCGCGAATATACCGAGGGATTAGCATGCCGTATCCTCGCGGAGTACCGCAACAGGAAGAACTCGCCCTAATTCGAGACTCGACTCCTCTTCTCTGTTTTCGCTTACCGACAAGCCTAGGAGAAATTCACGGTACACGAGACTTACCTAAGTCATCCCGCTAACGAGATCATTCCCGTTCGTTCGTCTCTTTCGGTCTCGTCTCCTATCCCTACCCTCCGAGCGTCTCCTGTAATTAAGCCAGCGTGGCTAAGGGGATGGTAACCAGGGTCGTGCCATCGCGGCAACGTGACACGCCGAACGATGTCATAGAAAAGAAACGGACGGTATCCGTTTCAAGATAAACAAGCGGCGCGCGCGTAGTCGCGCGTGTCGTCGCGCGATCGTCGAGTACGAAGTAACCCTATGGGTCGTGGAAGGTGGCAACCTTGGCACCACAGAAACAACATCGGAAATTGTAACCCCTAACCCAGCAACCGATAGCCGTGAACCGTTGGCCGCGCCACAAGCACCGCGAAAACGTTTCGCATTGTTCGATCGCGTGTAATATTTCCGTCATCGCCTTTTCCGTGAGTCGACTTCCGTCGATGGGGTCACACGACAGGAAATAGCCGTCCGAATATTTCCCAGTGATTGTTCCTTATGTTAATCACCGACCAAGTGGAATTTTGCATAAAATAAGTATCGGAAAATAAACGACATCCGACCAACGATTTTGCACGAGACTAAAGAGATAAAGAACAAAAAGAAAAAAAAAAAAAAAAAAGAAGACAAACCGCGTTGCATCGGGAGATACGAGGTACGGCGACGTTCGAACGACGTTCGACGCGATTCGGATTAAAAATTTGTCACGACGACGACGACGACGACGACGACGACGACGACGACGACGACGACTGTTGTCCGTGAAAATGTTTTGTCAAACGCCGCGCGCAACCTCTCAAACGACGATCGCTTTTTCCGACAAATACTTTTCTGCATAGTATGGAACGTGTGACGGAACATCGACCGGCAATTATAGCGAAAAGTTATCTCGCATTCTTTCGCGCTGGATATATTAATTCGACACACGGTTTCAAACTTAACCGCCAGTTCCTTTTCATTCTTCCTTCCACCCGGCGGTTTAATAAACCCAGTGACTTTCCTCCATGCAGCATTAACCCAGGACGTGACTGTCCGACCATTTGTTCCCGGTTTTCGTTCGTCTTTCTTCCCTATTCGGTCTGCGATTTGCTTCCTTCGTTCCGTGAAAGTTTTCTTTCTCGGGGAAATTCCACTCCTTTGTTTCTGAACACGAATTGCGGCTCTTCGACTGCAAAACGTTCGGCGAAGACGAGAATCTTCCTTAATGCCTGCTTAAGATAGAAGGGCCGACGATTTCGTTCGAATTCCAGCCTCGGGATACTTCAACGACGAATCCCGTTTTCCGATTACTCGAACGTTCGAAGCTTCGCGGCGACGAATTTATCTCGCGACCGGCAATCACCGACGATAGAATCACGCCTACCTCGTGTTACATAGATACAAGGTGGAGCGGAAAGTCGGGACAGCAGGCGCGAAGAAAGATACTTGGCGGAAAATGAGGAAAGTAAGGGAAGAAGTAGCACGGTAATACGACGGGGACTACGAAATGCTTTTCCATCCTATTCCTTCTCTTTTCTTCGTCAGCTTTTTTCTTTCTTTCGCCCTTTATTGAAACAGGATTTCGAAGCAGCGACTTCTTCCGTTAGTGGGACTTTTTCCTCTTTTCGCGGCACTTTGATATTGCATAACGCAATGTGCATAATAACGGCGTGATATTACAGGTAAAAACGATAGTATACACGACAGTGCATGTAGAAGAGAGCATTCCGGAGAATGCAGTCGGTCGAACGATTAACGAGAACGCACGAACAAGAGCTTGAACGATTACGTGACTGACACGGTGTCACGTTATGCACCGAGAGATTATTAATTCTCACGCGCTTACTTACCGACTCACTGCTTCCGTTAATGCCGTTTCCAATGTTTTGCCTTGCATATCGCGGATCTTTAGCGGAGAATTAATTGAACGAGGCAACGATTAACGGGGACAATTACGATAAAGGATCCGTGTGTATCGTTCGCTGTATCGAGCCGGTGAAACGTCGACCGCCTTATTCCTGACGCTTAACCGGAAGAACGTTTAAACGCTCGGCGTGTAGCCGTTGGTACAGTTTGTAGCGCGTCGTGATTTATCGCCGGGTCGATTTTATCGGTCGTAACAGGCAAAAGTTCGGTGACAGGTACTGCGACAGTTGGTATCCGCCCGTAGGGAATGCCAGCCGTCAAGGATGCGAGAGAAAAGGAGGAGAAAAGTCGGTGGTTACGGGCTGAAACGTGTAATAAATAATAATAATTGCCGGTACGTGTTTGCACAATGCGGACGGCCGCTTAGCCTGCCACATCGGCACAGAAGGATGGTTCGTGTTCGTAGAGAGCGTAGAGCGTACAGGGTCATGGCTACCGTGCGCTTCGGCTACGAAGACGGCAACGACGACGGCAACGACGACGGCAACGACGATGGCAACGACGATGGCAACGACGACGCGACGCGTCGTTAAAAAGGAACCACGATCTTCTCTATGGGGAGATTAAAAGAGACCGAGTTGTACGTCGTTTTGCTTCAGATTCTACCGTACGGATTAAAAAAGACCTTTCGTAGCCTAGCGATCGCCTATATTCTGCCGCTTTCGAGCGATAAACAGGTCGACCGGCGAGCGAAGCAAAGATATTACGTATCGAGCTACGTACAATTTTCTACGATATAAGATCGTGCCCCGTGCCTTGTAATATTTTATATCATCGGTCGAGTAAGAATTCATATGAGCGGCCCCTTTGCGGTTAACGTTCCATTTTCCTCTGTGACCCCGCGGTCCACGATCCATGGAAAATCTTCGGAGTATTCGACAGCGACGAGATGCTTGATTCTCTGGTCGCGCGATTAGAGTTTTGCGCTGCGCGTCCTACGGAATCGATGTCTCGTCAGTCGTTGGCCGTTGCTCGGCCCAGCGATTCAACGATACTTAGAAGATACGAGAGAAAACGGACGATTGGCCGCAAAATATCTTCCTCCCTTCGCTGGCCCCCATAAAGGATGTATGAAAAAATATATATGCGGTCTAAAATTCCCTTGTGAACGACGACCAAACGAGGGAATTAAGGATGTCGAAGGGTGTTCGCGACTTCCATTCTTCCTGATATCCTTTTTCCCTCTCATTTTGAGAATAGGGACGACCGGCCGTAAAGATAAAAATAGTTTACTGCGGGCATGCGGAGCGGCTAAAAATTCGAACCGGCTCGTAAAAATGTACCATAATTTATTTTCATATCGTGTATTGTTTTGCATGCTGTATCGCGGCACCCTGGTTGTTCCCTACGTGCGTATTCGCGTCCTCGTTTAACCGTTGCGGCAACCTTTTTTAATTTCGCTCGGATCGGGTCACGATGGAAGCAGAGGCCTGAAAATCGCTCGTCTCGCCGACACTCTCGCCAGCCTTCTCCCAGGTACTCCGTTTTAATGTTTTCCATTTATCATGTTGCGCTCGATTGTCTTCTCGATGACAAAGGATCGTGGCTCGCTCGGCAACCGCATTTTTCTCCGCCGTTGCTCTCCTCCGCTACCCGCCTTTCCTCTTCGGGGGCTCTTTTTATTTTGCGGAACCACGTGCGTGCCGGCGCATAACTTTCAGGTGTCGTGTGGGCTTTATCGCGCAGACACCTGTCCTACTTACGGCTCGTTATTATCGCGCCTCCTTATCTCGTGCTTCCGCGAACCTTTTCGAGATGAGACGCGAAGTACATCGCGTCCTTCGAAGACGATAGACCGTGGCATCGCTCTATTCGCCGGATGTCGGACGAAAATATCCGAACGTCGTCGTCGCCTCGTCGTTTAAAAAGAAACTCGCCCGTCCCGTGAAACCTGGTCCGAGTTCGACGATCGTTCGTTCACGCGTGAAAATCGCGCGTCCCGGCACAGAAAACGAATCAATCGCGTTTCGTAACGATATAATTGCAAAATTAGAAATCAGTTAGAGGAACGTAGGAGAGAGGCTTCCGCGTATCTGCGCGCAGAGGGAAAGAAGTGGACTGGCATTTGCGAATCGTTCGGAGGGCGCGTCGCGCGTACCAGCTATGAAACAGCATTTAGTTAGGCTCGGTTATGAGATTTCGGTAGATTAGGGGTTATTAGGTGTCGGTGTCCCTGTGTTTCCAGCACGGCCCATCGCACGATACTGTTTAACTTCGGTGTGCGCGCTGTTTTCGTTTCGACGTTTTTGGACCCCGCGGTCCCTGGCAGCCGTGTAACGTGTTATTACGTGTCTGGCGGTCGAGCAGCCGTAGAAAGAGAGAGGGAGGGGACAGAAAAAGAGAGAGAGAAAAAAATGGAGAGGACCCGGGAAGACGAAGCGAGAAGGACGAAGAACTGGCCCCACCTTGACCACAGCAACCCCCGGAGCCAGCTAAAACCGGGGCCCGTCCTGGCCCGCGGCCACGCTGCCACCAGTGTCTCTCAATAAAAATTGCTCAAATTCCTGCGAGATTCTTCGCTCTCCGAGATCTCCCTGCGATCGAACGAATTCTCTCGACAGGCCGATACGCGCCGATACCCTGTCTTTCGATCTCGCAGCGTGCGTTTCAACCATCCGAAGGGTAGGTTTCTTTAAGGATAACGTACAGCACACGGCGACTCGATATATCGATATTTGTATATACGCGTATCGAGGAACGACGATATCGATGCAAAATGATAATAAAACAGCAGGAGCAGATCGTTGGTGCAGGCGCGTTCGCCGTTTCGTGGCCGTAATGAACTTCGTCATCCGGCTGAAAACGAGTTAAAAGGCAGCGCGAGGATGCTCCGGGCGAATCTTTATTATGCGAGGATGGGGTTGCAGGTCGTTATCTTATTCAATAGCTGGCCCCCGAAAGAGGAACGCTCTTCCGAGAAGCCGATGTAGTTTCGGATAATGGACCGGCGAATTGGGATATAACGTGTCTTAAATTGTCTAATGAGTGACCGAAGGGTACCAAGGGCTCAAGGTCACTCTATTTTTTCACGGAAGGAATCATTATTCCGATAATGCGCGCAGAGGAATATCTCGCAACTAAAGCAACGTCAAAGAGTCGAAAGTGCGCGAGACACGAGCTGGAAGACGAAGCGGCGAGAGAAAAAAAAAAAAGAAAAAAGCGGACGGACGTCGAACTGACTTCCGATCGTCGCTTCGAGATACATCGGTGGCGATAGACGACGTCGTCGTCGTCGTCGTCTCCTTTTCTCGAGTTTCCTTCTGCCGGTTTCTCGTCGCGCGGCATCTTCCGGCAGATTTTTCGGCAGAGGGTTGATAGGGAGCGTGTTTCGACGGAAGATTGCCGGGCCAGGAGACGGGGTGACCGGGGGTGGAACGATCGATTTTTAAAGCAACCGCAATATTTGACAGCTACAGCCCAGGGCTGTGGTTTTGGCGCCACCTGTTTCCCGACCCTTCGGCCTCCACCCACTCTTCCTCGCGCACTACCACGCAGCCATGCGTGCACACGCACACGCGCGAGCGCGAGCAAGAGGGAAACGAGATCTACTCGGGCGTCTGCGGTCCATGGGTAACTGCACCATGCCGGCAGACACGCCACCAATAAGTGAACATCGGTTGCGTTCAACACCCTCGCTTTGTTCCACCCTCGTCTCTCGTCCTCGTGAAACCTCCCGAAATCCATCGCTACACGCCGCGCGCCGACCGCCACGAATCCCTTCGGCTTTCTGCCCAGATTTTTCGTTTTATTCTCCCTTCTACCGTCTCATCCTATCCTATCCTATCCTGTGCCATCCTATCCTGTGCCATCCTATCCTATCTTATCCTATCCTATTCTATCCTATCCTATCCTATCCTATCCTATCCTATCCTATCCTATCCTATCGTATCCTATCGTATCCTATACGAATCGTAGGTCTAGCGAAATCGATGCGCGGCGTTTCTTCGCGTTGCACGGGCAAGGCATTCGCGGCGCGTATCCGTCCGCAACGCGGTTAACCGATACGCTCTAATACCCCGAGAGCGAAGTAAGAAGTGGAGGGAACAAAAGCCAAAGAGGGTTAGGCGCCTCGCAGAAGGAGACTCGAGTTGACAGTATGGCGTGATGTATGTCGGAATGACCTGCGAGTCCGTGGGCGCGCGCGACCCTCCAGCGAATATATCGAGGCCTTTGGACGACATTACGGTGCTATATGCGCGGTGCGCCGTGCAGAGACATTGATTTATACGAGGCAAGAGTGAACGCCGTTCGCGGACCACCTCGTCCTCTTTCGAGCACCCTTCGGATCCGTTCGAAAATCATCTCTTTTTAACGAAATTATAGCTCGCAGAACGAAGGAAAACACCGCTTACAACCTGCAACCTACCATCTTCCCATAGATTTCGTCACGCGTCCCTATTTAAAAAGCGTTGGTTTCTCAGACTGGAACGGGCGGTACGCACGAGCCCGCTGAAGATTTCGATCGTTCAACGACCAGTGGGTCGCGAGGGTATCGTTCGGTTATCCTCGATGACAGGCTGGTCGAGAGAGCCTTTCGAACGTTTACGGACGACCGTCTGGTCTCTCGGAACGTAATGTTAAACGAATTGAGCAATCTCGAGCGGAACGCTTCCGGGAACACGTGGAACGAAATAAACGTTGAATCAAATAACACGAAAGAAGGGTGGCCGATCTCGGTAGGAATTCGAGCATCGAGTCGATTTTGACGGAGCGTGGACATTATTTATTTTAACCCGGGAAAAGGGGATGGGTCTACGGGTACATTCTTACGAGCAGTCACGTAGTTCGGAGGTAGCCGGAGGGTGTCGATGGAAGCCGATATATTGGCATACCTAGGGCAAAAAGAATTTCCAAGCCGTCCGTATTCTCCGGTTCCGCGGTCATCCCCCTTTCGTTCTTTGTCTCTTGCACGCACGCTCTCGGGTCCTTCCATTTGTTCGCTGGCCGGGCTACCACCGCCGGTGCAACGGTCAATTACGAGTGTCAAGGGTGTGATAGATGTCCTTCGGGCGTTCGAACGTGACACGCTGTCGAAAGAATGGCAAATGACAGTCGAACGTCCGTCGTTCGGACCACTCGACATCGATCGTTGATTCAAGAAATTCGTTCGTATCGGTCGAATCACACGGCCGCATTCCAAATTCGCCGACGGATCGCCGAGCTGCTCTCGGCTTTGTCGTCGTATCGGCGTGGCAGCGAATCGACGAGAATAAAAGCAAGCGAGTCGTAGCTCGGCTCGCGAACCAACGACCGGCAGAGAAGCGTAGATCGCGGGGCACGTAGGGCGGCACATAAAGTGGCGTTCATCACACACAATAGACAGTCGTGAAGCAAAATGCCCAGCCGCAGCCGTAAACTGGAAATATGTCAAAGATAATAAAACAATTAGCCATAAAACATAACGACCCCCGTGTGTGCCGTATATCCGAAGCGGAGTCGTGGTCAACGAACGGCAACGGGTAAGAGGAGAAAAGGGGAAGAGGTCAGTCTGCAACGACGGCCAAGCGGAAAAAAGTTGTGGAAAACAATGGAACGAACAGGGATTCGACATCCAGCTCACGCGGTAACTGCCGCCCGCGCCGTCAACAAACTTGCGATCGTTTTTCTTCGCAACTTTTTTAATGTCGTTTTCTTATTTCGTAGCCTGTACGAAACACGGTTTCGATGGGAACCAAGTTGCCGATTATCGTATCCGCGTCTTCGCCGCGCAAATATCCTCTCGACGCTCCTCTTTGTTCCTTTTTTCTTTTTTTTTTTTTTTTTCGTTCGTCCGTTCGCGCGTCACGCGGTTCGTTCGTTTAAATTCCGTAATCCCGGAAACGACCGATACGATTTCGCAACGTTCAAGCTCGCGTCACATTTGCTGGCCGTTTAGAATCGATACGTTGCACGTACGCGTTTCGCGGATTGCGTCCACGCGTCACGCGGCGCGCTGCTAACGATTCCACCCTCCGGCCCCTGCCACTCCCGGAAGCTGCAAAAACTCGTGAACAGAGTTCAAGGTCAGGGCAATTTCGACTCGAGCCAGAAGAAACGTTCTCCCGGGAGGGAAAAAGGAAGGGGCCGAGGGTAACGAAAGAACGCGCGAAAAGGCAGCAAAAGGGAGAGCGTAGGGGGACTTGGCCGTAGCGCAACTAGCACGACCGCGATGATAAATCACCGACGACGTGCGAGCATTTAAACGAAACGTCCGTTCGTCTTTCTTCGAGCTTTCGAGCAAAGCGAAATCTTCTCTAACGCCAAGTATCTCGAACGCGCGCGTTAACGGTACGCGACGATCGCTAACGCTCCACTCCGCTTCGCTCCACTCCACTAAATAATCTATCGAAATATTTCCTGCTCGTTGGCTCGTTGTCTGGTTGTGGAGAGCGGCGAGTTACAAAACGGGAATTAAGGAGCTGAAGATAGAACGGCCGGGCAGGAATTGTTCGCGTCGGTTAATTTTCCGGCCGATTCCCCGAAGAAAAGAAACGAGTTCAGAAGACATTTGTCTCAACCGACTGTCAGACGGAGCGCTCAAAGTGAATTCCTGGAGAAAAGAAAGCGCGGTACAGGGGACGGGGGAATGAAGATCGAACGAAGCAAGGGATTCGTTTTGGAGCGTCTCTCCTTTTCCGCTGGGGTATATGCGTGAAAGGTGCAGGGAGCCGCGCTGCATCAGCTAGGCTGTAATGAATTCGGAGATAAATGGCCGGAGATACCAGCCAATATGTAGAACTGTCGTTCCTTCGTTCCGTCGCTCTGACGCTTTATCGTCGAAGCAGGAGAAAAGAAAGACGGAAAGGGGGCCGGTAAAGGTCTAGGAAGCGGTCCCGGTGCCGCGTTACGACCGACATCCGCGTCTTGTTTCGTGCGGATCGATGGAAACTGAGAACCGAGGATCACGACGGAACTCGCTCGAGTCGGCCGCGGGACGAGCAAAGTCGAACAAGCCGGAGAAGTTGGCTCGTTGATCGTCACGAGCGAGCAAAACGGCGAGCCCCGACGAACGGAAAGTCGGTTAGCGGCGACCGCGCGGTCGTTCAGCCGTCGCGTACGTGATGCAAATGTTTTTCGTATGGTAGAGCGCATCGGTGTCGGTGCATTAACGCCGCGAAGCGCACAATGCACGGCGCGTAATAACGGTGGAAAGAAAGAGAGAGGAAGTTACGGGGTGGGGAGGGCAGTGGCGAGGGGAAGCGAAACGTCGGGTTTCGCAACTCGATTCGTTTCCGGGGTCGCGCCTCGAAATAGAAGTTGCAAGCCACGGCGCATCATTTCTCGTTTTAGCGCAGTTTTATGGCCTGCCTACGAGCTATCGCATCGGTTCGTTTGACGGCCATGAATCTCCGTGTCGCCGTCAATGTGGCTTTTTGACCACGAGCTGTCAAGAACGCGCGCATCGCGGCCATTTGTCCGCTTCGACGGGACGCGCGAAAAATCGGGAAACGAATCTCGAGTTTCGCGGTGTCGAGATCTACACGGGGTATACGAGACACGAGAATAAAAGGCGCTGAAAAGTTTGCAGGTCGTTGGTGGAAACGTGGCCGATACGTACCTGGATTGACACTGGGTGACGAACGTCTCTAGCGAGCTTCGCGCGCGTCGTACAGTCGAATCGTCGCGCAACGTTCGATCGTGTTCGATCGTTCGTGCGAATTATTCCGCGACGGTCGTCAATCGATCGCAGCGAGCGAGCGCTGCGAGTTTTCGTTGGAAAATTACCTGCCGTTCGAGTTGGTCGAAGGCGACACGGAACAATGTAACGAGCTCCGGAAGTTACGGCAGCGACGTCGGTGGTTTCGACTCGGCGTCGCGCTTATTCTTATCAGAACTCGGAGAAAGACACGGGGAGCACGATGGCGCACGGTCGGGCCGGATAGACCAGCTTGTGACAAATTTTAGCCGGACTGCTTAAGCGCATAAAACTCTGTCTTATCCCGAAAGGCAGCGGTAGTTGTTCTTCGAGGATAAGAGGTTAGGGAGCTATATTTTCCATTTCGTTCCAGCGACCCTGCCCCTTTCGCCCTCGCGATTTTCCTCGTGACCCCGACTTTAGAGTCATAATACCATGGCAGCGGGGTCCCCGTGAAGAGAAAAGAAAAAGGGGAAGCAGAGACAGAGAGAGAGAGAGAGAGAGAGAGAGAGAGAGAGAAAGAGAGAGAGACGGAAGGAACGAACGAGCAGTTTGGTAAAATGATTCTATTAATTTTTCCATCGGGAACGGCACTCGTGCATGCCGCCCTACTTTCCGAGGCGTCGTCTCCCAGCCTCCTCTCTCCGTGTCCTCCTTCCGTATCCGGCATCATCCTGCCGCTTCCACGTTGAAACGTCGCTACGGGGAATTATAAAGACGTTGCGGAATTTCGGCGAGGAGAAGAGCCTTCTCGGTCGTCGGTGTTCCTCGATCGTTCGAAGGGCTCGCTTCTCCGACGACGAATTAGTCGATTAAGTTTAACGGGCGAAAACGCCCGACGAACGTAAACGATGGCCCGGCTCGGTTCCGATCCGGCCAGTTCCGACGATTAAAATAATAACGAGCGGGCAGACTCGACCGATCGTTTACACCGTATTACGAGCGACGGTTACTAGGATAGCACTCGAGACCGAAGACGAGTGCGAGTCAGGGCCTCGAGATTATTTGCGTTTCCCTTCGAAACGCAGCGCAAAGCAAAGACCGGCCTCCGCTCGACTCGAAGAAGCTCGGACGAAGAAGCAAAGTATACGAGACGGGATGAACGTAAACTAAACAGCCAGAGCCACGGGGGGAAGCGCGAGGCGCCACTTCGACCTCCTCCGACCCCGAACCATCCGTCACTCTACCGGAATCAATGTGCCAAGGAAGGAAAAGGGCCGGGTCACGAGTCCGATCTTGAACTCCAGCGAACAACGAATTGTCCCTTCTTCTTCGTTTCCCCGTGGCTCTTTTGTTCGAACGACGACTCGGTTGTCGCTCGTCCTCCGACACCGTTACCCTCGCTCCATTCTCGCCTACGATTACCACGCGCGTTTTCGTTCGAGTCGCTCGGCTACCGCCTCTTGCCTTCGATAATGGCAACACATCCGTACGTGTCTAGCATCATGTTTGATACAGCGGATTTTTCCGCTCGTTCTTACACCAGCTAAGAACGCGTTGGCGATTCCCCCGTTAGCGCGTTCGATCGCGCCGTATCCAGACGGTTCTCGGTTGGTAACGCGTGGCAATCTGTCGGCCGATTCTGCAACGGGTATTCGCTCTACCTGCTTGTATCGATGCGCGTCGACGTTATTAGAGTTCCTCCCTGACCCCTTTCCCTGTTCGTTTCATTGTTTAACGACAAAGCCAGGGGAGGGCGCGGGGGGAGGGGGGAGGGAAACAAAGAGGGCCTCGCAGCTTTTTCTGCGCGTGGGCGCGCGAAGAGTCGACGCGTCCACGCGAGGTTAGGCAAGCCCAAAGTCATCGCCCTGCGAGTTCTCTCGTCTCGTCCTTCGAGCGTATCGAGGTCGACGTCGGTTTTCCAACGACTTGGCTTTTTCTCGCAGCAACTTCGCGCGCCGTAATTTCAAGGATGATGCCGTTTGCTAACGACGCTACCTACGCTTCTCCATCGATCGTTCGTTCTTGCTTCGATCCGCTACGAAACGACGCTGGAACACGCGTGGTTCGGTGCGCGACGATACGGATCGTCGTAGTCGTTCTTCTTTTTCGCCGTCGTCTTCTTCGCCAGCAATCGCAATCTCGATTGCACGGTGTCATCGTGTCGAGACCGATGCGTACGAGGGAAAGGCCAACATGAATGGAAAGAGTGAATGGACGTGTTCTCGGGGTGAACGTATTCGAATTACGAGGCGGCGAGTTCCTTCGTTCCTCGTGCCGTACTTCCGCGGGGCAGGGAGAGACGAGGCCACGGAGTTCAGAGTCGGGTCAACGATGGTATTGTACCGGTACACCCACGATTGCGTGTTTACAAATTGTCTAATCTCGTCGACGAATCGGTACCGGGCCCACTTTTCATGCCCTCGAGCTGCCTCGTGCCGCCGTCTCTCCGCTGCGTGTCGGCAGAGTCGAAACATCGACGACACCCACTTTCGACGAGTCGAATACGCGCTGGTAACGTCGACGCGGACGTCTTGATAAAGCTTCGTACGCGTCGATCGCGCAAGATTCGAAGCGCGGAACATCGGTCCGCGGCATCGGCAGCGACTCAGGGGCACAGCGTAACAGAGACGATAATCTCTGCTTGAGGTTTGCAGGTAGGAACGGACGAACGCGACGAAACCGCAAATTAAATTAGCGAGTCACCGAACGACTCGAGGCGAGCAAGAAAGCGTTGGCTGGCCGCTGTTTAACCCGGCTTAATTACCAATTAGCCAATAAAAAGCCACTGTACCCGGTTACGCATTATGGCCGCCCTTAAGAACCCGCGGCGCGCATCGTACGCAGAGTACCCACACGATCGTCCTACGAAAAACCAGCTTGTATAATTATAACTGGCAAAACAGCAGACACGCTGTTAAGAGAGCCTTCCCTAACCGGCAGAGAAGCCTTCTTACTTAGCCACCGATACCAGAAGCAGATCCAGACGAGTTCGCTCGACGTGCCAGTCGCAAAACCATCGACGAGTCGAGCGCCCCGGTCTCTGCCTCTTCGCGTCTATTTGAAAATAGGCAGGCCGCGTCGGTTCATCGCAGCCGCAGACGGTAATCTCTCGTTTCGCTTCTCATCTTCGCCGTTTGCCCAATGTCTCCGATCGAGCGTTTTATTAGCTGCGCGCCCATAAACCGAAACGCTCGTAAATCTAATAATTATTTTTTTCGGTGGCCCGTATATGGTGGCTAGCGTTTCCACCGTGCAATTATTGGCGATACTTTGCCATTACCTCGCGCTACGGATCAAACTTTGCAAGGAGTAGCGCGCAGGCATCGATGCAACCGTGACAAACCGCGAATTTTCGTTCACCGACATCGACACCGAAAACGACGACAACGACGACGACGACGACGACGACGACGACGACGACGATGACAACGACGACGACTCGAACCTAGAGACACCCACGTCGCGATGATGGGCGCGCAGCATCCGGCGCGCGATATAAAAAAGAATTCCACGCGGAGGAGGAAGAGGTGGAGACAAAACGACATCGGAGACCGTCTTTTCGCTCCTCGGGGGTCCTGATAATTGCCGTGCTCTCCAACTGTTATTATTAAGCCGATATTTTACCGAGGGGACACACGTTCGCGCATATAATTTGCCAAAGCCTCTAATTATGGGTTAGTAGTAGTGGGTACACGCGGCCAGACGACCGAGGCAAGTTCGAGCAGGAAGAATGGCGTTAGACGAGACCGTGGAAAGGGCGAGGCTCCGCGGGCCCTCCACTCTCGATTCGCCTACGCGTCGCACCAGCCGAGACTTTCCTTTTGCGCCTTATTATTACCAGCGTCGCGCGTCTTCCTCGGCCGTTGCGCGTCTCGTTTCGACGACGCGTCCGTCCATCGTTGGAAAACGTTGCAACGATAAGCGATAACCAGATCGAGGATCAACGTGGCCTGGTCCCCTCCGTTCTCTGCCTGCTCGGCAGAGAACCGGATATCGAGATCGATATGAAAAAGAAGACGAGATAAATCCCGGACGGTGGATGCGACGGTGCCGATCGTCCCGCGCGATCCCAGAGCGAACGTCTACGTGGGTTATTGTGCGTCGGTACCTACGTCGCGGGACATCGAGAGCACGGCCACGCTTATCTGGCACTTTTATCGATCGCGGTTTTTGTTCAGAGACACGTTGCACGAATTATCGTGGCCGGTTATAAATGATTGTTCGAAGGGACCTGGCTGGCGACGAGCCGGGCTCGCCGGGACGAGACAAGACGCGGAAAAAGAGTGGAAGAGGCGATGGAGAGGACGTGGGAGAGGCAGGGGCGGATGCACGAGGTGGCGGTGGTGGCGGTTACCTTGCGGCTCGTGTTTCTCATAACTTCGGACCACGGCAGGGCAGAAGAGGAGGGGAGGCTTTTGAGTGACGTGAGTATAATGACGCGCCTCTGCACCGTGGTATATACACGACGGCAGGACTCGCAGGGCGCGAGGGCAGGCCGGGCGTCTTGGTGTTAGCCTCGGGGCCCTTCCCGCCCAGGGAGCGAGGTAGAAACCGTAAGGCGAGATAAGAAATCTGCGATTTAATCGCTCCTTACCGATCCCACCATTAGGCATCGAGCGAGGCCTAAGCGTCGCCGATCGTGCCACGGTGAATCGACGCGGTCAACCGGCGGACGAGAGAACGTCCGAGGTTCTCGTCCCGCGATAGGTTTCTCGCGAGCCGCTTCGCAGACTTTATCGGCCCGCGTTGTTGATTCGCTCCGCGAGAGACTTCTGCGATGCGAGAAATCGCGATACCGGCCACCACCGCTGCCGCCGCCGCCGCCACGATCAACGTCATCGCCGAGAGGTGGTTGCCGATGCTCGGCTGTTTATTTTGTTGTGGGCGGGTCGAGGGCTCGAACGGGGTGGCTCGTGGGCAACAAGAACCGAGTTGCAAGTCACGAGTCAACAATAGTACAAATAATAACAAGCCCGTGCGGAGGTCTTCTCCGGAGAAGTATTTTCGAGCATCTAGCGGCTACTGCTCTACCGCGTAAAGCTTCGTTCACAGCAGGATTTGAGCTCGCGCGTTCGATCGTCGACGACACTTTTCTTCGCACGCGAAAGATTTCGTTCGTTGCTTCGTCGATCGACGCGTACTCGCGTGCGCGATCTCGAAAGAGAAAATCGGACCGAGCTCGGCGACCGATCGAAATAACGCGCGGCCGATTGCGGTGTGCGCGTGTCTTTATTCGCCGTATTGCATTCCCATAAAGTCGAACGGAGCCGGCAGCCATAGGACCGTGAAAGCAACCGATGCTGCTCCTGCTACTTTTGCTGCCGTTGCCGCGGCTATCGTTCTTCTCTCCGTTGAGAGGTGCCCACCCACAACGCACGATCTCGGTCCGGTCTCGCTACCGGTATTGAATCCGGCGCATTGTTTTTCTCCGGTCATGAGAGCAAGAGGATTATTTGCATCGGACTCGAAGCCACCGGGTTGAAGGCAGCTCCGGCCCCGTTCATATTCACCGATGTTCGCGTGTTGGAGGGGCTACTACCTCGAGCACGCTTCGTTTCGCGTTTCTCGAGAGACACGGTATACCCCGCTCGGCGAAACGGATCGTCCAGCGGCGCGAATTAAAAGAAGCATCGGTTTTCCACCGTCGTGCATCGGGCACGACTTCGCTACGATACCGAGCATCGAGATTCGCGATTACGTATACAGGCGAACGGAGCTCGAGGCACGGGGGAACGACCACGTCCCTGTGGCGAAGCCGGATTCGGAATCGTCGGGTAAAGATTTCGAAACAGGAAGAGGAAAGCATCGACGCGTAATGGCAGCTAATACGGGCACGTAGGTAGCTGAAGGTACAGGTAGAGAGAGAGAGAGAGAGAGAGAGAGAGAGAGAGAGAGAGTCGCGCAAGAAGAAGGTATAGTTTATAGTGATTACATGGGGTCAGGTCCTGGCAATAAACCATCCGATGGTGGCCATAGCTATAAGTCCGGGGCTACGGTTGTGACCGTTCTCTCTCTTTGTCTCTCGGGCTCACGGTTTCTCTTGCCTACGGAGCGGTGGGACGCCGAGAGTCGCGCCTACGCGCGGGCGGAGCAAGAGCAAAGCGAGTTCAAAAAGCAAAAGGATCGGGACGCAGGAGCGACCGGTATCTATACGAGAGCAAAAAGCGCGTGGCTGTGCGGCCGTACGAGCAGGATGAATCGAGAGCGAGAGTGAAAAGGAGTCGGTGGCGGTGGCGGTGGCGATAGTGGCGGACAGTGGCAGTGGCAGCGGCAGCGGCGGCGGCGGCGGCGGCGGTGGCGACGGTGGTGATGGCGGTGGCGGTGGCGGTGGCGGTGGTTGCGGTGATCGCAGGAATGGCAACGGTAGAAGAGGGAAGAGAATAATAAGGAAAGGAGAAACGAGAGACGAAGAAAGAGAAAGAGACGCAGCGAAGGTGAAGAGGAGAGCCGCAACACCGGGAGCTATCCTACTGGAATTTAAATAATAATTATAGTGTTTAATATCATACGCACGAGGCTCAGCCTCGAGTAGACTCGTTGCTTTCTCTCTCGGTCCAACAGCATCTTCGCTCGTCCGATCTCCTCCGATCTCGTCTGGCTTCGTCTCGTCTCGTCTCGTCTCGTCTCGTCTCGTCTCGTCTCGTATCATCCTGTCTCTTCTTCTTCTTGCAACTCGACCACCGGATACTCACCGGCTGCCGTTGCTTGGTGGAGATGTACCCGGTATGGTTCTTCGCTTCGTTCGCGTAGACACGTGCATTCGAACGTCGTACAAACTCGCCAGCCCAGCCTGTATAATAAGGTGTCCGCCAGATTGGAAACCGATCACGGTTGGCTCTCGAGATCGTCGGCTACGCGGTTAGCCGAACTTCGGACCGAATTCGATGTTTAAACGGTACCTCGTCGGATCGAGATTAGCGAGATGCCTCCTCGTTACCCGCTAACGGTTACAATTGCTTCGCTTTTTCGTATCTTCGCGGCCGCTCTAATTTCGCCAGACGATACGCCTCGCGAATAGATAAATCTAAATCGCATAGATTTTCTGAATCGTTGTGTTCGATTACGATCGTTCGACGACAGAGAAGGAGAACAGAGAGAGAGAGAGAGAGAGAGAGAAAGGAAGAGAAGAAGAGAGAGGTTGGGACAGGCACGGGTAGCTCGTACGGTTCGTTATAGTATCGCTCGTTGCGCGGATAACGCGCGAGAAGAAGTTTAATTCGCGTGGCCCGGTCGATCGACGGTGGTCGAAGAGGAAGCAGATTTCCTTGTGGCGGGCCGCGAAGTACCAATATGTGTTTGGCAATCACGGCACTGTCGCTTTAAGACTGCAAATGCATTAGTCGTGTTCCACGTTCCTGCTCGGCACCAGGATCCCGGAAGGCGGAGTGGTTTTCTGGTCGCCGCAAAACGCTGCCATTATCGCTACCTGCGGAGTTTACGGCGAGCAACACTCGATGGACGCGAGCGAGCGAACGAGCGAGCGAAAAGTCGCGCCGACCGAGTCCGCTCTCGCGCACAATGCCGGCTGTCGTTATTGCCCTGCCACGAATGTATTAATAAAATTTATTGGTCGGTCCGAGTGCACTGTGAACGTTAATGGATTTCGAGGTACCGGTGGCCTCGCCGTAGGCAGCCAGCGACAGCAAATGAGCCACTCGAGACGGCTCTCGATGGCAACTCCTTCCACGCTTTAATAACGCGTTAAAACTTGACTGGAATGATATTACGGAACGATACACGGCTGCCGTAGACCACCTTGTAAGCGGCGAGAACCGACGTGACGCGTCTAGCGAGTCCGGAAGCGATCTGCTCCGTGAAATTCAATCGTTCCGAGTTCGCGTTCCCGTAGTCGTCGTCGTCGTCGTCGTCGTCAGCCTTTCGTTCGAACCTTGTCGCCAGAAACCGCGACAAGTACGCGCGTAACGCGACTCAAATTTCGGCTAGTTTCCCTCGTCGACGTCGCGCGTTCGCTCGACGGGACCGATCTTCTCGGCCGGAGAGAAAACGCGACGCGCGACTTCGGATTATCCGGCTGGTATCTCTCGCTTCTTGAAAGTTATTGATTTATCGATTGGCTCGACGAGCGATTAGGAGGGTCCGTTGATTAATAGTCGACGTATGCCAGAAGATAAACCGACGTACCGGCCGTCGTTTCCTTCTTCTTCTTCTTCTTCTTCTTCGTGCGGCTCTTCTTCTCGCCTCGCTCTCGTTCCACCGCTCGCCTCTCTTTCCACTCGTCTCGAATAGCTCGCGTCATGTAAGTTATTTGTACGTACGGAGGATCCTCTAACGGTCGTGTCTCGCGAGACGGCCGACGTTTTTGCCCTTATCGTCGGCGTGAAAATACGCTTCCCTCGAACGATATCGGATCGAATTCTTTCGACGTGGCGATCACGCGCGCGGCATCGCGTTAAGCGCCGAGCGAGTACCGCGACCATTAACGAGCGAATCGGAACAACGAGCGATCAAGGGAGCGAGAATTATCTGGAATCGAAGGACGACGACGCGTCTTTACGACTTTATATCGGCAAGGAACGGAAAGCCGATCGATCAGCGCGATACGGTCGCAAAAGACAGGTCGAGTAGTTGGTCGAGATGAATCGGCCGTAACGGACGGCGTCCACCTGTCCCCGGCAACGATAAAGACGTGGAAAGACGGACGCGCGCACCGACTCGTTATCCTTATTGGCGGGTGAAACATGGGAGGGTGACGGAAGAGACACAAGCGGACAGATAATCCGGCTATTAGAGGCGTCCCCGAGAGATTCCAGGGGTCACGGGAGAGCCGATAGATCGGCCCGGGATCGCCGATGAACCCGCGAACTAAGGTCGCTCGAGGATAGCCGGGGTTCGACTGCCTCGAGTTTGTCACGATGGCAGGCCCCAATTTGTCGTAACAGGCTAGCCGCGCGCGCCTTTTTCCAACTCCTTATCCCAAGACCTCGACCCAGCTACCCGCCCCCGAGTATCGTACGGGTCGGGTCGACTACCCTAACCGGACAAACTGAATCGCATTGATTGACCGTTCGTCGTGGACGGACAAAAAAAGAAAAAGAAAGAAAGAGGAAGAAAAAAGAGGGAGCCCGCTACAACGTCGGATTCGCCTGATTCGACCGACTCGAACGTCGTACAGAATTTCAGAACGAATTCCTTTCTCTACGTTCTCTGCCACGTTTCGTCGGCGATATCTCGCGAAATTGATACCGATGTACTTTTCCTTCCCTCTAGGAAGAGATTTCTTTGGTCGTTGACTCGAAGCTTGATCCGTACGCGAGCCGATGCGCGCCGCGACTCCGTCGACTGTGTACGTCCGACGTCGTAGAAGAGCGTCGCAACGAAACGATCCGAGGAGAGAGGGTAGCGTGCGAAGCTGTCAACGTCGACGAAGATTCGCGAGTCGATCGCTTATCGTATCGCTGAATCTCGAATAAATTAATTATCCGACGGGACGATCGAGTTAGCCGGTCGCGCGCAATCTCGTAACTCGGTGTTTTATCGAGCGTTTCCCCGCTGGATCGATCGGATGGCGGTTCGATCGTTGAACGAAAGGTTCGGTCGCGCGTTCTCCGTTTGCGAACGCGAACCGATCGGACGCGTGGAATTTTCGCGAAGAAAGATGGAGAGTGAAAAGACGGAAAAGGAGAGCAAAGGAAAGCGAGATGCGGCAGGTACGGCGCGGGGGAGACAGAGAGAGAGAGAGAGAGAGAGAGAGAGAGAGGAGAAAGAAGGAAGGAGGGAGAAACGGCAGCACGTACACCCCGGTGAGTTCGATTCCACGAGTTTAGTTGCGGGACGGGACAGGGCTGCCGCACGGTCACCGGTGATTAATGATCAGGCCAATCAGATATAGTTGGCCGACCTGGTGGAAGAGAGACGAGACGGAGAATCGAACAGGGACGAAAAGGCAGGAAGGCGAACGGAGTACGAATATCGAGGCTGGCGAGCGATGGTAGGAGAAGGGGAGGAACGAAGCGAGAACGAAGAAGGAGAGAGAGAGAGAGAGAGAGAAGAGGGAACGAGAACCGCGGTTGATATGTTGCGCTGTCACTGCGTTGTACCTGCACCGGTGGGACGTTGCCGTTGCCTGGATTGTAATATTGTATTGTACTGTTTGTTGGCCCGGTGTTCCACGACCGTCTGCGCGCTCGACAGCCTGTCCAAATACCGCCACCACGGTTCGACGTACGTATCGGAGGACGGAGCTCTCTGCGCCCCGGTCGAACCGCCTCTGGTCGGTCGCATTCCATGTTTACCGGTGTTACACCCGCGCGATAAGGACCACCCTCTCGTACGGAACCGCGGAATACATTACCGCGTCGAACAAGACGGAGGAGCGTGCCTCCTGCGAGTCGATAAGTCCTGCCTTCCTTGTCCCTCCGCCGTCCCCTCGCACCCTCCCCGGAAACCGGCCAGTCGAATCGACTGGAACCGCGTGCGCCCGCTTCTCGCTTTCTAATCCGACCGATACGTTTTACCCACTAGCCGCCGTTGTCTCGTTAATCGTTGCTTCGCGACGCGTCGATCTCGTTGCAACCGCTCGGTCACGAATCTCACCGGGTACATCGACGACCGCAACAGCATCTTTCAGCCGCAGCTTTGGCTCTTGCCTCGGCTTTAGCAGCGTATAATCTTGCTGGTTATTAATGGCGATGGTTTGGGAAACTGCTACCGGGCAGCCTTCCTCCGTAGCCCCTTGTCTCTCGATCGTTTTCTCTCTCCCTCCCCCTCGATCCTTTAAATCTCTTCCTCTTCTTTTTCTTCCTCTTTCTTCCTCGCTCTTCACCTTGTTTCTCTTTCGCCGTTGCTGCCGCTCCTCCTCCATCTCCTTCTTCTTCTTCTTCTTCTTCTTCTTCTTCTTCTTCTTCTTCATCCTCCGCCGTTCCTCTGCCCGTTTCTCTGCCCCGCACTTAACTCATCCTTCTCTAACCTATCCCCCATTCTCCCCGTTCTCCTCCCTCTGTAAAACTGCATTCCGAGCGTCGTTAAGGTTCGCCCCGTGCCTACCGAAACTTTGCGAGCCGCGATCCTAAGCGCGCGTCGCTTTAATTGCCTGTCTATGGCTGACGCTGTGTGTTCGCCGCTGACCGGACGTCCTCGTTCTCGCTCGTTTCTTTAGGAAACGGATCCGGCCCTTCGTTAATTATGGACTGCCGTGGCAGCGCTGCGCGCCTCTCTGCGATACGTTTCGGCGGACGCGAGCCGAGCGATCCAAGGCAAATCGAAGCGAAGATAGGGTCGCAGCCGCCGACGGACGATCGTTGGATCGATGGATCGGCGTCGTGCCGAACCGGAGTTTAATTGGGAAAGTCCGCAACAACGGGCGACAGACACAGCGAGAACGAGAAGGCTGGTCGTCGTTTCCTCGTGGACGACGAGATCTAACGTAATCTCGGGTTGCTCGTAAATCGACGTACGTCGATAGGAGGAGAGAGGCACGCGGAAAGACGGAGATGCGAACGGAACTCGATGAAAATGACCGAGCAGCCGGTCGATATAAAAGAGCGCGGGAAGTTCGTTTAACAGACCATAAAAAGAAGCGAGAGAAGAACCGAGAGTGGAAGAAGCGCTCTCGAGGTGGATGTTTGCCAGCGGCATCAGCCGGTTTTGTGGCCCCAAGCGGAAAGGGTGCCGTAGGATTTGGAATTGGGTGCTAGTGTCGGAAGAGTGGTAGGTTAGAGCGACGGGCTATCGGCGATCAAGCTCCGGGGTCGAATCCAAAGGCTTATCTGGCGGAGTAAGGCTTACCGGGTTGATCGCCGACGGGTCTGCCAGCCGGTAGAAGAGAGAGCATCCTCTCGCAGGATCGTGCGATCTTAATCCGACCTCGTGTTTCGTGCTAACGCGCGTTAAAAGTCGGCCTAAAACGATCACGTTTACGGCCGTGCGCACGATCCGGTTGATTTTCTCCGACAAAAAGGACAAACGGAAGATGGCGTGCGGCGCGAAAGAATTAATTTTCCAACAGGGTCGATCGTCGTGGACGTGTCGTTGCCGCGAGAAACAGGTTCATATGGTTAATAAACTGGATATAAAGGTAAAATCAGGACGGTGGGATTAGTCATTCTCGGCAAGTTGCCTTTACCGACTCGGTCGACTACTAACTGGCATTTTTCCCAACGCGTGTGAACGATGGAGTCGTAATGCGTATCGAGGACTTGCGGTAAACGCTTTTCTCCGGTTGGAAAAAAAAAGAAACGCGCTTCGAACGACGAATGGCCTTCCGCCGGCCATTGTCGGTGGTCATGCGTGGCTCGTAAACGCGCCATGCCGCCGCGCCGTCCAGGTTTCTAATGCCACTAGTTCCTTCGCGAATACGCTGGCTCCGGCAAAACGCGCGCGCGCGCGCGCTCGCTCGTCTCGCTAACCTATCCGAACGATCCAGGGAACGCCGGCGAACCGAGAGAATCTTTCGAACGTTTCCGAGTTTTTCTACGGTGCAGCTTTCTTTCCGCGAGTCGCTGGAACAGAAATAAAGGGAAACGAGCGGTCCGAGAGTCCTCGACCCGGTTCGGGACGAAAAAAAGCGAGGAATGGCGAGAAAAGGAGAGGAAAGTGGAGGGCGAGGGCGCGCGCGCGCGCGCGCGCTTCTGGCGAAGCTAATGGGCTACTTTGTTAGGCCTCGAGCATACCCGAGGGATCATCGGGGATCGATAGTACTTCCGCGTTGGTACGCGTTTCGCGCTCGAAAGTCGTAAAGACGAGTGCGCGTCGACGAATCCGCCTCACCTTCGAAAGTGGCGTTCCATTCGTTACGCTCGCGGGCCACGAGGCATTCGCGCGTCGTTTCTGCACGGCCGGTTGCATACAGAATCGAGCCGAACCGAAGTACGTACGTACCATCCTTCGTTTCGACCGATCATTTTCTGGTTCGTACGCCCGCTGATCGACCGACGTCGATTTTCCGGACTGGCTGCCACGGGACGCGCAACCCCCGAATGACCAACGGCAGAGGAGAGAAGCCGCGATTCGCGTCATTTCCGAGCGCGCATTCTTTTCCGCTATCCTTGGCCGGTCCAACCGGCGCACATTTTCGACCGTCTTTTACGATCGGACTGTACGCTGCCTTGGGAGCCTCGAAAGCTTCGCAGTCTCATGACGCCACCGGGTCGGCAAGCAGTCGGCAGAGACGGACGGGGTAATCGTCCGTGAAAGAAAAATCCGTCTGAATTTCAGATGCTCGAATCGGCGCGCTTCTCCGGATCTTGAGAACGGAGCGTGGTCGGTTCGCGGGACTTTTCCAAGCCTGACGCGAGGACCGCGGAGGAGCGAGGAACGTGTCGAAGTCCGGAAATCGAGTCGTTTTTTCAAACGTCCGCGCGAACGTCAAAGATCTGGAAAAAAAGGACGGGCCGATATCGGCGTCGAAAATGTCGGCGGAACGTTCGACGCGGTATTTTTTTCTACCTTTTTTTCCGCCGTCGAAAAACAACATCATGGAGATGCAGGTGCGACGGTGTTTGCGTTAGCAAACCGTTTCCCGGGCGGACAGGCTTCGTTGTGGCCGGGCGACACTGATTGCCAATCAATATGCCCATCTCGCTGGAGTCTAATTCGGCAACAATGTTGATCAATCAGTACGCACACGGCCTGGCCGGGAAGCCCCCGTTCCATTTTGCGTTTCGCCGTGTTCCGCTCGCAATCGCGCATCCACAACGAACGAACAACGGACCGTTCTGCACCGGACCATGCAGCATGGGGAGGGTACGCTCTGCCTGCCACTCGCCCCCTCCCCCTCGTCTCGTTCTCTCGCTCGCTCTCTCTCTCTCTCTCTCTCTCTCTCTCGTCCGATCATTTCCGCTTCCGGTCGTACATCGTTCGACCGACCACCTACCACTTCAATTTCTTGCAGCGTTCGATATCAGCGACGCGCGCGGTTCCAGACCCGGCGAAATAATAGAGCCGTCGCGAACCGATTGGAATTTGCGCTCGCGTCCGTCCGAAAGTAAAGCAAGGAATCGTCGAGCGACGACCGCCGTGCGATCCTTTCGACCGACGTTCCTACGCTCGTCGATCCACTCGGAATACGACGAAACGTACGATATATACGCGCGACCACGTTCGCGCTTGGCACGGGCCGATAGCCGCGTTCCTGATTGCATCTCTGTTTGTACGTTCGCACGTTTCCACAGAACACCACGCTCGACGATGCTCGATTCGTGCTTCACGGACGCGCACCGTTCCGCAAATCAAATTGGCTTCGCGGTTCATTACAAGCTTATCCAAAGTTGCCGTACGTTACGAGGCAAATCGTGGAAAGAAAATAGCCGGAAAACGCGGTCGTCGCGTACCGGTCACCGGCTGAAACGATATAGGCAAGGCGCGTTCGCGGAGCGGTCCGTGGAAGATGTATACCGACCGGAAGGCATCGTACCCGGAAACCATTATTGCCCCTCTAATTTCTTTACGATCTCGATGCCATTGGTCACGCTCCCACAGTGGCACAGTGGTTTACGGCCGAGCCTCGCGATCGAACCGGGGGGGGGGGGACCTTTGGCAGCTCTTTTCCCTGCAAATTGCGGCTTTCCGCCGAAATACCTTAGCCCTGTCGATCGGTCGCTAGGTCGGTCGGTCGGTCGGTCGGTCTATCGGTCGGTCAGTTAGTAAAAGCGAACGTTGCTGGCCGCTTTCCGTTAGCTTTGCCGGCGATAAAACTGGCGCTCGTAAATAACCATATCGCGGAACAGCCTGCTGAATCTGATCGATAAAAACGTCCCGCGCGCGTAGTTTCGCCATGTCGAAACGAGAACGCGCGCGGGGGTAAACGCACGCGCGAGCTACCCGCCAAGAGCGAACGAGGCTGGTTCTCGCGTGGTCTTAGCGATACGCACGAAGAGAGGACGAAGGAAAACGCGCACGTTCGACGATCGTAAGGCGAGAAGAAAACGCGGGCGAGAAAAGGGTTCGGCGACGACGAGATAGAACGCCGCGCCGGAAAGGTGAAAGGGGAAGAAAGAGAGAGGAAGGAAGGAGAAAGAGAGGGCCGAGGTAGCGAGTACGATTCGTCGGTTGTAGTGGCAGATAGCAGCGAGTGGCTCGAGGCACAATGAGCCTATCAGATTATATTTCTATTTTCGACACGCGGCCTATCGCGCAATCCCATCTCTCTGGCGCGGCTACCGCGACGTTCTGCCAACACACAACGCAACGCGATATACACGGAGCCGCGCGTAGCCTCGCTCGGCTACACGTACGAAGAACGCGTGCGGGAGCGAGACAGCCGTGCAACACGAACACGAACACCGTGTTGCGAACTGTGCACGGCTCGGCTCGGCACGGAACGGAACGGCGCGGTACAGCCACGCCACGCCATGCCACGCCACGCCACGCCACGCTACGCCACGCCACGCTACGGCAAGAGACGGTTCGTAGGCCCCATCTCGCGCCGCCTCGGGCCTCTCGGGCTCTCTTTCTCTCTTTCTCTCTTTCTCTCTCTCTCTCTCTCTCTCTCTGTCTCTCTTGATTCTCTCGACGCTGATGCCGACTCTAACGCTGATGTTGCCGCTGCTGTTACCACCGATCGTCCCTGCTCCGTTGCACCTTTATCGAGCATGCCGCGAGTACACCAACGGGCTTGCTCTCGCGCGTCTACCAGCCGCCGCGCCGCCAAGCTGCCACCGTTTTCGTCAGACGCACCGTGCGCGCTCGCACCGTCCCGTTGCTCCCTTCCAAACAATAGAGGCGATCGCGAGCGCGAATAAGCCGGCGAAGGAACGCGCGTGCCTAACGTCGTTACTTCGGCCGATGAATTTCCACGCGGACATCGGAATATCGCGCCGCGACGCCAAGCCACGATGCTGCACGCGAGATACGCCCGACTGAAATACGGGAAACAACGTCGACGGGACGCGCGCGGTAAGACCAGAAAGACCCCTTTCGTGCCCTCGATACGCGCGAAAGTCGCGAAATCCAGAACGTGGATCGTAGCGGCGGTGCGCCAACCGATGGTCGAAGGGCTGTTTGCCTCGTAATCGGCGCCAACGATCGAGCCAGCGATCGAACGAACCGTCGTCGAAAGGGAAAGGACAGAGTCGACGACCGAGATTCCACGCGTTCGGTATTTCGACGAAGAGAGAGAGAGAGAGAGAGGGAGGGAAAGAGAGTGAGAGAGAGAGAGAGAGTGAGAGAGAGGGTTGGAGCGGGCCGCGGAACAGCGTCCGATGGTGGTAGCTCGCGGCTACTTCGGTCCGCTCGCAGAGAACTCCCCTCCGAGAACTCTGGAGGCGAGTAGCCCGGCTTCGTTTCCTACGTTCCATGCGAGACGTCCGGATCGCGATGATGACGGCCACGCACGCGTATGCGTGAGCGCGTATTCGTGAACGCGTATGCACGACAGGGACAAAGGGAAGCGAGCCGAAGGAACGATCGAGCGAGACGAGCGCAACTCGAACCGCTTTCCTTCCTTCGGGCGGTGCAGCTTCTCCTGCGACGGGTACCACCGCCGCGCTTCTCTCTTCTCTGCCGCGTCCTCCGCTCCTCTTCTTCGCGTCCCTCTTCGTCGTTTCGAGACCTCGTCCGTTTTCTCCTCTCGCTTCGACCCGCCGTGTACCGTCGCCGTGTCTCCTCTTCTTCCTCGCCGCGGTTCAACGAGCCCCTCGTCCACCTCGAGCCCGTCGCTCGAAACGATCCATCGAATCTTGCCACGACGCGACGCGCTCGTAGTTATCCGACCGTCGCGGATTAAATCGCAAAGTTTCGAAAGATCTCGCATCGTGTGCAGGCAACGTGTCGAGATAGAATAGAGAGCGGAGAGCGGAGAGCACGGATAGACGAAAAGGCGCGCACAGACGTTCGAGTCACGGCTCTCGCGTCGTGTGCGAGTGGCGGCGAGCACGGCGGCGGATACCTCGCGGAAGGCGCGAGACTCTTTCGAGGAAACGTCAAGCAAGAGACGTTGAAACGGCTCGGGGTGTTCCCGGTCGACGCGATGGAAGGGACTCGCGCGCGACTTGGCAGATGGTTTCCGAGCACCGGATAGCTGTCGCGCTTCGTTGAGTGACGTCGAAAAAGGAACCAACCACCGACTGCCGCCAGTCGCCGAGAAGAAGGAAAAGCACGGCAGTTATCACGACGCTTCGTCGCGACGTGTCCGTTGATCTCGGCGGGAACGCGTGTGTGCACGCACGACACTGTAAAATTACCGCGTCAAAAACAATTACCTCACAGGCCAACAGTTCGCGGCAACCCGTCCTCCGGACAATGAAAATAACCAAAGCCGCCGAAATATTTCGCGGCACGGCTCGTCTCCTCCAGTCGTTTCGCCTCCTCTCCTTTTCTCCCTCGTCGACGAGTCTTTTCGAGTCGCGGTCCGACGTCGCGCGTTCCGTCGCAGTCCGACCCCCGTACAATCTCTCCCGCAGTCTCTCCAATGGAACGTGATCGTCGTGCGAGCGGCATTTCTCGCTAATAAGTATGAGACGTTCATCGCCCCGTTGGCGAACGTTGAACGGCCAAGTCAGAATTCGCGCGACAAAATGCTGGAAAAAAGCTTCCCTTCGCGGTGTATCGTGTAATTATCGGGGTGTATCGAGTGTCGGGGTGGCGCGACGCGTCGCGTCGAATATTCGCGAGCGACGCTGTGGAGCAGCCTGCTCGATAATATCAACGATGTTGGTTCGATCGTGGGGCGGAATCAAGCGGGCCGTGGCAGCCGAACGGAACGGGGACAGGGGATACCGGTGGTGCACCGTTGTCGAGTGGAAAGGGGTCCAATCAATCAGCCGCAAATCAGTATGCACGGCACGTTCGCCTAATGCCGCCACTCTTTCATCATATTCATTTGATCGCAACCCCCTCGGCTTGTGCACGCAATCGTTAATGGCGCTGTTTAAAGATCGCTACCGATCGATGACGAAACCCGCCCCACGATTCTCGTCGTCCGCCAGCCAAAGAACGGTCGTGATCGGTTCGTCCATCGTACGCGCACGCCTTCCTTCTCCATCTCGGATCTGTTTTCGACGAAAAGAAGGCCTGTGCCTCTGGTCGCGAAGCGTTAAACAGATTACGGACAACAGACGTGGCTCGTTGCCAGAAGGCAAACACGTCTTTGGCTGCGACTGGCGCGAGATCGAGATGGCAGCGGCCGGAGAACCGGGCAAATACGTAATCCGGATTACGGTGGATCCGCTTAGCTTACCGGACACTTGCGCCGTGGAACGATACGGCGCCGATACCGGTGCCCCGTTTTACCTCGCGCGTTATCCTTCCACGACTCCGACAACTTTTTAAGAGGATTTCTCTCCTAAGCCTCGATATTTTTAACGAGCGATTCTTCCGATCGACGCCCCATCGTCTGGAGCGAAGCGAAGTCGTCGCGACCCCGAAAATTTACCTCGACGGTAATCCGTCACGCGCGAAACCGTTCGCAATCGAGCGTCCGCTTAAAACGACAAAGTTGCGAACCGCTGATCGCGCGACGACGTAGATTTCCTGGAAAAGATAGTCGACGACCGACCGAGCCGGTGGTCGCACTTTGCCGAGCGAAACTCGATTTCGTCTCGATCGCGACGAATCGCCGTAACGAAGCACCGGACAAGCGTACGTCGAGACCCCGCGCGTCCACCGGAATTCATCGAGGCGTAAGTCGCAGGAAGCGAATAGAAAACGAGCGAAGCGGAGGCGGAGGCCGGCGGCGCGAGGGGTAGGTCCAATTTAAGCCGAGCCCACGCCGCAAAAATGCTTCGGAAGGCTCCGGCTCGGTTCATTAAATGGAACCCAATAGCGGTTGTTTGCGTTGCCAGACAGCGAATCCGTCGCAAATTGAATGCCATATTGCATACGTTCCGCCTGTGCTTCGTATACAGAGCCGCGCTCTGCCGTAGCTTCGGGGATTCTCCGCCAGCCACTCACTGCCCGGCTATTATGCTTCCAATTTATAGAAAATTAACGGATTTAATATCCCGTCGAAATAAAATAGACAGCCGGACGACGCACCTATCGATGCGTACGATATCGTCGTCGTCGTCGTCGTCGTCGTCGTCGTCGTCCGACCTGTTTGTCCGTGTCGTTGTACGACGAAACGTCGCGTCTCTTCGGTTTCGAGGAACCGACGAGACAAAGGTGGACAAAGTGTCGGCAAATATTTCGCGATATTCCGTCGAAGAACGGTGGACGGATATCGCGGCGATACGGCGCACAGTTAAAACACAATTACCGGCACACCCCCGTGCATCGAACCCCGACAGACCGCGGCCGTACCGCGCTGTCAAAATAGATAACGCTCGGGGTAAGTCACCCCGAAGTTAAAACCCGTCCCTACAGCGCGCGCTATAGGTCCATTCACTTTGGGTTAACGTCGACAAAGGGTGTGCACGAGCGGTAACGAGGGGGGAGGGTGATTACGGGAGGACCATGATACGCCCCGTGTGCACGTTTTGCTACTCGTGAACCGAGTCAGGGGTTGATATTGCCGCTGTCGGGGGCGCCGGTGACGTCACGGCTGATTAACATAAACCGTTCGAACGATCTCCGCCGCGATTACTTCTCCTCGCTTTTGCCACTTCGCGCCGCGGATACGTTCTGCTATCTCGCGACAAACGAAGAAACAATTCTTTCCAACTCTGGCGATATCGCTGATGAATTTCGCGCGAGCTCGGCCTTCGCGATATCTGGTAGGCGCGACGTCAACCCTTTTATTACGAGACCGGATGCCTATAACTATCGCGACGAGAGGAACATTAGCGAGGCCGCGGTTGCGTTTCACCGCCGTTATTAATATATAACCAGGAACAGCCACCGCCAACACGAGTTACGAGTTACGAGACACGAGTTGCTCCCTTATCGCGCTCGACTTTTGCCAGCGTCGTTCGATCGAGCGACGCAGCGAGCAACAGCGAGAAATTTTTTTGCCGCGCCGCTATTCTTTCCTACCTCGTCTTTCGCTAAGACCGCTCAATCCCGATTTACAGCGTCCAACATCGTCGTTTGCGATGCATGTCGCGAATGCTTACGCTGTATCGAGCACGCCAATTCCGGTTGTTTCGCACACGCGTTCCGTAAATCAGTTCCCACGTACCATAAAAGCCGAATGCCGCCATTAAACGATTCGATGCGCGATAGAGATAGACCGCAATAAGACGACCCTGTAACTCGTCCTTTATATCGTCGACCGATACGTTGCGATACGTTTCAACGGATTCGTCGATTACTCGATCGGAAGCCGAAGCCGAAGCCGAGACGAGGGAGGAAAGACGAATTTCGCGAGGCGAGAGATTTCCCGGGCTCGGTGATCTCGGCGTCGAAACGCGCGCGAGGTATTTCGGTATTTTCGAGGTTCGACGGTTTCCTCCGGAGGAATTCGAATCGCTGGAGGTGTCGGTGCAGGCAGTCGGAGCAGGCAGTCGGAGCAGGCGGTCGGACGCCAAAGCCCTTCCGAGATACTGGCGCGATCGGGAATCGTGTTACGAGGTACACGCGTACCGGGACTGTCGTATCGAGGCATCGCGGGGATCCCATGCATTCCGCGATCTTGCATTACAATTGCTAATAAACGCCCTCTCCTCGGGTCCGTTGCTCGTTCTACCGGTTCGTTCGCTCCTTCGACTTTGCCGCTTCCACCAGATCTCAGGGGGCTACGTGCCTCTGTTTCTTGCTCGTTGCTTGCCACCCCTAGTCGCTTTCTATCTCCGTAGCTATCTCTGCCTGGTCGCGTAACCGAACGAACAGAATGAATCGGAGTAAATGGACGAACGAGGCTGCTCTTCGATTCGTACGCGATTCGCCGAGAGAAAACGAGAAATATCGACGATCGGCCGGCGTGGAAAAGGGAGAGCGAGATAGCCGGACGAGCGTCCCGTGTCGGAGAGAAGGAACGGGGAAGGAAGTGGCGTACAACAGCGGGACGAAACTTTGTCTCATTCATACTTTTGCATTTGAAAGCGGTAATTTATGCACGCGTCGAAGTGAAACGGAATGCAACGGAGCAACGGCGAGAGCGAGCGAGAGGAGGCCGGAGTAGTCGGTGAAACGAAGGACGAGAAAGAGGAACAAACGTCGCTATTGTAATAGATACGTTAGCATGCAAACGCTGTCTTTTATACGTTTACCAGTCTACGGTAGTGGTGGCGATGGTTCAGGTGTGTGCGCCGGTGTTCGAGGAACCCGAGTTACCGTCGTCTCCGATCGCCGTGGATCGGGCAGACGAAAATTCGTTCTATCGGATCGAGTAGCGTCGAATCGGAGAACGAACGAACGCCGCTACCGAACGACGACGTCGGAACGACGATGGAGGGTGGGAGGGAGGGAGTCGGCGTCGCGTCGTTACGTATCTCGCATCGTTGAGACGAAGGACAGCGACGAGTCGCGTAGGCCGACGCGAGGATCTTCGCGAGAACGCGCGAAACGTGCGTACGAGCAAGTTGGAAATAAATGCTCGATGAATACGTCCCTGGGGCCCCGCGAGGTAAACGTTTGGCGGCGACGCGAGGGGGATACGGTTGTCGGTCGGACGGTGTCGAGAAGGGCTTGGGGAGGCGGGGGGGAGGGGAGGGGACGAGGTGGTCGGCACGGTAGCGACGAGGTCGGTGGCGGCGGCGGCGGCGGCGGTGTCGGTAGCGATGTCGGTTCTCTGTGTCGGGGCGGTAGGGGCGGGGAAGGGTACAGGATCGGCTCGGTGAACGCTTAGGAGGGGAGAGGCGCGGGATCGGGACGTTCGAGGGAACGGCGTGCGGCAACGAGGGAGGGGCGGCGGTGGCAGGGGTGTAGCTACTTACCATACTCCCAGTATACCAAAGTCCCGCGGCCGACTCGCTCCGCGGCAGATAGCAGTCGCTAGCACACCACGCGCTTCTCAGCGCCGCTCGGGCAAACGGAGAAAGGCCCGGTCTCTCTCGCGAAAATGGCAGAAAATCATCGCGGCTACGGCCACGGCCGCGGCACGTGTTCTCTGGCATCAGCGCGGGCCACCACCGCTCGGGAAAAAAAGAAACGGTCGAGTCGCACACCGCGTCGGTCCTCTACCTACCAATCGTACGTACGTGTTCGTGATTTGCAGCGAGATCGTCCGACCGATCGACCGACCGCCGAGCGAACGGTCGGAGGAAGCGATGCGACGAGGATGGAACGCGACCAGGACGAATCACGAGGACCCAGAGAGAAGACGGAGAGTGCCGAACGACGACCGCGATCGACGCCGGCACCGGCATAGGATCATGATCGGGGGACGTTGTTCCGCGTTTCGAGCGGTTCCGGTCACGTCGGTCACGTGGTCGCCGATCTCGCAGCCCTCCCCCTTGCCGTGAACCACCGCCGCCAGACCCCCTAAGACGGCTTTCCCACCAGGGAGGGGGAGTATCAACGGTGACCGGGTGGGGGCGGCGGATCGGCCGACAACGGAGGAACGGAGACGAAAGGAGAGGAGCGGCCCACCAAGGGGTGGGAGAAAACGAGAGAGCGAGACGGACGCTCGGTAAACGTTGCAGAGGGACGAGGAGGACAAAGAGGAAAGACGGACGTGGACGATGGAAGAGGCAGCCTCGATCACGACCACGTGGGGTAAGTCGACGATGAGAACAAACATACTTTCGCTTTTTCGTAGTTTGTCATTGCTGGAATCGCGATACGTAGTGGTATTCTGGTATTTGCTGCGATGTTTGCCCCGATGTTTGTCCCGATATTTACACCGATATTTGCGCCGAAAGAGGCGCGACACAGGCAAATGAATTCGTTCTGTCGATTATCACCGGACATTTCCAAACTGGACGCGTGCGGAATGTTTCGCGAGAAAATCGGAACGATTGGACGAACGACTGGTCTCTGGAACTAGTCTGGATCGAAGTAGCAATACGTCGCAACCATCGTCACGAGCACCGTTGTTTCTCTTCGAACTGTTCGATTGGCATCTATACTTGGCACGCGGGGTAATTGGTCGTAGCTCGCGTTCCAGGGGCGTTCTCGTTCGTTGCTCGTTCCAACGGGCCAATTTTTCGTCTGGGCGCCACGTGCTGTCCGACCACGTGCTCTCTCCTTCCAGTTTCCTTCGCTCTTCTTTTCTCTATCGTCGGCCAGCGAGACGACGGCATCCTCGGCAAGGAGAGATTCGTTCGTGTTCGTTAGTCGCGCGCAACGGTAGTCGTTGCTACATTTTTCGAGAGATCGAACAACGCGGCGATCGATCGAGCCTGGCACACGTGCGACTGGAAAGCGATTTTAACGCAAAACCAATCGACGACATCCAGGCCGACGGTGGAGGGTGGGCCGCTATAACTTTATCCTCGCTTAATCGCCTTTTCGATAGGTACGAGCCGATCCCTTTGTTCGGACAATATCTCCACCCTGTCCCCGCTAATGTATGCACCGTGCCGGCCTCTCTTCTCGCTCCCCCCGGGCTTTCGTTCCTCGCGCGATGACTCCGGGGCTTCTAACTCGGTACTTGCTACCCCGCGCGAAAGCCAACCGAGGCTGGGGAGACCCCGTAGCACTCGTTCGCTTTTATTGAATTTTGGGACCGTTCCGGTTGCAAGCGAGAAGCACAAGGAAGGAGAGAGCGAGAGAAAAGGACGTATTCGGACACGCGCATAGAGCGAGCGAGAGGCAAGGGGGGTTCGGTGGGCGGAGAGCTAGCCGGAATTAATTCTCAGCCCGGTGCATTGCTTTTTACGATATAACTGCGGTTTGTTAGTCGTTATTCACGGGCCGAATTCAATTTCCCGTCTAACGCGGGATAGAAATAGCGCGGTAACGAATTTCTTCTTTCGATCGTCCGAGAGGGATCGTCGTCGACGTCGTCGTCGTCGCCGCCGCCTAAGAGAGACGTTCCCATTTTTTTTTTTTTTTTTTTTTTTTTTTTTTACAAACACGCAAAACAGTTTGAAAATATACGCGCCGCGCGCAAACGTCCCTGCTCTTAATCGAGCGGTAGCGGTGTGCCGCGAGACGGTCCCCGACCATCTCGTATACACCGGGTGAACATACATCCGGGTGAGTATTATCTTTCCGGCAGGGAGATTAAAGCAGGCGTGGCGGTGGTATACGATGCCGCAAACTCGACGCAACTCGTCGAGAGAAACCGGGAGGGTGATCGGAAGGCGACGAGAAGCAGAAGGAAGGACGAAGACGGTCGAGAAGAAAGAGGGTGGCAGATCGGGGAGGGAAGGAGAAGAAGCGAGGACAGTCGGGTTGACAGGACACAATATTGCAATAACTTCAATTACGCCGACACGACGGATCACCGTGGGGTGAACGGATCTGCGGACCCTCGCGCCGACGCACCCCGCCCCCCACCCGCTCGTCGTCCCATCCCATTCTCTCGTTTCATCCATTTGTATAGACGGAGTAACACAGACGTCGCGGTCGAATTGGCTGTCGGATACGAAATGGGGCTACCTTTAAACAAGTGCTTCTTAATAAACCATTGACGCGCGAAACCACCCTCGAAAATATGCCCCTTGGCGGTCTCGCGCCGACATCGGGCCACCCTTCTGCGGGGCTCGTCGTCGAGGGACGACGTCTAGTCACCGTTACTTCGTTAAACTCGAAAAGCCAGCCGGTTCTTGCGTCGACCGACCGACTTAACGAAGCGTTACGCTTCGTTTTTATTTCGGCGAAAATTTGGACGCCAGCCAAACGCGAATAAACTTCGCGCCTTGTTTCCGTTCCACCGACTCTCTTCCCCGACTCTCTTCCGGCCAAGAACCAACCGGTGAAACACGCTTTCCGTCGGTTTGCCCGCCGTTAATGCGCCAAATTATTATTCCCGATGAATTTGCATAGAACCTTCGGCCGCGTGAGCGACGGAACGCGATTTCTTGACTCGGAGGAGCAGCGCGAAGCGTGAAACGGACGATGACTTATCGACCGCGCGCGCAGGCGAGTTTCAACGGTGGAAAAATCGCGCAGACCGTTTTGCCCCGCGGGCTAGGGCATTTCACTAGGGTGAACCCCTCTTGCTCGCGTCCCACTCGAAATTTCGCTCGGCTGGCGCTTTTTTTTAACATTTATTTGACAGCTGTCGTCCGCAATGCGTGCTCGTTTACGTAGCGCGACCGTTCTCGTCTTTTGCTAGAACCGCGCGTCACGATACGAAACGAAAAGGACGGTCCGAGACGAGCGGAGATTTATCGTCCTCGTCGCTATCGTCTCCTGTACTCCGTTCGTTGTCGCGTGACTCGCGCCTATTTTTTCCTCCCCAAATCCCTTTGCCCGCGTCGGAAGCGATTTCACGAAACTCGCACGGTTTGGGAATCTAAACGGCGAGCGAAACAAGGGAGAAACAGGAAAGGTTCGCACACGATTTTCGTGTACTCGTTCGGTTTATTAAACGCGGCGGCATGTTGTACGCGCGTCTGACGTTCGTTCGTACGTTTGTTCGTACGACGCAACGAAGAAGCACGTTTCGCGGATTCCTGGTCGCCTCCCAACGAGTACCATCGCTACGTTTCCCTCGAACAGATCCGTGAAGATCATCGCCGGCCGCTTTTCGGCCATCGTTCGGTTCGTCGATAGCGGATACCGCTAACACGCGTTTCCTGGAAGTTTCGCCACGCTTGTAGCTTATCAATGGCGGCGCGGTAAAACTCGTGGCGAGATCGGCGATCGCGGAAGCGCGATTTGTAAAGTATTCGCGAGCCGTTCAACTGTCACGTAAGGCAATCGCGAGGGTGAGCTCGTCACGCGAGCGAAACGAATCGACGATAATCGTCGAGCCTCGGTTAATTGTTCCGCGAGGCACGTCGCTGAGTGCGTGGGCGTAATGTTTCGCTTTCTCCGTAATCGCGAGGCGCGCGCCTGTGTCGCTCGGTCGGAGCGAACCAACACGCGAAAAATTACCGGGAAATTATATCGTGGCACGACACTTTTCTCCTTTTGTTATCCGCCGCATCGCAACGCTTCGTACGTTCATTCCCGTTACGGTGACGATTAACCGCCGGGGTTTTTCTCACGGCTGGAATTTCCTCGCCGGAAACGAACGCCGGCGTGCTCGGGCCGCGAAGCTCGATTTCGTAGGAGAGGAAAAACGTCGGAGAGTCGAGCGGCGTGGATTCCGCGGCGAGAGTTCCTTCGCTCGAGTTTCGCTTCGGAGGCGAAGTAAAGAAAAAAAAAAAGTGAAAACCGTATGGATAGGAGGCGAACGGTGGGAGGGCAGGGCGACCGAGCCTGAGAACTTCGTCAATTAGAGGGAACAACAATTAGTCGACGCGACGTAGACGCGATCGGAGGCGACGGAGGCGGCTCGTTCGCGTCGATAGGTAGGTAATAAGCAATAACGGATCGTAGAGCGGCCTGTCGGCTACGCGCTCCGGTTGTTCGACGCGCAGGCTTCTTCGGCGTGGCGAGCCTGTCGGCTCGTTTAATCGCGCGCGTTCGCACGACGACGCGAACGTTTAACGCGTCGTGCCGCGCGTCGCCCGACGTTACGCAACGTTTTTTCGCTCGTCTCGGGGACGGCATAAATCACGTCGGTTGGAGAAATAATAACCGGCGTAGCGTAACGAGCGCCGGCGGTGAAGAGTGACGAAACCGTCCGGTGTCTCGATGTCGTCGATTTCTCGGCGTTCAATTAGGGACAGCGTCGGCGCGCCGCGGCCAGGCCGCCGCTTTTCTTCATTTTCCCTGGGAATTAACGTCGTCGCCACTTTCTTTCCATCGGTCGCGTGCCGCTGCGGCCGCCGCGACGACTTCGTAATAAGCTTTCGTTTCGCCGGCGAATTTGCAATTCAATCCGGCGGGGGTAGCGAGCAACTTCTTCTCGCGCGCGGCTACCGCGGCCCGTGACGCGCCAACGACGGCCGATCTCGCGATCGGAGCGATCAGCGCGGTCCGGCCAACCGTTCAATTATCGGCGCTGCGAGGTCGCGCGACGACTGGAATATCGGCCACGTTTCCTGTACGCGGAACGTCGTACTCCGACCGAGAAAAATCGGCGAGAATGTCGGTGATGAGCGGCGTCGGCTACTTTCCCGCGGCAAGACGATCGTTTCGCGTCTGATCGCCGTTCCCGTTGCCGTTCTCGTTCGCGTTCCCTCGGCCACGGTACACCGACGAGGATTCCTACGATCAGTCAGCGCGGGACACTGGACTCTCGAGCGAAGAAAAACCTGACTACCAGGCTTGCTCTCGCGTACGTGAGTTACGTGACGCCCGATCGGTCGTCGATTTATCGCGATCGTAGGACGCGCGGCAACCGGATGCGAGATTCGTTCCTGCCGATCCATTCGACGGAGTCCGACGTTACGTGACGTGACGTGACGTGACGTGACGTGACGCGACGTGACGCGACGTGACGCCGCATCGCGCCGTACGCACCGCTGCGACCGTGCGTTTGCCCGCTTTCTTCTCGCCAAGTTTTCTCGCGGCCTGCGATCGACACCGAACGATCGATCGGCCGCGATAACGCGTAGCGCGACCGACGCCAACTACATACTAATGGTTTTTGCGATCCAGGGCCGTGTATATCGCTTAGCTGGATCGGTCGCGATAAACCGCGATTATACCGCGATAAACCGCGAATAAGATAACGGCGATAAGAAATCGTCGGTTAGCGTGACGCGAGACGGACGAAGCGGAGCGGAGCGTTCGAAGACTCGGCGACCGTAACAAGTCGCGCGAGATTCGGCCGTGAATCGATTCCCGTGAATTTTCTACATTGTCGATGAAACTCGTCGTCGTCGTCCCATCGTCTGCTTTGCGAGCCGGCGGTAAAGACAGCGCGCGGTTCGCAGGCCCTGGTCTCGGCCCCCGGGGGCTGTGGATGGAAGCTCGAAAGGCGACCGTTCCGAAGTCGTATCGCGAAAAGAAGAGGCACGCCGGCAATTTTCGGGATGGTCGCGAAATAATGATGATCTTTATCCCTAATGAAATTAGTCCTGCTGCTCCGGACCGCAGGAATAGACATCGTACCGTGAAATTACCGTAATAGGCGGCGAGCCCGTAGATCTCCGCTACACGGACCCGAGCCGAGCATCTCCTCTTCTCGTCGGCTTCTCCAAACCTGTGCAACGTTTCTCGTGTATTTTGCGTCGATTTCGCGTCGCGTCGCCTCGCCTCGCCTCGCCTCCCCTCGACCCAATCCTCCCGGAGCTAACGCGGAACGATCCTGCAGCCTATTTCACCAGAACGCCTAAATATAGTTCTCTTTTTTACCGGAATTTAAAATTACGGTCGTAAAGAAGCCGAGGGTAAATTAGAAGATTCAACCCTCCGGGGTTGTTTCTATTCTCCTGGAAACTCCCGTATCGGTAGAACGATACCAGGTCGCGTCGGCCCGGCGAGTGGCGAATGGCGAGCGAGCAACGAACGGATGGTAGCGGGCCCCCTTCTGCGAAATCTCCAACGACAGTTGCTCGCTCGCAAGTGCCTGCTACTCGGAAAGATTTTCTTGCACCTGCCTCGGCACAGCCTGTCGAAGCCCATTACCGATCGATCTGCCAGCGAGTACGTCGACGTCCCGCGGTTTCGTCCGAAGCGTTCGTCGCCGCACCATGGCAAGCGCCGCGCCACCGTCAGGACCCGCAGCCCCACGAGCTCTTTCTGACGGAAACAATTGCTGCCGCGGGGCATCATTTACATCATAAGCAATCATAATGATCGAATTTTCGGCGAACGACGATGATCCAACGAGTGGAACGAGGGGAGCCAATTCAGAAGTGGGTACCCACTTACGAACCGTACGAACTATGCCCGCGAACAGACAAAGAGAGCGACAGAGCGACAGAGAGAGAGAGAGAGAGAGAGAGAGAGAGAGCCACTCTTCTGACCCTCCTCCATCTCTTTCGACTTCATAGCTTCGGGCTACCTGTCGGGCTCGTTCCTACGAACTGCCACCCAAAAAATCTCCCGCCCAGCTCGCTGTCGTTTTCAGGAAATATCGTTTCGACTTTTCCGCGTCGAACGCGCGTCCACCTCGGTAGTGGCTTTCGCGGCAAACTAATTACGCGCGTCGCGCTACTCTCAGGTCTCGCTTCGAATCGAACGAATATGAAATTTCCGAGAGGGTTCGAAGAGCGTAACGGGCATGGGTTACCGCGCTATTTTCCACTCGGGGTTTTACCAAAGACGACTGGAGAGGTCTGTTTTGGGCTTTGGTAGCGCTTTCCATCTCTCTCTCTCTCTCTCTCTCTCTCTCTCTCTTTCTCTCTCGCTTTGTCTCTCCGTACGTACGACTGGACCCATCAGTATGCGGACCACGAAACGTGGTCGAAGCCTCTCGCCCCTCGTCGTCCTCCTCCTCCGATTCTCCTTCTTCGTCGTTCGAAGCTCGCCTCTCTCTTCACTCGCACGGTGCCCTTCTCTCCCTCGTCTCGCCTTCTTTCTCTCTCGCCGTTTCTCGCCATACCTCCTTGTCCCTCGGAAAGCGAAACGTAGGCTGTTTCGAAGAGAGTGTTTCCAGCGTAATACCGAAACGGTATTGATTGCAGGCTGCCTAGTTTAGCTCCGACGAAGCTATCGCGATAAGCTCTCGCCTATTTTCGTCGGTTGTCCTACGCCGATCCACGTAGGTCGACGGAAACGCGACGTACGTAACTTTCGTCGAAGGGTGAGCGTTCGCTCGCGATCGTCTCGCGATTTCTTCGCGGGGTCGAAGTGGCAAAGAGCAGGGAGGGAGGGAGAGAGGGTGATCGATTCCACGAGAAAATCTCTATTCGGTCGACCGTGACGGATAGCGGAAATCGTGGCTGTCGCCTCGAAGCGAAATTGGCTGCAGGACCGTACTAAAGGGTAGTAACGACGTAACAATGACCTCGGTGAGGGTAGTCGTCGTCGATGACTCGAAGGACTGTGGGAACGGCAGTTCCATCTCCGGAAGATGGGGTTGCCGTATCGTACCGTGGCAGATAATTAGACCGGTAATCGGGCGAACGGTCGGAGCTTCCAAGTATTACAGTTCTCTGCGATTTAATATAGACCGACGGTCTGCGAGTTCTCCGATTCCCTTAACGACAGTCCCTCGTTCTACCCGAGATCTTATCGCTCGTATCTTCGTCGTTGACCTCGACTACTTCCAACTACATGGCGACCGTTCATCTCGCAAATCCACCCCCAAATCTCTTTTCTCGCTGTAGTTTTAACCGACTACGACGACGACGACGACGACGACGACGACGACGACGACGACGACGCGACGGAACGCGGTTACGTCGAGCGATCTCCCGAGAACGCGGCACGACGATTTTCACGGATTCCCACGAAAGCGAGAAAGTCAAAGCGACTGCGGGATTTTTGTCGTGCGTTTGGCGGCATAACGAGGCCGGGGATCGATTGCCCTCGACATTAGCATCACAATGCCGGACACCCCCCTGCGCTATGCTACTGTACGTAACGTGGTTGATAGACGGCTGGAATTTGGGAAGAAAACCGGGGGAAAAGGAAAGCGAGACCACGGTTAGAGAAGACGGAGAAGCGGCGGAGGGGGAGAGAGCGACGTCGCACCAGCGGGCTTATTAGTCAGCAATGTGATCTATTTGCCCTGTACTGGCATAAAGAACCTACGCGTTATTGTGCCACTATGTTACGAAGAAGGGCGTTATTGCCCAATAGGGACCTCCAGTTAGGTCGCGCGCACCAGCAACCCGTGGCGACGTATGGCGTACGGTTATGGATATCGCTCGTTCTTTCGCCTCTCCCCCTTCTTCCTTTCCATCGACGACCCCCCGTCAGGCATCTGCTAATACGCCCGGTAATTTTTTCTCCATTCCGGATATCGCTTTATTATTTCCTGCCGCCTCGGCGTTACCATTGCCGGCGAATTCCGCGCGTCGCCGTGATCGTGGGAAGGGAAGCGCATAAAATTCCGCAAGAACGAGAAAGCTCGCGGTGCGACCGAGCGTTTTTTCGTCGACGGCGCGTGTTCGTCGAACGCGTCGTCGATCGCGCGTCACGATTTTGAAAGCGAAAATCGCGGCCGTGGGATCGGTGAAAGCCGCGCGCGCGCGCGCGCGCGCGACTAAAAACGTCTCGACGGACGGACAGGTTCGCGCGGCCTCGCTAGCACCGGCCACCGATGGGACACGGGCTCCGCTTTTTCGTGTTCCGAATTTTAAAGCGCGTTTCGATGGAACAAAGTGTGACGATATCGATGCGCGCTCCTCGGTCACCTTACGCATCGAACGGTTCCGTAGTCGGTAGCCGCGTATAAGTACGCACCTATCTGAAATCTACGAGCCTCGCGAGCACTCGGGGGCGAACCGAGCCGGAGGAAGGGTCTACCATATCTGGAGGAGGCCGTCATTCCTAACGTACACGGTGTCTCGAAACCACATCGCGCCTATTCTCCGCAACAGCGAGAAAAAAGTCATCGGCGCGGCTAAAAACTCGTCGTCCGTACGACGAGGCTTCGTAATTGCCGGATAACGAGCTCCTCGAAGATTAAATAACGGCCGACCTGCTGCGTCCGGGAATAACACCTCGCGATCGAGCTGCTCGAAAAAACGAACCGACAACGAACTCTAAGAACTTTATAATTCGCGAAGTAAGGCGGGTTCGTAACGAGGCCGGTATCGCGCTGCGTCGCGTTCCGTCCGTCGTCTCGCGGGACATTCCTCTCCGAGACGAAGACCACCGGACTATGTTTTGCGATACGACGAGCCAACGATGTTCGAGTTTTCCAGAACGCGTAGCCGAGGCACGAGAATCGTCGAACCGGTATCGCTCGCGATCCAGAGAATTCTAGCGCGGCTAATTTCTTTATCGTCCGTCGTCGTTGCGTTTCTTTCTTGCGTTCGCGAGAACCAAACGAGAAAGAAAGTTTCGCAGACACTGGGTAGATGAACGGCGTTGCTGACAGGACGATGCCACGGCCTCCATCCGCGACACTCCGTATTCCATTGTCGGTTTTGGTCGGTCGGTCGATCGGTCGGTCGGTCGGTCGCTCGCTCGCTCGGTAGAGCCATTGTTTAACATCCCGCGGATTCAGCCTCGTCTGACTCATGCGATCGGCTTCCGTCCGCACGCGCGACCCAATCGAACCGTCACTGTCGCTCGTTCGCTCGCTCGCTCGCTCGCTCGTTTTGGCTCGTTGCTCGCGGCTTCGTTCTCGCGAGCAGCAATGGCGTCATCGTCGCGAAACGGAGTCTTACCGCGTACCTCGTTTCCTACCATCGATCGCGCTTTCGTAACGCCCGATTCTTAGAAACGGATGACTCGGTCGGTCGATTTCATCATTTTCGTCGTCGAATAGTAGTCGATCTCTCGGAAGCCGACGCGGTGGCCGCGTTCGGATCGAAGCCGCCGGTGCTTTCGAATCTCTCGACGACGTTCCCGTCGCACGATTCGGTCCTATCGATGGAAAGAATGTTCGAAGACGAGGAATCGTAGGAAAAAGGGCGCGGCGTGGCGAGGCCAGACGGTACAGCGTGCTCGCGAAGCAGCGAAACGCTTTCGGAAAATCCATAGCGTCAAGGAATATACAGGGTTCCAGCGTGGCGGAACACAATGGCGCGTTGTTAGAAAGGCGGTAGGGCGATAAGAGAGAGGAAGAAGGAGGCCAACTACGGCTGAAGAGAAGAGGAGAGGAGAGGAGCGGAGAGAGAGAGAGAGAGAGAGAGAGAGAGAAAGGCAGAGAGCTTGCGGCGTCGGTCCTTGCCCCGAGTACGTGCTTCGAGTGACAAAGCTTCTAGCATGAGACCGACCGACCGACCGACCGTACGAACGCCAGAACGATACGGCGCATCAAGGTCCTCGACGATCGATAGACACGCTCGACTAAAATCTAGACGCTCCTCTCGCGTATTCCTCTTCTTCCCTCGGACCGGCCGTTCCTCTTTCATCGTTTTCTCCGCAAAGTTTCACCGGTTCGCCGTTGCAACGTCGTTTCCCGGTTCGAAAACGGGAGGAAATTAAACTTCTCCGCCTGGACACAGGCCAGAGGAGCGTGGAGCGTGAAGATTCGAGCGAGCGTCGAAACGCCGGTCGGATATCGCGGACGCGTAACGCGACGCGATCGTTTCGTCTCCGTTCGTGGACGATTCGCGCTGGTCGCCGAAACCGGACGAGTTCGCCTCGTCTTTGGTCCGTGACGAAAACACGGTTGGTCGTGAGTTGGAACGACGAGGCGCGATATTTTGACGTTTTCTCGGCTATGACGGCGTTGGCGATCGAACGCGGAACGCCGTTCGGTGTCCGATGGCGCGTAGTGACGGATTACGTTGGGTCGAGACGGGAGCCGCGTTGCTACGTACGTAGGTGTCAGCAGATCCGTATCTGGCCCCATCGTGGCCGCGCTCGGCAGCGTGAAATGAAATTTGACAGATCGGCCCTACACACGCGTGCCCCTCTCTCCTCTCGTTCCTCGTCGCCGCCCCCTTCTTCTTCCACTCGTGTCGGCTCCCTTCGACGTTTCGAGTGCGAACGAACGCCGTTTCCTCGATTTCACGAGCTCTCTCGTTGCAAAATGGCGTTTCTCGCACCTCCAGGGTGCCCCACGGGCATCGAGCACCTCCCGCCTTCGCGAATGCTCTCGCCCTCTCTCCCCTTTTGACTGGCTCGTGGGGCCGTACACCCTATTTTATACAATTCTCTTTTATCTGCCACTTCCCTGCCGCCGGTTACGCTCCCTCGGGGCGCAGTTCAAGCGGGCCTCCTTAGTTCCAAGCCGACACCTTTTTACAAATACATCACACGACCTTCTGCCCTAGCCATCCCGTGCCCTCTCTCCTTTCTCTTTCCCTTTCTCTTTCGTTTCTCTCTTCCCGTCGGAGTTTCGTACGCGTAGTTAGTAGGTGACGCATTTGCTCGAGCACGTGTATAAAACGCCGGGGGACATTCGGCGCTTCGCGGATATTCGCTCGTCGCGTGAAAGACCATCGACGAAAGAAGAACGTTCGACGGGCGAACGCGTGTCTCGTCTTGTCCGAGTTGCACGGTGTGCCGACGCGGCCGCGTCGAATTCAGGGTACGAAACCCCGTGCAGGGAACGTTGGCCCCCGTGTCGATGTCCATCGGCAACGAAACGAACTCGATGCGATTACGTTGCTCCGTAACGAGTTTTTTCTCGCCTCGAACCTGGCACCCTTCGTAATCTGCCATCAAAGCGCGGCAAGTTCGCCGTGACGATCTTGATCGCGACACCCTCTGGACCGACGGTCGACGCAGACATTCGATCGAGCGACAGCTGCCCCGCATCGAAAACCAAATTATACGCTCAAAGGATCCAAGATCTCTATTTAGATTTCTATCTGTGGCTCGTGATGCGACGCAGCGACAACGTCACCGTCGTCTCTGCCAGCTCCGACGAAAACAGCCACGAACGATTCTTCGTAACGGTTCGTGCGAACGCGGCGCGGCGTTCGATTTCCTCGCCGCTTCCCCGTCGCGTTTCGTTCCTCGGCGTTCGACAGTCTCGATATCATCTAACGGAGGCGTTCTCGTCTCGCACGTTCCCGTTTGTCGAACCGATTTAGCGACTCCTAACGGTCCTTCGAACGACCGAGGAAACGGAGAAAAGGCCGGGAAACAGAGAAAGGATGATAGTCGCCGGTGCTGTCGTCCAAGATCAAGGTCGTACGACGGTCGCGAAAGATCGTAAAATAGCGAAAGTCGTTCGAGCATATTCTTTTTTCCCGTCACCTTGGATTATCGACGAACGCGCAAAGTAGGATTTAAGTGGGAGAGGAGGAGGAGGCCACGAAACGTGGAAACATAAAATTGAAAAGTTTGCGGTACGTCGGTTTATGGACGTTTTAGATCGTAGTAAAGCGGAGCGTTGCTTCTTCCGCGAATCGTTATACTTTTCTCGGCTGCAGTTCACGGATTCCGTTGGCAAAGTTTTTCCCTCTGCGCGGCCGTTATCGGCCGCGTTTGTCCTTCCAACCATCCATCCCGCGCCGTTTCCACTTTCCACTTTCCCGTCCCGTCCCGTGTCGGACTCGCGGTTTCACTCCGACGGTCGTTCGTCCTGGTTTGCCTGGCGCTCGACCGGAACTGTCTACCCGCCCCCCCCCATCACGCTTCCCTCGTGATCACGATCAAATTGTCCGGTCTCCGCGAAGAACGGTAATTAGGCGAGGACGGGGAATGCCGTTGGATAGAGAGGTTCGCGAAGGGACCTTATGAAAGAAGTTGTTCGGCATTCCAAGCTCATTGAACGGCCGCATTCCAAGCCTGGATCCCCACGGAACGGTTAATTATCCTTAGATTTTTGGCCAGAGGTTCGCATGCCGCCCGCCCCCTCCCTCGATAGAGCGATATATTGGGAAGGGTTGCGTAGAGAGGAAGAGCGAGCGCAGGCCTAAGGGGTTAGCGATGAACTTGGACTCGCTAATGAAGCCCGCGTTCCCTCTCCGTTCGAACGAGTCATCGCCTCCGTTTCGGCTATATTTTATTGCGCGGCCGGCTTGGTTTATTATCGCCGTGGTCTTTCCTTTCTCCCCCTGTTGCCAGTCGGCTTGGTTCTCCGCGCCTTCAACGACTCCACCCACCCCCCACCCACCCCCCCCGAGAGCGTTAGGCGTTTCTGGCTAGATCAACCCTTCCTCACGCCCGACAACCACGATTCCGACCCTCGGAGAAAACAGTGACGCTCAACGAGCCGTTCCATCGCGCACGAATTCGCGCGAAACAAAAGGGTTGCACGAGATGTCTATCACGGGCATCGGAAGCAGGATCGCGATAAACCGTAACGTACAGCGTTCGTTCGACAACCTCGTTCTCGCGTGGTCGCGTTTCCTCCACGCGACGCCACAACTTTCCTCCGTCTACGCGTTAAAAAAAAAAAAAAAGAAAAATTCTTCTCGAGTCTCGTTGACCTTCGACGATTTCCCTAGCTGTGGAAATGTCGCGTGGCCGTTCGCCGTCTCCGGGTTTTTGTCGCGTTTCAACGTCGCCCTTACCTTCTTCCAGCTATTCCGGCTATCGGAGAGACGTGAGAACCGGTGGCTTTTAACGCGACCAGCTTAAAACTATAATGCGCCCTAATCCGGCAATATCTCATGCTGTCTTGCGGGATTCGCTGGCGCGCAGTCGTTCCTATTTAGCGGATCCTATGTACGTACATCGCGGGGTCCGCGCGTCGATGAATCGTCGACCCTTTCGTCGAGCGACGCTTCGCTCTTCCTCTCGCGGACGTCCGATCGTCTCTCGGGGACGACGAGGGGGCTAATTCGGGGAAACTCTTCGGACGAGGGGTAAAGGATCGTTACTCCGACACGTACCGCGCGATAGGTAATCAAAATCGCGAGATCGGTACCGCAGGGGGCGAGAGCGAAGAGGGAAGTTGCGGGCAACCGAGCGGTCGGAGGAAGAGCGTCTTAGCGGCGCATCGGCATCTGTTCGCGAAGGAATTACGAGGTAACTTTGTCCCCGAAGATAGCGGGACGGTTGCTCTGGAACTGAGTGCTATCTCGGGATCGGAGCACGAGGCGAAGACGCGCGATATAGCGAGTGGCGAGGATATAGTGGGAACCTTCGGATGGAGGTTAGCACCGGTGGAGAGGGTGCGAGCTGGTGAGTGTGCATGATGGGTGAGGCTCCTCGGAGGCTTGAGTTTCCATTGGGGTTGGTTCTTGCGATATAAGCTCTCGCAGCCACAGAACCACCAGCCAACCGTCCCCCGAAAGCCCCTCTAACCACCTCGAAAGCCCGGCATCTCTCGCTGTTTCCACCACGCAGCTCGCCCGCAGACCCCTACGAGACATACAGCATACCCACTATCACCCACAGATAGCGGTGGTTCGGGTCGTCTCTCGGTGTGCTACGGGGTGTCGCGAGCCTCATACATATTCAGCGGATGCATCACCCTCTACCCGCTAGGAACCCACCCCGCCCCGACCACCGCGACCTCCATCTACCACCACCGGTCATCTATTGACCCGACATCCCCCAGGGCCTTTCTCCGTCCACCGATGGACCAAAGTTTCCCCGGAACCTCGCTAAACTCGAATTACAGGCCAGTTTTCGAGACCGATTGATGTTTAGTCGTTTTATCAAAACCGAGAAGCAGAGCCGCCGCCGCGACAGCGGCAGCGCGATCGCGTCCTCCCTCTCTCGATCCGAATACTCGGTCTGTCGCGAGGATCGCGACGCCACGATCGTCGAACACAGCCAGTCATTTATTCGATCGACGTGGCGCGCGATCTCTTCTTTTCGGAAACGCGGTTAACCGGCTGCGCGCCACTCGATATCCGGCGAATAAATTTGTTACGGATCCGTGGTGACACGAGCGATAGGGACGAAACGCGCGGCGATCCGCCGGACTCGATCGACGGATCGGTCAAAGACGATGACCGGGCGACGTTTATGGAACGAAGACGATGCAGAATTCATGCGTCTCGAATTTATCTTCCGCCAGCGATAAATATTCTAGCAGGCGTTCGCCTAAGTGGATCGGTGGGGAAGGAAGGTAACGAGAGGCGTCGATCGGTCGAATCGCTCAACGCGCAACGCTCCACGGCTTTCGTCGCGGCCTGTCGATGGGCAGCGACGCTAGGAAGCGCGCGGTTCGCTTCGCTGACATCCGACGCGACAGAACGGTTATTTACATAATAATCCGAGCTGCGGGAATAACACGTAATTGATATAAATATGCCGGGCGATGACGGCACCGACAGACGTACGGCAGACTGTGCCCGCTGGCCAGCCTATGGTATCCATGGACTGGCTGCGCATAATTTAGCATAAATAATAAATAATATTGTGAACACGTGCTGCGTTAACGCGCGTGCGTCATTAATACTCTCCTGTTGTATACGTACACTTGGACGCGTATTTCACATCGCACGAACCGATCTCGCTTCTTCGATACGGTTGTCCCTGCGTTTCTTAAACTTTCTGGCGCGCGTTACGTTTATCGTCTTCCGTCGGTCGATCCCCGAAGCGATTACGTAATCTCCGCCGACCTATCGGACGGCCGTCACACGCGCGCTTCGAACAGCGATCGCGGCGCGCGTATCCCGATCTCGTTAAATCGTCCGGTGAATCGCATTCCTCCGGTGCTTATTGCCTGTTCCCGGTAATAATTAACCCGGTTCCACGATTCGCGTCGGAAGAAGCGTAGCAGGAACGCGCGTGGTTGCGTGTGTGCGCTCAGCCGCCAATACCTGGCAGATAGGACGCGGATCCGATGAATCGGCGCTGCCGTTTCGGGGAACGGGGAACAGCTCCGGCTACCACATCCCGACAACATCTTAATTCGCGATAAAGGGTATTAGGGCTGGAAACGGACACCGGGTTAGCCGCGGCACGGCACGGCGCCGCCGACCCCGCAACTGGAACTGGAACTCCGACTCGTCTCGGATACGAACGAGACACGCAGGCCTCTCTCGTTCCACGTATCCACGGGGACGCGACAAGATTAGCATCGCTATTCGGTTACACGCGAGAGAGACACGCGGCTCCACGGCTACCGTGCGTCGCTCCTCGTGCACACGTTCGCCGCCGACACGGCGATAGACCGAGGGAACGGTCTCGGAGATTCGCAGCTTCGATCAATAAAATCTCTCAGGCAACTCTCTCTCTCTTTCTCTCTCTCTCTCTCTCCGTCTCTCTGTTAGATTACCGAAATATCGCGACCGCGGTCCAACTCGATGGCGGGAAAGGAGAGAAAAAAACGGACGCGATTCGGAGAAAAATTTATCGCAACGTAGTACGGGCGAGGGAGGCGATCTTAAGAGGAGCCACCGAGTTACCAGCGAAGAAACCCATCGGTTGGTGTCAGCTGGTAATATATACGTCGTGCGCCCATAAGCATCGAGTTGCGCGATGCACAGCTTTCTATTGGCCAGCGTCACGTCGTAAATAACCGGCTGGCATTTGCTCGCGGGTAGTAAACATTCAATAAACGATCCAGATCCGTTTACGGGAATGCGTAATGCGGGACGACGAGTCGCGAGGCACTTTTCGGAGGAAGATCTCTAACCGGCGATCGAGAAGATGGGCCGCGGACGACGATGGTAGCGGTTACTTATTTACGAGGGAGAAATTCTCGTTGACCCGGTGGCAGACGAATGGCCGTGTACGCGACGAATCTCGTAGAGTTTACGAGTGCGCGAGAGGGAATGAGAAAGACACGTGGAGTCGGCGGCGCGTTGGGGGGAAAGAAAGAGCGAACGGTTGGACGTCGGTGCGGGAAAGTTTCGGCTCTTTCAATTTCTCGATCGTTTCGCGTGGCCGTAAGTCAAGGATAATGGAAGCGAGAGCCGTTCGCGAGCATATTCGGTTATCGTTTGGTCGGTGCCCGGAGCCAGCCGATGCCAGCTCCGGCACCACGGCTTCGACGTTAACACCCGCTAATCGAGCCCGATCGCCGAACGGATAGGGCAACTTGCGAGACCGAGAAGCCGGATCGAAAAAAGAAGCTGGCCGACGCGCTCGCTCGGTTATTTGATTAAGCGACGAGACGAGACGAGACGAGACGAGACGAGACGAGACGGGACGAGAAGAGACGAGACGGGATGGACGGAGGCGCGCGGTTGCCTTCTCGTTCAATTTCCCAAGGTGCTCAATTTCCATCGTGGTCTCTTTTGCGCCACGCGAATATATCTACGACGAACGATCGTCTGGACGCTGAGAAAATTGCAGGAGCGGCGATTGCAATTTATCCGCGAATACCTCGGAGGAGCCGATGATCCATGAGTGGCCCGAAGGAAGAAGTAATCCGGCCCGCAATCAAGAAGCGAGCCATCTTCGATCGAGGGCAGCGTTGCGGTCCGCGCGGACAGGTTTATCAATGCATATTGGAAACAAGTTGGCCGTTAAAGAAAGCGTTCTTCGCTGCACGCAAAAGGAAGGATGCCGTCGAGGTTTCGGCCCGTCCTAGTCGGCTGCTTCTTCTTCTACTACTTCTCCTCCTCCTCCTCCTCCTCCTCCTCCTCCTCCCTTTCTCTCTTTTTCTCGTCGACGCACCACCCGCTCCTCCTGTACGCCCTCTGCTCGCTCGTTCGGTCTTGCTGGCTCGTTGGATGGCGCGCAGCACCGCACTGCACTCCCTGAAATATGCCGCGCGTTGTGAGTTAGTTTAATATGCAAATGGCCGGGGAGATAACGGGTCGATCCGTGAAGAGTGGAGACGGCTAAGTCGTGATTCCGGTAGCCGTGTCTTCTCAACCCTCCGCGTCGTTCCTCCTCCTCCTCCTCCTCCTCCTCCTCCTCCTCCCTTCTGCTTTTTGCTCTGTCGCCTGGTCGAACTCGAGGACCGGTGCACCGGAGGATCACAGAAAGAGAGAGAGAGAGAGAGAGAGAGAGAGAGAGAAAGCGAGGAACGGTTGCTGGCTCGCGCTGAGCGAATTGAGAGATAAGGGGCCCACGCTTAGGCCCCTTGTGGACGACCAGGGACGCATCGTCGCTCGTGGTCCATCACCGGTCTCGAGATGCTGCCGCTCTTAAAAGCGCGCCTAATGGACCGCGCTCGGTAGCAGCAAGCCCCGGTGGTCTCGCTATGAGGAACGACGAGTCGCCTCGATCGCGGACGCGGCGCGCACGAGTGGACGAGCGGATCGCGAGATCTCGATGAAAATTTAACGCTCATCCCTGAGACCGTTTAATCCCGTAACGGGCCAAGAAAATCGCGTCTCGGAGGTAGTTGGACGTCGATGGTTACGACGCTCTCGGGTCCGTGCCTCGGCGTCCAGCACGATCATCGGATAGAAGGTGGCGAGAAACGGAGGAGAATCGATCGACGTCCTCGTTCGGTCGGCCGGTAGTTCGTTCGTTCGTTCGTTCGTTCGTTCGTTCGTTCGTTCGTTGGCTGAGAAAGAAGAAGAATCGTAACGCGCGGTGGCCTCACCGTGGCACACCGTGTGTTCCCTCGGTGTTGGTCGGTGTCGAGGTGTGTAGGAGGCTCGAGGGGGAGCCGAAGGGGGTTAGTAGCTAAGGTAGGTAAGCGCTTCATTAGGCCGCGAGAGCTCCCTAATTACACACGGCCTCATTAGCGGCTCCTGCTCTCCTCTCCCCGAACAGCCGTCCTCCCTCGACCTGCCTCGGCCTGCCACGCCGTTTCGCTCCGCTCCTCCACCTACCACTACCAACGTCGCCTATGGACGCGTCGCACACCCTCAGCTAGTTCTTCGTCCTGGTTGCCGCTATCTCTGGCTGTTCGCGGATACGCGGCAAGGGGAGAACGACAGGGACGGGACGGGAGCGTGAAACGACGGATAGACGAACGGTTGGCGAGGAGGAGGAGCAGGAGGAGCAGAAGCTCGAGGGAGCCGCAACGGCGTGTTCGTCGCCGCAACGAGGTTTCGCCGACAGCCGACCGCGTCTGCCTCTGTGTCTGTTCTAAACGCGCCAGCAAACCGCCAAACGCCACCTGATCGTTCTCTCTCCGACACGTTCAAATTACACCGATCCCCGCCTCGTTTCCAGCGAATTATCGCTGCGACGGGAGCGTCGGCTTTTTTCCTTTTCCCCCTTTCGAAAGAGGCAAGAGGGAGGGTCGGTTACAACGGTTGATCGTCTCGTTCGGTTTTTCTACGCTTTGCCTCGAACGAGCTAAACGGACCGGACGCGCCGTAATCTCGCGACGTTCGAATCGCGCGAAAAGTTTAAGCCTCGGATTTTCCCTCCTTAGAAATATCGCGGCGCGAAGCTCGGGACGTCGTCGCGTGACTTAATTGGAAAGGGTGTGACGCGGCTGCGAAACCCGCGCTTAACGAGCAAACTTATAGCCTCGCGGAGCAATTCGTATCAATTAACCGTTTCGGTGCACGGTCGCTTCAACGAAAAACTGCAACAACACGCCCAATGGTATCTCGCGTTCCGCTAACAGGCCGCTCATTATTTATGCATTTAAAACGACTGCCACGGCCGTGTTTCAACCCTTTCGCTCGTTCCCCCACGGCCAGATCGAAAATAGCTATGGAAAGCCACCCTTTCTCGACGCTGGTGCGAGGGAGTGTGCAAAGCCCCGACGTCGACGACGTCCTTTTTAAACGTCGCTTAACGCGTCGTTAAGACCAGCGTCGATGGCTAATTTAGCGTGACTCGTGCACGAGTTTCGTCTCGTTCGAAAGAATCGACGGAAAGAAAAGTCGGACGGTCCTTTGTCCGATCGACGCCCGTCGTGTCCAATTAATTTGACGCGAGTTGCCCTCTGTCAGGCCGGCCCCGCGCCTCCGTCCCGTTCGGCCGATTGTTCCGCCGGTCTCGTCGATTGACACACCCCACCTGTGCTTCAAAAATTAACGTCGGCTATTACGCGAAATTAAAATTCAAAATTGCGCAAAGTAGAAAATAAAACGACGGCCGATACTCGCGACGAGGCGATCGATCGGCCATCGAATTAAACCTTGTCAATCGAGGCGTGTCGGCTGTCTTTCCCGATAAGCGAGCGTACAACGGCCGGCCGCGTTAATATTTAAAATCACGTAATTAACGTTGTTTGAAACCGGTGACCCGCGGTAGCTTCGAAATTTCGTTTCTTCGGCGATCGTTCGCGCCGGTTCTTCGAAAAATTCTTCTCGACGAAAATTACTCTTCGACCGGGCGCGTTTTTGCTTTTTTCTTGCCTCTTTTTTCTCTTTTTCTTTTCTTTTCTTTTCTTTTCTTTACGCGGACGAACGCGTGGAAAAAGGAGGATCCCAGGAATCGGTCGGATCGGAGAGACGAGTTCCAGACGAAACGAGTCTCGTGTTCGATCGATGCTTGATCGATGCGTGTCGTCTGTCGGTCTGTCGGTCTGTCGGTCGGTTGCGCGGTCGGACGGGGTTGAATGCAGTCGCGGGCCTCCGCGGCGCTTCGCCGCGCCGGAAACGGTCCATCACGTGACCACGTGACCACGTGACGGTCTGGCCTTTGTTCCGCGCGATCATTAGTCTGTCAATATGCCCAAACGACGCTCGGCTTGTACGCCCCTAGCATGTATGTATACGTATCTACCTGCACAATGCGTCCATTGTCTTCCACGCGCGCGTATTATACACCCCCATTATGCACGTGGACGCGTGCGTGCTTGCCTGGCTGACTGGCCAACCGTTCGTTCGGTTGCCTCTGCTTGCCTGGCCGTCTAGCTACCCGGCTGCCTAGCAGCCTGCCTGCTTGCCTACCTGCCTGCCTGCCTGCCTGCCTGCCTGCCTGCCTGCCTGCCTGCCTGGCTGCCTACCTACCTACCTGCCTACTTGCCTGCCTGCCTGCCTGCCTGCCTGCCTGCCTGCCTGCCCGCCTGCCTGTTCGCGAGACCGCGTACGTGACGTAGGACCTCGCGTTTCCTCGATTCTCGCTGGACCAGGATCGATCGCGCTCGTTAACGCGATCGCGCCAAGGGTTGGCGAAATCGTTTCGGCTAACGGCTTGTTCGCCGCGTGAGCGAGGAACGTCGTACGCAAAGATCTTCTTTTTTCTCTTCCCTCTTCTTTTTTTTCTTTCTTTTTTGCTCGCAAACGCAGAGGGAGAGAGACGGGCGAGGAAAATCGCGTTAGGGGTTCATCGGATAATCCGTGGGTGTTAACGCGTCGCGTATCCCGTCTCTTTCGCCTTTCTCCGGCACCCTCCACCTCCTTTCGTGCCCGCGACGCGTCGTCGAGATCTTCCGATGATCCCGGAAGGCAGCCCTGCCTCCGTTTCCACCCTAACGCGAGAAGAGATGCGAGCCGGAGCGGCGCGCTAAATCCAGATATATGATGCGAGCAGCCGTGACATGCAAATCTGGTCAAAGCCCGGCGCCATTACGTTTTCAAATCTTTAAAGTGTGTTTAGACAGTAGTCGTCGACGCGTCACCCTTGCGGCGGATCCTCGAATATCGAGGTATCGAGGGTCGTGGAAACGGTGCGCGTTCCATTCGGGCGCAAAGTTCCGTGGAAGAACGAACGTTCGAACAAAATGGAAGGGAAGGGGAGAGAACGACGGTGGATCGCGGACGATAACGGTGGTACGGTGGAACGATGGAAGAAAGAACACCGAGGTCGGAAATTCGATCGACGATAATCGTAAAGAGATCGGACCGCGTTCCTGGAAGCCGTGGACGATTCTCGGAGTGGATCGGCTGGGCAAAGAGACGCGTGGCAGCAGCGTAACCTGGGATCGAGCGGGGCGCGATCGTTCAACGTGGACGATCGATGCGTGCGCGCTGCCGGAGACGAGTTTTTGCCGCCACGTCCAAGCGACATCGAAGTTTATTTCGTTTAACTTTCGATTCGTGGGGCCCCGCAGGGCGGTCCGCCGACCCGGCCAAGTCCGGCCGAAGCGCGTATGCGTCGCGTCGGCTCGCCGCTGTGTGAGAGCCCGTGTGTAACCTTCGCGTTTTATAGGACCCAATTAACGCCGGGCAAAAAGCGAACGCGTTCGAGGGTGGTCGACACCCACCGCAAACCTCGACTCGATTTCGCCGATTCTTGCCGGAGATCGATGCGTTTGCTGGGCCAACGGCCGCTCGCATAAATACTCGCGTCATCGTATGTAAGAAAAAGTCGCGTTCGCGGTGAAAGTTTGCCGATATAAAAGCGTGATTCAGCTGGCGCGTCTAACCGTTACTCGTCGACCGAGTCGGAAATAAACCGGTAACTTCCGGTTCGGTTTTAAGGCTACGCATGTACGTCATCGTGCACGTGAATTTCGTCCACGCTACAACGCATCGACGTAACGCTTTCCCGTCTGTTCGCCGAGACTAGGCAGATTATTGGCAAAACGGTTTATCGTAGTGGAAACGGACAGACGGACGGACGGACAGAGAGCGGCGCGCGAGGCACGGAATCGCGAGCCGCGAATTCGAAGTTCTCCGGCGAACGAACGGAAGAACGAAACGGACGAAGAGAAAGGCGAAGACGAGAGAGAAGGAGAGAAGAGAAGAGAAGAGAAAAGAAGGGAAGAGAGGAGAGGAGAGGAGAGGAGAGAGACCGGTCGCTCCGGGACTCTGATAAGAAGGGGCTGCCGTACTCCGGTCTGGCCCGGCTCCTTTTTGCTCGAACCGATCCCACGAGCACCGACGGCCACGACGACGTTCGATCCCGTTCTCTCTCTCTCTCTCTCTCTCTCTTTTCCAGCTTGGTCTCCGCGACTCTCTGTCGAACGGAGGCTGCCAATCGCGGGACGATCGGGGACAAAGAGACGAAACACGGTCGGTCGTTTCGCGGTATTCCGTTTCTTGCGGAGGTGCGTGGTCGCCGCGAGCCTGCCCTTTCGCAGCCACAGCGTCGTCGGGCACGCCCGCGTACCGAGCCACGGCGATCTCGTTAACGCACGAACCGACATTTTTCTTCCACGATCGAAACGCGCGCGACGCGGAGGAAAAAGAAACGGCGCGATCGAGCGCGGCAATTAACAGCCGGGCGTATCCGATCAGACTCTCGACGCGATCGTCGCGTTACGCGCGTCCGTCGGACGCTCTCGCGGATCCCTTGGATTTCGGGAATCGACGTTCCCTATGGCCGGCCGGTCGGCCGGCGACCACGAACCACCGCAGGCGGATCTCGTCCGAAGGGGATTATTTACGCCAAGACGGGGTGAATTCCTGCGTCGGTCGATCGAAAAGCAGCCGCGCCGATACGCCCGTTTGTTCCTGTTGCTCGGCATGAAATAATAATAAATACGCGGCGGTGACCGAATGGTATTGCGCGCGGCTAAACTGATTCGTAAGCGTGGAAGCCACGGAACAATGGGCGCGGACTCGATCGAGCAGAGAACAAGAGGCGGCGGGAGGGTAGCGAGGAGCCGAGAACGACCGCCGACACAATGGGCACCAAGTTGGCGGTCTGACCTCCGACCTCCGGCTCTGCACCACCGGCGCACCGCATTCGCATTCGGATTCGTCCGTTCGATTGTGTGCTAATGCTTGGCGCGGGGTCCGCTACCGTGCCAAGGCACCGCGACACCCTCCTTTCCCGCCCCCTCTCCTCTGTACCGTACCATACCATAGGACCGTAAGTAAGTACGCAAGTAAGTAGGTAGGCGATCACGTTGGTTCGCGCGCTTTACGGAAACTCGTCGGCGGATCGCTCGACGGCGACGGCGACGGCGGCGTGTGCGAGCGCGACCGGTGAGCCGGATCCGGCGGCCACGCGAGAGAATAAACCGGGTTTCCGGTGGCCTTGCACCCGAATTTCAAACTTTCCCCGTTAGCCGGTGGCGGGCGGCGGGGAAGCGGCGCGGCACAGGGGTCAGGGTGGCAGGGGCCAGGGATGGAACGAAGGTCAGTGTCTGCATAAAACCACGCGAGCCTGGAGGCTACAGGCTGTCGGTTCGAGACTGCCGTCGAGGCGTTTGCTATGCGGGCTGCGCAGCTCGTGGCTACGTGCCCTGCCTCACGAGCCACGACTCAAATTCAACTCAAACTCTGCTTTCTGCATCTGCCAGTCCGCTTTCCCTCGTTGCTCTCCGTCAACCTCGCCTGCTCTTCGGTCGCGGCCACGCACCGCGACCATGGTTTTTAAGTTGCGCCGACCGTCCGTCCACGCAGTATCGTCTTACCTTTGCGCCGCGTGGCCGACCATCCTCTCGATTAATTCGGGGCCGATTGCACCGCGAATTTCAATGGTCCGGTCTTCCTCCGTCCGTCTCCGCTAGTTCGTTCTCAGCTCCGACCGACCGATATCGTTACGGAAACGCGCCCACCACAGGCGATGACATTCTTCCTTCGTTCCCGTCGCCGTTTCTCTCCCAATATCTTTGTCCCGCGGACGATCTCGTCGCAAACGTATAATACCGTAACGGTTCGCGAAACACACGCGCCATCGAACGCCAGCTTTGGGCGGCACGTAACCAAACAGGGAAACCCGTCCCCGATTATCTACCATCGCGATAATTAAACCGAAATAAAAATGCTGTCGGGTGGTCGTTGGTTGGTTGGTTGGTTGGTTGGTTGGTTGGTTGGTTGGTTGGTTCGTCGATGATCGCGTTCTTTCTCGTCGCCGTGCGTCGAGCGCGAGTTTCGACGATGCTCGACTCTGTGATAAACCAACGATCGGTCGTCATCTTGGTTCGCTCGATAACGATAACGGACGAGGATCGATTTTCGTAAGTGTCGCGAGCGCTGCGAGGCGCTTTAACCTCGGTTTCGTCGCGCGATAACGGCAGGATCAGCTGACTAGCAAAACTGACCTAATTATTATGCATTTATTCGCGCGTATTCAAATGCGCCGGGCGGCGGGGCCGTTCTCTCTCTCGCTCCCTATACCGCGCTTGTCCCTTTCGCTCTCCTTCGCACCAACCGACATGCTCGCACGCTCGTTCGCTCCTCTCACGGACGCTTAACGCGCGCGCACGCCAAGAACGTGCACGCAGCCCGCAGGGACACCGACTCTTCCACGCTGCGCCCGAAAACTTTCATCGTTTTTCCACCACCTTTTTTCTCTCCCCATTGCGAACTATCGTCCGATCGAAACGCGCCGATAAATCGTTCATCGATCCGCGTCGCTTCGAAATTCCCCGCTTCTCGGGAACCGTGCTCCTCTATCCGAGATCCGATCGATCTTCGATCGCGATCCGAGGCCGGCGATACCGCCGCCGCATCGCGAGAATCGTCCGACCGACCGCAATTTACAATTTACAGCGACCGATCGATTGGACGAGTTTTACGCGATCGACGATTGCAAAATCGATCGGTACGTACGCTATCGATTTAACGGTGACAGGGTTTAATATTCAAGGACAGATCGACGGGAGCAAAAAGCCTTTGCGCTTATGCAATCCTACGTTTTTTCCTCCTAGTCGCGCCGTGCTCTTTGTCCGCTTTTTTTTTTTTCAACCGTCCGATATTTTCTGCGACTTTTTCTACGGTTTCTTCGTCGTACACCGTTCTATGCATCTTCGATCCAACGTTCGCGTCTCCTTGTCCGGCGTGACTCTCGTCGACGAGAGCGAAATCGACGTAGGCGAAACTTGGTCGAGTCGAAAGCAAAGCAAACTCCGTATCGAACTCGTCCGCTCCCTGGTCGACTACGCAAATCGAATTTAATCGCGGTCAGATTATCGAGAAACTCGTTGCTCGTCCGCTAACCTCGTCATCGGAGACTTTGAAAAGCTTCGTCGAAACGCGTAGCGCGTATCGTCGAACGAGTCGCGACGCCCTATCGCGAATTCTATCGAAATTCCGTTGGCGTTCCAACGATCGCTGCTGTCGCGGGAACGCGATTCCACGGAACGTCGAGAGAGACGTCGTGAAACGAAGGATGCGTGGCCGCGACGGAATTGGCGTACAGTCGGTCTGTCGGTCGGTCGGTCGGTCGATGGCTCGCTTTGGCAGTTGGTGTGCGTACGCGGTGAAACACGATTGTCCTACGTCCGACACGTTCTACGTCCTGCGGGATGACGCGTGTATGCACGCGCGCGATTCTGCCTCACGCCGGTGTATGCCGCACACCGCGGTATGCCGTGCCGACGGAACCTTGTGTACGATGTACACATGTACGGGCGCGTCCAGGGAGGGTCGGGAGGGCGTCTCGGCGCCATGCTGATTTGCATGCGCCGCCATGACGGCCGCCACCGCTCGAGCGGGGGTTGCGCGACGAACGGGACGGAGGGTTAGGAGGGTAAGCATCGATCGCTTTCTCCTGTCCACCCCCGTCACCCCCTCCCTCCCTCCTGCACGCCTCTCACGCCCTTCTCGCCCTTCTCGCCTTTCCCCTCGCTCTCCGACCCGCGCGGCCACGCGTTCGCCGCACGTTTTACGCCTCTCTCTCTCTCTCTCTCTTTCGTCTCTTTCTACGACACTCGGTCCTCGACGATTTTCCTCGTTTCCTTTCCTCTATCCGTCACGGTGTTATCTTTCCCTCCTGCTCCGTCTCTGTCGCAGCCTTTTTTCTCGGCCGTTCCGTCGCTCACGGTCTCGAGCAGCGAACCCAACCCCGACAATCTCCAGCGTGACGCCTAAAACCAGAAAACAACGAACCGTCCTCTCGCTTTTCCCGTTTCCATCGCACCCTTCTTTTCGCTGTCTTAATTATTCGCGCACCGCCGCTTTTCCATCGTCGAAATATCGGCCGCTGGACGACCGTCGGACCGGATCGGATCGGCGCGATAGCCGTGGCGAAGAGGAATCGCGTCGCGATACGTACGGCAGCGACGCTGAATGGAGAAAAGAAGCGAAGCGGCAGCCGTCTATTTACTTATGCGGTGGAGGATGAGTTCGAAGGGGTAGAACGTGGGGAGGGGGAGGGTGGGGGGCGAGCGGAGGATGTAAGGGGTCGGTGCCTCTGGCTCTGTTTGTTTTCGTTGGGCCACATAGCGTGATACGTTTGCTTAATGCGCCACGTCCGTCGTCCTTTCCACCGCCGCAACCCCGTAGCACCGCGACTGGCGGGGATGGCGATCGTTGCGGTGAAATCCAACGGGCGGTAAATCATCGCGTGCTCGCGTATTCTCGGATACCTTTTTGCCGATCGTGCTCGTCTCTTTTCGCTGATCGCCGTGCTCGCCGCTCGCCGCTTTCCGCCTCTCTCTCTCTCTCTCTCTCTCTCTCTCACGGTTTCCGTCCTCTTCCAACGCCTTTCTCGCCGTAGCGTTTCGCTCGTCGAGCGTTTTTCCTCCGTTCTTCTCTCTTCTCTTTCGCGGTGCGGCGTCGATGCGCTTGTGCGAGGACCGCGAAAAAACGAACGGAAAAACGAAGAAACGGCGCTTTACCGGTCTCGACGGTCGTATGATGGATGCCGCGAGTCGAGCGGACTGGAAATTCGAGCCGCGAGCTTTATCCGCGAAACGGAGTTAATCGAGCCAGATGCGAGAACGAGCGAAAAGAAAGAAGAACGAGGCGCGCGGCGCGAAAAGGCGGTCCATGAATCGCGATTGCTAATGGTGCCGGTGGAACGTGCGGTAGGCCGGCCGTGCTGCCGTAATAGGATAATTGACCGTTTCGTTCGACGTCGAGCGGATAAAGTTGGCAGGCGATGACGTTCGAGAGACGGCAATTTGCCTGCTCTAGCACGCCTAGCAAAGCGCTCGTTTCCGGCCCGAACGTCCTCGTGTCCTCTCGCCGACGGAGCCAGCCAGCCAGCCAGCCAGCCAGCGTGTCTGCTGCGTTCCGCGCTCGGAACGCGCGCTCGCGTATCCCGTCGTTAAGGTGCTCTCGTTCTCGATACGCGGCACGATGGCCGAAGAAACAGCGCGAACGGCGAACAGAGGTCGCGTTCGTACGGCGATCTCGACGAGAACAATAAGAGACAGATACTCGCGGAAACGCGGTTGTTATCCGAGGCCGGGTAAACAAACGGAGAATTCGCGCGTTTCCCGTATCGCGTTTGGCTGGCGGATGCGAGAAAGAGCGGAAAGGGGCGACGACGGAAAGCGAGATCGGGCGAGAAAAAGGGACGCGACGTCGCTAGGGAAAGAGAGAAACGAAGATGGTAAGCGAGGGAAGGGGGCGGGGGTACGGGGGTGAGAGGGAAGAAGAGAGAAAGAGAGAAAGTACGGGTTACGGAGTAGTACGAAGTACGGGGCGAACGACGCGGACCCCTTGGATGGTTGCCTCATGAAAGATGCATAAGACGACTCACCGGGGGCGCGATAAAGAGTCGACAACAGACAGACCGACAGTCACCCCTGTGCACCTCCCTAATACCCCGATGCAATACACTACCACCCTGCGTAGAGGAATACCGGGATGCGGCGGCCACCCACCACAGGGGGGTGGCTCCCACTATCAATTAATTATAATCTAGATTGATGGATCCGATCCACGTCCGTATCGGAGATTAGTCTCGCTTCTGTCGCGGCCGACGAGGTTTCGCAACGGCATCGAGACCCCGGCAACCCCGAAACGACGTTTTCGTCCGTGTACGTTGAAAGTTTTGGTCGTCGATGGAACTGGCAGCGCGCAACGATCGACCAGGATCGACGAAGAATCGACGAAGAATCGACGAAGGGTACGCCGAAAAGACGAAAACGCGTAAAGACGTCCGACCGGCGCGGCAACGTAACGCCGAGGCGCGTTTGCGAGGTCTCTGGGCTAATGGCATGCAAGCGAGCGGCGGCGATGGCGGCAAACTTCCGTCCCGTCGCGGCCGGTCGATAGGAATTAGCATTTTTATGGGTCTATCCCGCTTACGTGCTACGGTGCCCCGTGGCACCTAGATTCTTCGACATTGTTCACGCACGCCTGGTCCGCGCCGACGTGAATCCACGGTCAAACGTTCGCGCGGCCGTATCTCACCGCGTGTCGTTAACCTCGCGGGGGGAGGAGAGGGCGAGGGAGGTATTTCTTCGTCGTTTCGTTCGTTTCGATATCGTTCGTATCGGTTCGCTCGGTCCCCTCGTAGTCTTTTACAGCGAGTTCGGCGTTTCAACAGGGCGTTCGCGTCGGTAACGCGTACGAGTAGCGCGCGTTTCTTTTTCGCCGTCGAATGGTTTCGCCTCGGCGTATCTCGTGCACCGAATCGCCGTGCGAGTCGACGGGCGAAAAAAGCTCGATAATAAATCGATTGCCGCTACCGGCTCCGGCGACTCGGACCCGCTTCCTCGCTGGCGATCAGAGATCGAAGCCACGATGAAAAAACTTGCACCGGGTATATACGATCGACTTCTTTGGCAAATCGGTCGGTCGTCGACTAATTGGCGATCGTGCCTTATGACTGACCTTTCCGTGCCGAGTGAAAAACGGCGAGACCGCGGCGTCACGGAATTTTGATTAAAAGCCGGCGAAGAAAGAGAACGGCCAGAGAGCTCTGTACGTTCTGCTTGAATTTCGCGATCGTTACGGATCCGCTCGATTCTACGGTATCGCCGACGTGTTCCGTATTTTACACGGCCGTGGAGAACTCGGCTTCTTCCATGTTCCAACTTTCTCCGTGAATCGAACGCGTCGACTGGCTTCAAGGTCGATCGAAACGAGGATACTCGAGGCCCGAAGGCTGGAACGCCGAGTCCTTTGCCAGGTCGGAGGATGAACGAGAGGATGAACGAGAGGATGAACGAGAGGACGACGCGCGGCGAGGGAAGAGGAAAGACGCGCGTGTAACCCGTAAAGAGCGAACACGGCCTATGGGGTGTTTAGTGCGTATTACCGAGAAAAGGCGGCCATGGGGGTTGGCAGGCAGGGTCGAAGGGATCGACGAAGAGGAAAAGGCGCGACGTACGTGGCAGAGTGAGGGCGAGAGCGAGAGAGAACGAGAGACAGAGAGAAAGAGAGAGAGAAAGAGAGGGTGCGAGAACGAGAGAGGATAGAGCGCGTCGAAGGGCCGGAGGGTTTTTGCCGAAAGGCGCCTGCGCGTTTCCATGGGCACCGTGTATATACGCCCCCTCTTCCGCGAAAAGAGGGGTATATATCCCGTTCCAACGCACCGTCCCCCCTTCAGTCACTCCATCTCGTTCTGTCACCGTTCGTTCTCCGCGCCCTGCTGCCCACTTTCAGAGTTCCTCTGCCCGGAATCCTCCTCTGCCCCTTTTTCTCCTTCCTCTTGTCCTTTGGTCTCTCTCGCGTCTCGCTCTCTGCCTCGCGAAGCGACGTTGCGTCTACGCGGAATCTCGTACGTGTACCCCGACGACGACGACGACGACGACGATGCCGCGAACGCTTCTCATCTCGCGCACGATTTTTCCTACGTTTCCGCCGTAATTTAACCCGCGGCGAATTTCGGTCGCGCGACTTTCGCCGTCTCTCCGCGTTTTTCGTCGCGTCGTTGACCCAATTAAACCGTAACTTTGACGCGGCGTTTTTCGATCGTCTTCGTCCGACAGGATAGAAAAAAAGAAGGGGGATTGGAGCGGCGAAGGGCGACGTTCGAATCGCGAAAGGACAACGAAGAAAAACTTGCGAAGACGACGATGACGACGACGACGACGACGACGACGACGACGACGACGACGACGCAGCAGCAGCAGCAGCAGCAGCAGCAACGTTCATTTGAATAATATTCGTGTAGCGCGAGCGAAGAACCGCGTCCCCGGCGTTTTTCGGCCCGATTCCGTCCTCGTAAAAACATCACGAGTCCCGGCCGTTTCTGTTCAAACAAAACCATCTTGTCCGCCACGGTTTTTTCGACTTTACATTCAGGTCCATGTTTTGTTCGGCGACTCGACGACGGACGGACAAACGGACGTGAGACGAGGACAGGTAGAAAAAGCCGTGATGCACCGAAAGTCGAGAACACACCGGATGGAAGGACGCGACCGCCTACTTCGACCGCGGGACACGCTCCGTTACGCGCGCACGCACGCACGCACGCATTCACGCACACACGTACCACTCGCTCAAACTACTCAGCTACGTGGCCTCTTGCATGCGCGGCACGAGTGCCTTTAAATATATCAGGCGTCGTTCGGTTTGCCAGGACGAAACCGAACGGATCGGCGGCGGCGGCGGATAGCCTCTATCGAGCTTTCCCACTACCTGGGAAACTATTCGATGGGAAAGGTAATTTGGAAATCCGCCAGGCAACGTTAAACGAACGTTTGCGCGCCGTGGAATCGCCGGATCGCGTTTAACGCGACTCCAAGGCGAACCGAGCTCGCCGCGTGCTTTCGGCGGAGGACGAGAGACGCGTTCGCGGAAAGAGAAAAATCGGCAATCCATGGGCCAAGACACGCCGTAATGGAAATTAGGCGGCGGTTTACGAAATCGGTCGCAACGATATCTGGAATATGCGCAGACCGTTTGCACGGTCGGTCGATCGACCGACCGCTAGTCGAGGGCACCGCGGCGAATGCTTAGAATTTCTCTTACGCAACAACCTGTTTTACGAGTCGCATTATCCCACGCGATTCGCGTCGCGCGTGGGTTACGGCATTGACTGGACGTTGCATTTATGACGAAGTTAGCGAGTCGCCGTGCAACGATAAACGGCCGCCGAGCTGCTCGATCGGAATACTTATGCTCGCGATACGGAACCGCGTCCTGGGAACGGTCCCCATTGGACGAGCCAGAGATTCACGGTTAACATCGGAATCGTCGCCCCCGTTCCGAGCTCGGGCTATAAACGCTAGCACGCAGCTTCGCCAATTTGCCTCCATTATTTCTCTAATTTACGCGACACCGTGTATTTTACCGTGCCTGATAGTCGGCAGCCGAGATCTCGTCGCGTTCGCTGCGTTACACGCCGTTAGAGTTTTACGAGGATCGCCGCACCGCTCGCAATTAGATACCGCTCGACTGTGGGAATCGATTTCCAGATAACGAGAGATCCCGTCTCCGGGCGGAACGAACGACGACCAGGGACAAGAAAAACAGTGGATTCGGAACGATAGCGAAGAGGGAGGAAAAGAGAAAGAGCTTCGCTTCGCCATCGGCGAAACGTGGCGCGTTTAAGCGCGCGACCAAAGGGTCCGTCGATCGGAATGAAAAAGGCTGTTTATGATTTTTCTATTGAAGCGTAACTAGGTGGCACGCGAGGTGGTACGGGTAATAAAGTCCTTTACGCGGCAACTAACCGCGCGGCTTTCGAGGGTTCGACCGTGCGCCGGCTGCGTTTACCGTTTACTATCGCCGTTACAGCCGCTCGTACACATAAATCGCTTTACGATCTGTCGCTAAAAACGGATTTCATGCGAAAGTAGATGCTTGCCGCCGACCGCAACCACCGACACCAGCCCCGGAAATACGCCGAGCTGACCCGCTCGGACCAATCTCCTTTTCGGTTTTCCGCGTAAATATCGAGACGACGTTCGTTCGTTCGACGCAGCGCCACGCGACCCGACACAAACTCCTGTCCTAACTTGTTGCTCTAACGAAAACGCTTAAACGCAAAAGCGTACGCGGCGAATCGTCGTTTCGCGATTTCGAACCTCGCGACGAAGAAAACCGTCGGAGCTTAAACGAGCGGTCGAGAGCGGTGGCGCACGGGCGGCGGAGAAGATTCGACGAGTGAAAGTGGGAGGGTTGGGCGCGAACGAAACGGAAGACAAGATGATGGATGGTCCCTCTCCAACGTTGTGTCGGGCTACGCGAACCGAGGGCGTCCCGACGCTGACGACGATGCTGACGCTAATGAGCAAAATATGAGGCGCCACCCTCTCTCTTCCCTCCGCGCCTTCGGCCCTCGTTTCTCTCCACCCTCGAGCGCCAGGTATCGATTGTCGCCGCGAGTTCTCCGGAAGAATAAAAACACGAGGAAACCCGGAACGAAAACAGGACCATCTATCCGGCTGATTACTTTCACCCTTCCTCGCGGACTCGATCCTCGTTGCGCCGGCTTCGCGAATGTTCGCGACCCGGAAACCGTTCGGTCGCTCGTCGCGTTTCGTCGCGTACGACGACCGAAAGTTTATCGATCGAGATCAGCGTCCGAAAGCCGGACGTCGTACAGATTTAAAGCGTCTTGTTACCTTCGCGGCGAGAGACGTAGATAGGCAAGGAAGGTGGCATTAACGAGAGGTCGAACGTGTTTCCGGCGAGTTCCCCCTCGAGAAGCGCATCCCTGGCCGCGACCTCCGATCACCTTGGCCGAAGCGAACGTCACGGACGAGGATAGCGCCGGATGTCCACGCTCGTTTTTACCGAGGAGGAGACGTTCCTCCGGCGAAAAGGGGACCCGTTTAATTTCATTTCGCCGGCACCGCCCCCGTGTTCTCGACGCCCGAAGCGACGAGACACCGCGAAAAAGGAGCCGGTGGACGTTTTACGAGCGCAGCCGGCCTCCCTCGCTCGCTACCCGGTAAACTCCCGCTGTCGACGCCGTTCCTCCGCCTAGTCTCGCTGAAAAGCTACTCTAGCGCTCTCCCTTCTCGATACGCGCGGTCGACTCGCGGCGACTCGACCCACGTCCGGTCGAAGCTCGACGACGGTTTCGTCGAACGACGCTAGGAATCTAACTCTGCCGCCGTCCTCTTCGTCCAGAGGAGGAAAAAAGCAGGGACAGCGCGTAGGCACGTCGAGAAGAACACGCCGAGAACACGCTCGCTGGTTCGTTATATCGGGTCGCCTTATTTTTTCGTTAACGATCACGTTTCGCCGTCACGCCTCCCGTGAGCGAGACCGAGGAAAGAGGTTTTTGCGCGACGCTCGGCGAGGCGTTCTCGCGTTGCCGAGAGAGGAGAAGCGCCGTGCCGGCAGAGCCTCGTTAGAAATTACCGTGCGGCCCATCCTTCTTGCCGTTAATGAAAGTCGGCCTCTGCGGCGAAGATTATTCGCGGTTTTTGCGCGTCCTGGCTTCGTCCGGGAAGACAGGTCGGACGCGAGTCGGTGGACAGGCTCGCTCGCAGGTTCGACTTCGACGTCGACGACGACGACGGCGCCGGCGAAGGAGAACGCGGCGCGGAGGAATCGCGGGACGAACCAATTAATTTGGCAAATCATCGCGTCGCGGTGTAAACAGGGTGGTTCGATCTGTCTTACCGGGAGGAAGAGGGGCCGAAGTGGAGTCGAGTCGAGTCGAGTCGAGTGGAGTGGAGTCGAGTCGAGTCGAGTCGAGTCGAGTCGAGTCGAATGGAGGAAGGCCAGCCGCCGAGGGTGTCGGTGAAGCTCGACCGACTGGGAGGGTGGATATCAAAGGGGAAGACGAGGGATATCAATCCCCGGAGAAGACACGAACTTGGCCTCTTTCTCTCTCCTTCGCAGTCACCCTCCTCTTCCACCGGCGCATAACCCATCCCAGAGTCGACGTATTCGCAGTTCTCAGCCGCGAAATCCTCCGCACGAATTTATCGCCGTCGTAACCAAACGTACCGAAGTCGTCGAATCTTCTCGCGCCTTCTCGAAACGACGAATATTCGCGACCGAGCGAGAAACCATCGGATCTCGTCCCTCCGCCGTCACTGAACTATCAAAGGACTCGCTTTTACGAGCGAACCGGACGGATCGGTGGACGTCGAAAGATCGATGGATCGGCCGGTGAAATCGAACTCGTCGCGATCCGTGAATCGCGAAACGAGCTCGTAGCCGAAGAACGGCGAATCGGGCGAGGCTCCGTCTTCCCGGAAGTTTGTCTAATTTCGACATCGACGATCTCGTGGAAGCGGTTGAAGGTCGTCTCTCGGTTATCTTCGACCGTCGACGAAAGCCGACGCGGAATACGAAGGAAATCGCGAGAGCGCCCATCCTCCTCCCGGTTGCTTCCCTCCTTCGGCAACAGCGGCACACCGGCGTCGCCGCGCCGCGCCGCGCCGCGTCTCTTGCCCAGTTACCGTGGATTTCTCTCTTTCTCCCGACCCGTCCCCATCTATCTATCCGAGCGGTAGCTATCGCCTCGTCTTCGTCCCGTCTCTTTCCCTCGAGCGGAGAATAGGGGTGCCTAAGGGGTGCGCCGGGAACGCGGGGGTGGTTCTTTCCCTCCTGTGACGGAGGAGTTGAGAGTGCCGTTGAATATGCATGAGAGCTCTGCCTCCACCTATCCACCGTCCTAAAAACATCCGAGCGACGCGAAGCGAAACGACCGATGGTCCGACCGACCGCGCGGCTCCCGTCGCTCGCCAATCAATGTCTCCGACAGACTTGTCTCGCGAACCTCTGCCCGGAGCAGAGCCGATCGTCTTTCGACCAAAAAACGTCGGCCGCCTCTGACCGTGGAAAAATACCACGCCTTCCCCGGCTCGTAAGTCGATCCATCTTGCGAACCACTCGATCTCGTCGTTCGTCGGCGAGAAGCGCGGACGATCGAGCGTCGATCGGCGTTTGCGGGTTGGCGCGACGGGCCCCTCCATCTCCGACGACGTCCGATTCCTCGACCGGCGTTCACCCGGCTACGCAAACGCGTGTACGCAGCCACGCTTAATGCATTCAAATGATATTCACTGTGGCGCGCTGACGCGACGAGTGCTTTCGACAAATTAACGCCGCGTATCGAGCGACTATCTGTCGCTGGCGTGTTCAACGACCGTGCGGCAAAGTAGTTGCACCGGTGCCTTGCGCATCGAACGCGTAATTGGCAGGACAGATAAGATCCGGCCCGATTCCCGAATCGGGCCCGTCCATTTACCGTGAAATCGCGCGCGCTCCTTCCGACGCCGTTGCGGCGCGACTCGCCTAAGCGATCGCGCGACGATGCGAGAAACGTCTTTCCGTGGTAACGCGCAATTCCCAAGGTTGCGGTCGGTAGAGGCAACGGAGAGACGCGGAAACTCGGTTCGACGTTCGAAAGGAGACGCAGCGCGCCATCGACGAAGAAGAGGGTCGGATCGCGTGGAAAGCGGCTTGGCACGGGAAGGTCGGTGGGCGCGTCGGGGAAAAGGTAGCGCGGCTCGTTAAAACTTTCGGCGAAAGAAAAATACGATTGGAAGGAGTTTGGTCGTTGATCCGGAGTTTGGAACGAAAAGGAGGCCAAGAGGGAGAAGGTTTTGTCGCCATCTCTCGGCGATGTTAGGAGGCGCGGTAGCCATTTTGTTTCTGGCGGTGGCCAGAAGGTCGCCGTGGTGTCGCGGCACACCCGCGCATGTCCATTGGTCCCTCCTACGTTGTCCTCGCGGCGGTGGCGGCAGCGATCGCGGCGGTGGTGGCGGCGGTGGCGGCGGCGGTGGTGGCGACGACGGCACACGGCGTTTCTCTGCTCGCTCTCGTCTCGCTCGAGCGACGGTGCCGCTTCCTCCGGTGCGCGCCCCTTCCCCGGCTCGCCGCCGTTCGCCTCTCTCCGCCGCTCGCCCAGGCCCCCACCTTCTGGGCCCACCTTCCCTTTCGCGACCCTCGACGCCCCTCGCCGCCCCACGACGTCTCTTGCCACCGCACGTCCAAGCTCTGAAACCTCTGCTCCTCTGCACCGCCGCTTTCCTCCTCCGCGACGACCTCCGGCTCCCGCTGCTCCACCCGCCGCTCCTCCCGCCTCCGGCGTTTCTCTACCTCCAGCCACCGTCGCTTCTCTCTTGCTCCATCGCGATCGCTCGTTCCTCGTCGTTCGTCGCGCGTCGTCTTCCTTCTCCGTCGACAGCCACCACGGGCCGGCGTCCGTGTCCACGATATTATCACTCCGTTTTACTCGCGATTTATCGGCCTTTATCAACTCCACCGGCGGCGAACGGCGTTTGCGTCTGTATCGTCGTCGTCGTCGTCGTCGTCGAGATGCTACGGCGACTCGACAACCGCAGCCGCGGCCGCGGCTACGGCCGATTTCTCGATTCCGAGGAATCGAGGAGCGCGGGGGGTATAACGCCGTCGCGTACCCTCGTAAATCAGCGCGGGTGGCTTATCGTCTCGTGCCGGCAGATCGAGAAACACTCCGAGCTTTCTCGCTCGATTCCTAGCGCAACCCCGACACGCCGACACCACGTTTCTCCCGATACCTTGACTCGTTTCCGTCGTTTCCGCGGCAATCCGCGTATTCCTGTCGCCGTCGCCACGTTCCCGTAAATCATCCGCCGCGCGGCGTGAGAACGCGGAACCAGGATCGCGCGACCGCTTCGCAAACGTTCGATCGAACCAGACCCGGATCGCACCCGGAATCGATTTTCCCGTGCGGCAAAAATCGCCGCGAGGCGGTCGAAATTCCAGCCATCGATCGCCATGGCCTTTAAGAGGGAAAGTTTTAACGGGATACTCGTACGGGAACGGGCGTTTCGAGAACTCGAAATATGTAGTTGGTGCGCGCGGTCTGCCAATCTCTATTCAACGCGCGCCGCGTTGCTGTCATAAATTAGAGAGTCGAGTCACGCGCGGCGAACTGGTGTATGGAGCGCGGATATTTACAAGTATTTACAAACTGCGATATCTTCTGGTATTACTGTCCAGCGGGAACGCTGGCTCACGATAATTTAATATTTTCCCAATCGATCCACCGTCCCGTCGCCTCCGCCGCCGTTGTCCCGCCATTTATTTTACGATATCTTCGACCGCGAGAACCGCGATACGCGCGGCTCGTACGAACTTCGAAAGAGGCAACCGCGACCAATTCGATCGAACGAGACCAAGTGGGATCGCTGCGGCTATCAATTTCGGCCGTTGGTGCCGCGGCGGGTCGAGTAGAGGCTAATTTACGATCGCGGCGGCCATCATCGTCCAAGGCCCGCTCGCGGAACTCGACTCCCACGTTCGTCCGCGATCGAACGTCAGATTGAACCGCGTATTTCTCAGCGTGCACATCCGTGCTATCTGGCATCTTATCCGTCGTATCGGCCGCGTCGACTACCGCGGCGACTGTACGCGATGCTCGATTCCGCCGCGTTTTATTCCCACCGATCGTTCTCTCCGCGCGAACCAGGCCGACGTTTCCTCCTTCATCGGTCGCGGCACGCTAATTTAACGATCCTTTGAAAATTCTCGATCGATGCGCGAGCCCCTCCTCTACCGAGAGTGCTCGTCGCGGCCAAGTACCTGTTGAAATAGGAAGACGCGCTCTTAAAGTCTAGACGCAAACGAGCGTAACCGTCGTCGACGTGGATTACGGCTAACGAGCGTTTCTCCTTCCTTCTTTCGCTCTCGATGATTTCGAGTGGCCTTTTGCCGATCGCGATACGCGTTCCACGGAGGCCGGGATGCTGTTCGATCATCGCCAAAAAATCGACGAAATCTCGTCGCAGGAATCTGGCCGCGATTCTTCTTCTTTTCTCCGACTGTTCCCGAGCGAACGAACGAGCGAGCGAGCGAACGTGCGAGATGGTATTCCATTTCCCGTCGTCATAGTCGTCGGTTTACATCCTGTTGGTCGGCGGAGGGTGCGCGGTCGCTCGGCGAGGACGATGGAACGCAGTCGGTGTGCGTCCGAAGCGTACGCGTAGTAGGTAGAGGTCAGTGGCGCGTGGTGGTAGTCGTAGTCGGGTGTACAGTGTATATAGATCGGAGTCAGCGATGCACGGTAGAGTGCTTTCGAGGCGAGTGCAGTAGAGACTCACGGTGTTGCACGGTCTGGTGATTAGCACCGCCCCCTGGGGACGGGAACCGCCAATCGGTGGACGGCGTCGCGACGCCCGCCGTCGTCGCTTCACCGCGCGGAACCCGTCGGGAGTCCCCCTGCAGGTCCGCACAATCGCGGATATAACGGATAGCGTGAGGCAAAGCCACGACAAAAATCAATCACCCGCTGCTTCCTCCTGTTCTCTCCACGCTCGCCCCTTCTACCCTCCGCTTTCTCGCTCTTTTCCCCCTTTACCCCCTTTAGCTTTCCTGCTTTCTCCCGGTCTCTCTGCCTACCGCTGCGTCGCTTTCTTTCTTTTTCGCAGCTCTTCTTCTTCCCTCTGGCTCTAACAACGTCTCTCTCTCTCTCTCTCTCTCTCTCTCTCTCTCTTCCTGTGTCTCTTTGCCGCCACCGTTGCCTTCTACGACCACCTTCTTCGATGTCACTCGGCGTCATCCCTCCGTAAGGAGTGGAAACTGCGTGGCAGGAAATTTTTGTCGAACGCGAGCAACCTCGAGTCCGATCGAACGAAACGCTCGTCGGGCTCTCGTACGCGTCTTCCGATCGCGGAGATCGTCGTGTCTGGTACGCGCACGATCTTGGAACGACGCGGAGAGAAGGCGAGGGAAGGTCAGGAAGCCGAGACGAAGGTAGTATCGCAACGCGCGCGCGTTGGTCGTGACCGATTTTAAACGCGCGTCGTCTTCCCACGTTTTCACGTATCCTGTTCACGCGCCCGTATCGATCTTGTCCGCGTCGATCCACGTCCTCGTGGCTGAGACGCGTACGAGCGGGGCAAGGACAAAGCGAGAGATCTCGTCCGACCCAGCGGACTGACCGACGACCTACCTTGAATTTCATTCACACACACGCACACACATGCGCGGTGAGGTCGCGTCGCGACGCTTACGCGGAATACGAAACGACGTTCCCATGGATAGATAGCGCGGGACCAACTGCGTCGTTCGATCCGACCGAAATAAAACGATGGCGCGTAGGCTCTTTATAGGACACCGTGGCGAGCCGTAGGAATACGCGTCCGTGTTCCACGACCGCCTTTCTCTCGCGGCCCCCTTGCCGCACGTATCGAGGGTTAACGATCCCTGTTTCTAGGCACGATGGTCGCACGACTAATCGAAAATGAATTTTTTCACGATTCTCCGTGGATGCGCTCCGTGGGAGCAAACGGAGGGCTACCGTTATCGAGTACCCGCGGTTTTTCCAGAAGCCAGTCAATTTCCTGCGATCGTTGGCTCGTTCGTTTGGCGAAGTGTCGGGAGGCGTAGCGGAGAACGGTGCGTGCGGTGGCAGACACGGAACGGGACGCATCGGGACGATGAAGCCAGAGAGCGCGGAAAGTGCAGGCCGTGACTGAAAACATCCCATGGCGATAAAGATCTCCCGGCGATTAATTGGTACGACAGCGGCACACATTGGCGGTGCGTTAACGGGTATATACGGCTGCCGTGCGGTAACCGGGATATCGTGCGCGATATCTCCTTATGACGCCGGTCGACGACTTCCTTCGCCTCCTCGGTCTCTCCGCGCGACGTGACGCGACGTGGCGCGACGAAACCAACAGAAAAAAATACAGAGAAAGAGAGAGAGAGAGAGAGAGAGAGAGAGAGAGGAGAAAACCGAGGGAAGAAGGCAAAGAGGTGGAGCGACGCGGGCGTCCTGGGAGCGCCGATAAAGAAGGGATCTCGAGGTTGTCGCGCTGTTTGCCCCGGAACTCTGGTTCCGGGAAAGGTCCGCGGGGAAGCCAGCTGCCGGAAGTTGCCAAGGCAAGGCGCTGCTTGCCGCCGCGAAAGCTCCGCCAGCCTGACCCGAAACGAACCGCAAGCACGTTGCAGGGATCTACTTGCCCTTCGCGGGTTCGAATCCCAGATTTCACCCTATCACCGCTACTCTCCTTCGCTCCAAGCATCCCCGAAGCTCGCGCTAGCGATAACGTAGGAATCTCGTAGACGTTCCTCTATCCTGGAATTTCTTATCCTGGGAATCGTATCGGGAAGGAAAGAGCTTCGGATAACTCGGACCTCTCTCTCTCCTTTTACTCTTCGAGCTTCGTCGAGTCGGCCGATGCGAGATCTCCGGTCGATTCGAAAATCCGAATTCGCGAATAACTTGATTCCTCTTAAGCGCGATTTCGTCGGCGCTGACGTTGAACGATTTTACGGATCCGTATCGGGGTAATCCAGGCCGATCGGAACTAGACGCGAAAGCGTGCGCAAGTCGATCGACAAGTTGTCGGTGTTCGGAAGCCGCGTCGCGTAATCCTGGCATACCGTTCGACGACGACGACGACGACGACGTTACACGCGCGCTTCTGCTCGGTCGCGGAACGCGCGAGCTTCCACGCGTTTCGTCGTTCGTCTTCCGGACGATAAAACGCAGCTGCGATCGTCGACTCGGCTCCGTACGGCCCGGGGATCTTTCCGATTGCTACGGTCTTCGAGGTCAGCCTCGTTGCCCGTGGCACACGCCGAACATCGTTGGTCCACCACCTGCTCCTTCTCGCAACCGTTTCACCTGCGCTCGCTACGCCGACGGTACCCTCTACGACTGGGCGAACTTTTTTTTTCGCGTGCACACGAGCGAACCACTGCCACTGCGCGCCTCGCGGTATTATTATCTCCGATACTTCCGTTTCGTCGTGAAACGGTTCGCAACGATGGCGGCGGGAAAAAGAAACGGCCCGTTTGCCGATTCGCGTCGCTCGGCTTGTGCGCGTTTCGCGACAAAGTCGCCTCGATTTTACGATTCGTCTTTATAGCCGCGCGATTTTACGATCGCTCGGAGAATTAGCGATCCGAGCACCGTTCTCGAGGTAGGCGTCTCCCTTTCATCGGCAACGCGTGCAAAATAAATCGTCCCGTTTATCGCGAATAAACGCCGGCAGGAGTTAATAAACGGACGCGAGGACGAGCGAGACGAGAACACGGACGGTACCGTCGTTCGCATCTTCGCGGGATCGCTGACGAGATCGTAGGAAGAGCAACGCACGGGGAACACCTTGCGCGACAGGTGCCATCTCGTTCGCGAGTGTGTAGCGCGTGCATGCTCGACGAAGGAGAGCCGGTGGCCAGGCTCTCGTTCGGTTTGGTTGCCGTGGCTGTGTCCGGTCCCGTCGGTAGACGGTATCGCCGCTACTTAAAAATATGTTAGCGACCGGTATATAAGCACCGTGACCTCCGCGATACGATCTAAAGGGTCCCAACTTCGAGCCCGATGGCACGCCGTGCGTCAGATGCTTTTACGGGCCGACACCGAAGGGTGACACGAGCGGAGAACGACCGTGACTGTAACCGTCACGCGGTCCCCGGAAAAATACCGGCACCGAAATATCCCGCGACCCTCGTCCATCGATAAGCCACCTCGAAGAGGGACCGCCGCCCTGGCAGTTCGCACGCGTGCACGGCCCTTCTTCGAGACTCCGTCGAAACGCGAAAGCCCAGCAAAAACCGGTCAACCGTTCGTGCACGGTGTCGGAGCGACGCGCGTCCAAGAACGCGCAACGACGTTCGAGAGGGCGAAGGTCGCATCCCGCGACATACCCACTGGTCTAATAATTCATTTTATGGAAATACGGTGGGAAAACGGTGGACGAAGGTGCGGGGATATCGGTGGGAGACGCGCGGCCTGGGACAGCATATTTTGCCAGAAATTTAGCGTGGCCGATTTCGAGCCAATAAATCAAACTGACCGGTCGGGGATGAGTCCAAGCGGATCTCCATATCGAGATTCTTTAGCATATAGAGTGCGGCGGCTTGCGTAACCCCTCGTACTTCGCGAGCCGGTCCACTCGAACGGAGGAGACTACCAGCTAGTGTGGCGCCCTTCTTTTCCCATCTTCCATCGGTTTCCATCGTCTTCCGTCTTTCACCCCTGTTCCGTCAGCCGACGGTGGATGGTCCACCGAGGCAGCTCGTTGTTTTATGAGCTGGCCCTGGCCGGGGGTTACCGCTCGAGAAGGCGGCGGCGGCGGCGGCGGCGGCCGGTTGACTGAATAAAAATTACGGAATATGTTGCATATAAAGTAAGTGAAAAACAGACCGAGATGATGAATTACCACGAGCCCGAACGGGGGTGGCGAAGATAACGGCCAACGCCATCGATCACCGGCCCTGGCCAGCAATGACGCGACCTCTTTTCTCCTCCTTTCGAGCCACCGTAGACTATCGTCGTCGTCGTCGTCGTGTTCGCCTCCTTCGCTCGTTCTCGAGCTTTTCGCCTGCAGATCGACGACGAGCTTCATCGAGCCCGATATGCGCTTCGGTGAGAGTACCGCGATACGACGATACGGTTACGCGCGATCCCCCGTACACAGGATACGCCGTGAAAGGTGTGTAAAGCGAGTCTAAGCGCTGAGCAAATCCAAACTCCAACGAGAGAAACATCGGTGCGAGGATAGGAAAGAAGACGTTGGACGACGAACGAGCGGAAGGGAAAGGAAAAGGAGGGAAGACGAAACGGTGAAGTCGAGCGAAAACGATGGAGGGCGAAAGGAGGAAGAGAAGGCGTGAGAGCGGAGCAAACAGGGATATAGGTAAGCAGGGGCGGAGAGACGCTTTCGAGGCTCGAGAGTAGCGCGAAATCTGCATTTCAGGCTTCCATCCTCGCCGCGCTGCTGGCGTCTCCCGCGCGGCTTCCTGCAACCCGAGAGCTTTCCAACGGCTCGCAAACACTCCGAGTCGCGGTAAAGCTGCAAGTCTGTGTGCGTGTGCGACCAACGACAGCCGACAGCGAACCTCTCGACGCTCTCTCGCCGTCTCTTTGTCGTCACCCTACTTTTGCTCTCGCGCCTCTATTTGTCTGGCGAGAATCGAACCGCGAGTTTTCTAAGAACGCGCGTCGACAGTAACGTCGTCGTCCTCTTCGCGTGCCTCGTCGACCTCCCTTCGATCTCTTCCCTCGTCGTCCGATTCTCGGCCACCGCGAATGGAAACGCAGCGCGCTCGTGGCCGAAACTTTGCGTTGCGACGCGATGAAAAATCGCTTTCCTCGGTCGGGCCAGCCGGCCGGAAGGAGGGCGAGAATATAGCACGGGCGCAAGAAGAGGCGAAGGCGACGGGTAATTAATCCGCGGTTTTTCCTCGTCTAATTAGTTGGATTTATTCCGTTGGTTCCCCTTATCCAACGGGTCTGCTCCTCTCGACGCGGTCGTCAGTCTCCAGCCGGCGGCTCGACCGGTCGGTCTTTCGCTCGCACCGACTCGCAACTTGGACGGGCTGATGTATGGAAATGTATGCGGGGAGACGGAGGCTCGCATTTTTCCAGCCACGCTGCCTTCATTTCCACCCCACCGATCCCCGTCGTGCCTTCGCCCTCGTCGGTCTCTTCTCTGCCCTCCAACACCGTCACCACCCCCTTTGTCCGAAGCTCGTCTCGCTTCTTTCTCGGCTCGTGGCAGTCGTGTCATCCCCCTTAATCACGCGTCTACTCGTTAAATTCGTGTCAGGCCGCGGTGTTTCTCGCGGCCGTTCTCGGAACGAGCGCGCGAGATCCGACGTACTTAACAAGGGATCCGCGTCCACGCGCCTCCGCACAGCTTTTCACTTTCCATTCTTGGCCTCTTCTTCTCGTCGTCTTTCACCGGTGCCCGTCGCCGGCCTTTTTATCGTCGTCGAACCTTCCCCTTCGAAGTTCGCTTATAAGGTCACGCGACTCGTCGACAAATTCCCGCACCGTTCGTCGTTCGTCGTTTCCATAAGCTACACGGCCGATCCCGTAGGCTTCGCGGCTGAAACAGCTACGGAACGGCGTTCCTCGCTTTCGTCGGTTCCTCTCGTTGGCTGAGAGCACGAGCAGTCGGGGCTCTGCGACCAATTTTCAACGCCGCCTTTACGTGACGCGTATAAATTCTTCCCTACGTTTAATATTTATGCCCGCGGTGGACGCGTCGCGATATCGGCGCTGCGAATTTTTGTGCTCGTTGTAATAATTAGCGGAGGTGATGCAACAGCGATCGTTGCTTTACATCGTTACGTGACCAAATTAATTTTTCATCCGATCCCGTCGAGTTTTAATTAAACGCCGCGTTTCGGATAAACGCGGCAGGCGCGCGAGGCGCGATGACGGGGCATTTCGTTCGAATAATGAGCGCTCGAGTACGTTTCCCGCAGCGATTTCGATCGGGAGAGGGTGAAACGCGCGCAGGGACGCGTGACAAAACATTAATGTAAATGACGCGGCCGTGCGTTTCATCGGGTCCATTTTCTCACCCGTGGAAATTACTCGCGTCGCAACGGAACACGCTCGGTAAGAAAAACTTTTGTCCGCCGCGCAACTCGCCGTCCAATCGTACGCCGATACTTTGGACGGATCAAGGCAGCGACTTTTCATGAAATTTCGTCGTCCGACAGCATCGTGGGAATCGGAGGAGTTGCAGCTACAGGATCCCTTGGGCAATGCTCCGAGTTCTACGACGCGCGAGATGCGGAGACCGGAGATCCTCGGGAAGAAAAACAGTCGCGAGTGCGCGAGTTACTACGGAGCAACGATCAGCGGAGCGGCAACACAAAAGAATCGCTCGGCCATGTTAGCGTCTGCTCTTTTCCACGACCGACGCATGGTTTTTCGATCGACGGCGCGAAAGAAACGCGCGTTCGAGCAAAGAACGAGCGAGCGCGTTCGTCGATGTAACGAACAAAACGAATCTCGTCGAGTAAAAAAATCGTAAACGTTTCGCCGCGGAAGAATATCAGAGTAATAGATAAAACACGATAAGTGCATGCCGCATGAATTATGCATCGCCTCGGTATACGCGATAATTGCCGCGCTTCATTAAAACCAGATCGCTCATTGTCAAGGCAAGAACGCGCGGCTTACGAAGCCATAAACTCGTCACGAGCGACGATCGATATCGTTAGCGAGAATCAGGATCGTCGATGGCCAACAACCGCGTCGTGATCGTGCTCGGTCGAATCTCTCGCACCATTGTCGACAACGTACTTTTCCATGAAACTACGATCAAAGGGCAGCAATGAGCCCGATTCCGAGCGGTTCCCTACTCTTATCGAGAATTAAACGTTCGCTGGAATCGGTAACGGTTCGTTCGAACGCACGTTCGCGTCCGGCAACGGACGCTTGGACACGGGCGAAAAACCGCAGATGCGCTGCGAGACAGAAATGGCTAGCGGTAGAAGGAGGGTGAGGAGGAGGAGGAGGAGGAGGAGGAGGAGGAGGAGGAGGAGGAGAAAGACAAGGAATAAAAGTACGCATCGAAAGCGAAGGAAGACGGCAAGAAGGAGCAGCGATGTGTATGTGGCGAGGTACGGTGAAGGTACCGAGACGGTATGCCGCGGCGATGCCCAGCCACGTAGCTAGCAAAGTAGTAGGTACGTAATGGGCAGTAGCCAGTAGGTGGCAAGGCTGCGTGACGAGGCGATTGCGAACCGTGACTAAAATATTTAAAAATATGTATCTTTCTGGCTGGACTGCCGTCCAGTTCCAGTTCCAGTTCCAGTCCGGGACTCTTAGTCGGAGACCACCGCATGCCGCTTCCTCGTCCTCACCCCCCTTGCCACGCCGTATTTATTTCGCGTTTCCTTCCTGCCGCGAGCTTGCCCTCGTGCAACCGGAGGGCTGTTTCTACTGCTGCTGCTGCTGCTGCTGCTGCCTCTTCGTCGCTGCAGCCCTACTACGACCTTTTCCAAACTGCCAGCCGTTTCCCTCCTTGCTTTCTATCCCACCTTGAAACGTACGTTCTGCGAAGGGTGTTATCTACCGATTTACGAAGCGTAATTACGGAAACGCCATTCGCGAAATTATATGGGGCGAGACGCGGAGAAACGAATGCAACGAGGGGAAAAGCAGGGAAACGCCGAAGAACCGGCAACCGTCGCCCGCTGCGATTCGCGCGTATCTCACGCCGGCTAGACACGTTAGATCGAGCCGCGGCAGGTGAGTTGCAACAACTGCAGGTTCGAACGTACAACTGCATCGGCCGGGGCCGGCGAGTGGTCGTGCAGTTCACCATACAGGATGACCTCAACGATCCGGGGCCCCGGCAGCCGGGTGCGAAATGCCGGCAAACGGTCGTGGCCGGGTCTGCGCGATGCATATTCATGATTCTTTTTTTTTTTTTTTTTTTCTGATCAGCCATCGCGGGAAAGAGGAAGTGAGTTCTGCTGGGCGCAACGCGTCACCGCGCGTTAAGGACAACCCGCAGGGCACCGCGACGCGACAGGGCGCATACTAATCACCTCACCGATTTTCGAGACTTCCGACTCGCAACCGACCGTTTCTCAGGCTTCCACGGCGTAACGCTTTTCGAGATAATCTCCCTGTCGCTTTTCGATAAGCTGTTTCACGAAGCTCTGCCGTTGTCCCTTTGCGCGTCGTTTGTCGCGATTCCAGGTTAATAACAGGCGAATCGGCGTTTCGTTGCGATCCGACTCGAAAGAATTGAACGAACGATCGTTTATTTTCTCTCCTATCTCTCCCTCTCTCCCTCTCTCTCTCTCTCTCTTTCTCTCTGTCTTATATACTTTCATCTTTGATATACTTTCGAAATGTAAGCGCCATTCGAGACGATTATGCCGACGATGTCGCGATCCTATGTAAATGCAGGGGCGGGTGAACCGCTAATGGGGCATTAAATAAAAATATTCATTGGCGTACGAGAGGACGGTGCACGGGGGCGCGGCTTACAGTTTTATGGGGCTTAATTGTAAGCGAAACGCGGCGTTACCGTTTCGCCGGGTCGAGGCATTAATTTAATTCGCATCGTCTCGGATTCCCTTGGCGGGCCACGCGGTCGCGAGAGTTAGTACGATCGTTCTAGAAAAATCCGTCGTCGAGCGCGTTCCTCGTTCGCCAAGTTTCTGAAAAATTAGCGCGACCTTCGAACGTCTCTCTGGAATTTGTGCCGCGCGTAGGCGCACTTTTTTTTATAAAAGTAACCGCGTCGAAAGATCGAACTAAGAGAGAAGCCCGGAGATTTCTAACCGACACGCCGCTGAAAGGGGTGCGAAGGGGCAGAGGAAGAAACGTACCGTCTTCGTACCGGTAGCGGTAGCAGTTAGCGCCAAAATAAAATAAGGATGGAACGAAATGAAAGGCAGGAAAAATAAGTCGGCCCTTATCTCGTCCTCGTCCCGTTCCGTTTGGCCTATGCATATTCAGAAGGCACGTTGGACTCTCTTCGTCCCTCCGCGTGCTCGGACCTATCTCCCACTTTGTCGCGCTCCCTCTGGCAACGTAAACTCTACGAGGCATCCCCGGTTCTCGTGTTTGGTACCACCGGCTGCTTCGTACCACAACCGACTCTATACTTACCAACGTCCGCCACCCGCTAATTTCTAGGCTTCCTTCTTTAATTGCACCGGCACGATAATAACACCGTGTTCGACCGTGTGTACATACATATATCCGTATGTGGACGTAGCGAGCCCTGCGAGCCTCGCGCGCGTCCGAGACTGTGCGTCGGTTCTGCCGGTGAGCGTAGTATATAGTAGTATATAGTAGTTGGTAAGTAGGTATGCACAATGGTATCGTCTAACGAGGCGACACCCACTCTCGCGCCCTCGCCACCGAGATAATCTTCGTCGTCGCGGCTCCTTTTTCTCTTTTTCGTTGGACCGAAGCACGCGATTCCCCATTTTACCCGGCGACGAGCCGCTTTCGAATCGGACGCGCCGAAACTCGCCGCGCGCTGAGTCGACGTTCGTTCGTTGCGCAAAGTCGGACGCGGCCGAAGATCGCGACGCCTTGACCCGATCGGTGCGCAGCAAAGCGGAGCGAAGCGACAACGACGACAACGACGACGACGATTTAGCATGCGAATCGCGTGTATTTTAGTGGAATAAGGTCGGAACCGGGCGACGCTCCTGCTCGAAGAGGTCGCGTATGGTATCGACGTTGCCGGACCCCGTTCGGCCCGACACAATGGCGCAGCGATCGTGTCTCTCGGAATGGAACGAAACGGAACGACTCTGCATTGTCCGTCGCCGTGACACGCGTCTTATCGCATTCTTATGACGCGCGTGACACGCGCTCTGCGCCTACTTAGAGAGCCGCGGCGGCCTTACTCGTGCCTTCGCTCGGGCACACGGTCCAGTCCATTATGGCCGTGGAAAACGGACCGGCCGATCGATCAAATCCGCGCACACCGCCGCTCTACCCGCGCCTCCGCCACGGACGACTTCATTAGGAGAGACGCTCGCGTTACCGGATTCTTCGCGATTAGAAACGTACCATTCCTCCTAGACGTTCGATGGTATCGTTCGAGCGTATCGAAGTCGCGTTCGATGCGATCGTTTCTTCCAAAACGGAGACGATCTTTCGTTGGCTGGACGGCTTTCAACGTCGACGCGTTACCGTCATTGGCAGCGAGCATCGATTACCTACCATTTTCGCTGGTCGAGGTGGAAGCGCGATACCGTTAGGCACACCAGCCTCGTTACCAAACTAAATCGACGAGGGTCAAAGCGCCGGGACAACCGGGCTTTGGATCGAGAGTCTTCTTTCCACCGCTAGATGCTATTGCCAAGATCGTTTCAGGAAATTCTAATGCAGGCCAATGTTTTCTTCGAAGCGAGAAGGTTGAACGCAAATCGCGCCAGCTGAGAACGTTAAGAGCGTGCAAATAAACTCGAGCGGTACGATCGGCCGTGTACCAAAGATGATTCCCGAGCAACTCTGTACGACGACGAGGTAACTTCATCGAACGATACGCGTATCCTTTTGGACGAAGAAAATTGGCGCGTGTGGCAGCGGTCGATCCCGTTAGGCGCCGGCTAGGTCTAAGTAAACGGTAAACGCCCGTTCCACGCTACGTCGGAATGGATCAAAAAGTTGGATCGGTAGGGTGTCTATCGAGACGGATACCGCGTCGATTAACGATCGGTGATCGAGAGTGGCGCGGTGCTCGGACAGATATCGAGGAAAGATGGGCGCGGCACGCGGCATTCCTCCTCGAAGAGCTCCGATGGCATTGTTCCATCGCGTCGCACCTCGATCACGCCTCTGTCACGTGGCCCACAATTCACGGGACGTGACTCCTCGTCCCTCTTCGACTGTCTACCAAACGATCGTCACACTTACACCGTAGCTGCCTCGACCAGCTAGTACATATTTCTTTTTTTCATCTTCTTCTTCTTCTTCTTCTTCTTCTTCTTCTTCTTCTTCTTCTTCTTCTTCTCGCTCTTAAACGAATCGCCTGACAAAAATGCGCTTTGCGAGAGAGCCTCGGATCGATCGGTTTTTCCGATGGAATACGAATCTTCTAACGGTGAACGAAGAGGAAGCGTGGAAAGGTCGCTAAAAAGAGCGATGACTAGCCAAAAAGCGAGGAGCTTTTGCCGGTTACCGGGCAATGACTTCCGAGATTATATATCGCGGTACTTGCGTCGTACGAGTTACAGCGTCTCTCGTTGCGTATTTTCGAACGATAGATATCGTTGTAGCTTCTCGTTGATATTTTTCTGGCTATGGTCTGGCCGTGTCTAACGACGAACGGACGGTGAAGCGCAGCGCGACTCGCCGTGTAATCGGCGGCGTTCGTTCGTTCGTTCGTTCGTTCGTTCGTTCGTTCGTTCGTTCGTTCGTTCGCTCGCTCGCTCGCTCACCTGCCTCTCATTAGAAGCCTTATCGCTAATTAATCCCTACAGGAACGGCGTCACGGCTCTCGTGTCGTTGGTTGCCTCGCGTTTCCTCCCTCCTCCTCGTCTCGCCGTCGTTTCTGCCTATTATGGTTATACTTCCTGAACTCGTCACCCTACCTACCATCCTAGCATGGCGAACACATCCCCGGTGCGTGCAGGAATCGCGCAGACCGAGAGTCGCGTGTTTCTCCTTCCGAAACGAGGGGATAAGACCGAGCCTTTCGAGAAACGAACAGTCATCCTCCGTCTTGCGATAAATCTTTTCGTGTTCATCTATGGAAACGTTGCTGCCCCTCACCCCTCCCCCCTCCCACCGTTACGCTGGATTTAATGAACTCCGGAGTGGAAAGGCGTGCTTTCATGGAAAGTAAGTACGTACGCGGGTCCGCAGGAAGGAACTGGTCAATTAAAATTGCCGCGGAATCGCGATCTTCGCGTTGCTCCGAATCGAGCTTAACGCGACAACCTTTGATTATCGCGCGATCCCATCGGGCCGACTCTTTTCCACGCTAATTAATAGACTTAACTAGTTTACGCCGTGTTACGTAGCCCCATCCACGGAAGCGGAGATACGATCGATGAAGCGTTCGTATCGAACGCCAGCCGTGAGTTAACAAACAAATAAGCGAGTTCGTTGCGTCGCTCGTTCCACCTGGATATCGACGTTTCGGAATTCAATCGAGAAGAATATATAGCGTACTCGGGGGAAACACGGAAGACCGTGTGCCGGTGGTATCGCGCGTAACGATTCGCGCTGACGACGAATAGCTCGTGATTGCGCAACAACGATCGCGGCGGAATATCGTACGGGACGAAACGATCCCCGTGTCCGTGGAATTACGTAAAGAAGCACTCCGCGGGAGGCACGCGCTGCTGTCGCGCGACGTCGATCGTACACGTCCGATTCGTTCGGCCGTCCGTCGTGCGCGCCGATAACGCAGCTGGCGACATTTACAATAATGTATTCGGTCAATGTGTCAAGAGGACCGATCGTTGTTTCAGCTATCCGCAACGTTGTTAAGCCACTTAAGCCCTCGGCTATGCGACAGCTGGCATAGGTCAGTATCATTATCTCGCGAGGAACGAGAGTGAAACGACGAATCGATAGACGGACGTACGGGACATTAATAAACATGAAGAGGAGACCGCGCGAGGATCCCTACCAGCCTACCACCAACTTGCTCCGAGTCTTCCCAGTTTCTCTCTTCTCGTCGCTTCTCTTCGCTTCTCCTCGCTTCTCTTCGCTTTCAGTCTCTTCTCCTCGTTCGCGTTATCGGCCATTTTCGCTCGATTCTCTCGTGATTTTTCTGCGCGTTCGATGCACGCGAAAAAAATCTTGGATCGATCTTCTCGCGCAACTCTCTCCGTGTTACTTCGACGTGGAAGGTATTTAGTGGGCGGTGAACCGGTAAAAGCGAAGCGATGGTTTCCGCACGCGTTCGCCGACGGCCTGAGGTCGTGTCGAAGCATTTTTAAATCGATCGACACGCGATACCCCTCGAACAGCTGTTTTAGCGTGAGCCGGCGCCGATCGTGAAGCGTAATCGAGCGGTGCGCGTTACCTCGTAACGCGCGAAGGAAAGCGAGAAAAAGAAGAAAGGATCGAGGCGTGTGCAACCAAGACAAAGCCAGATAGTACACCTACCTACCGGTATAGGCGCGCGAGGAGAGCCGGCAACTTGTTAATTATTAATCAGCATGTTTAATTCATATTGCGCGCGCCAGCTGTTTGTTTCCTTGATGCGCGCTAAGGTCTTGTACTTACTCCACCGCTTAAACGTTACCGCAGGTAAGCATCGCGCTCCGGGTGCTTAGGAATTCTCTCTCTCTCTCTCTCTCTCTCTCTCTCTCTCTCTCTCTCTCTCTCTCTCTCCCTCTCACCGGCCACAACCTCCGCCTTCACCTTCTCCTCCTTCGCCGCCTCTATCTCGTCCCCCTTTTATTTTCCTCTCTTTCCTTTTCTTTCTCCGTTGCCTCTCCCACGCCATGCTGTTTACTATGTATCCGCTACGTAACGCGTTCTCCTCGTGTACATATGCACCTCGTGCATCGCGCAATCACAAGGTCGTCTCGTACACGAGCCTACGCGTGCACCTCTTGCCACAGGAATCACGTCGCCTCCTCGTCTTCCTTGTCTCTTCGTTGCTTTATCGCCTATTTTTCTGTTTCGCCTGCTACCAGCTTTCCCTTATTCCTCTCGGTATCTCCGTACGCGAGATACTCGCGTTAGAAAATTGACGTGCCTCTGGCTCTTGGAACGTTACGACGCGGAACAAGAATGTCTCGAGAACCGTATTCCGAACGCGACCGACACCGGAGTCCGCGTAACGGCTTCGATAATCCGTGGCGAGCCTCGTTTCTCGCGCAACATCGGGGTGGACGAGGCTCTCTGTCCCTTTCACGACGTTCCTTGTCTCCTTCTTCTCGCGGCAGCAGGGCTGTTTATGGGTTTATTATACGAGCGCGGCTCGAGAAGGCCGCTCGCTTCCACGGGGATGACGCGAAAGTCAGTGCCACGTCCGGATGATTCAGTGTCGTGAGCGTTGGCGTGCATACACGCGCGAGACCGACCCCGGCCGCTGTGGATCGCACGCGAAAAACATCCCTCCGCGACTGGTATGTCTAAAGCGCGGGCAGGGTCGTAAAAAAAAAATACCCGCCGAGTGAAAATAAATCTAACCTCGGGTCGGCCGACCGTCGGGTCTCCCTTAACGCGGAGTAATAGAAACGAATGGCCGTGAGAGGATGGAAGGGACCGAAAATGGAAACGACACCGGAATCTTACGTAATACGACGGACCTCTCGCGAACGAGAAATTTCTTCCGACGGGTATCGTTTGCCCGGACCGATCGACAGTTCACGTCGCGTCCAACTTTCGACGAACTTTGAATTTTGCATCAGGTGAGAGAAAGAAAATCGTATCGGATGCTTGCGTCTATCGGTTGTTAGATGTAACGTACGAAAGGGGTAAACGTGAACGCGCAGAACGCATCTTCGTTTCCCGTATTAGCACACAACCGCGCAGCTATCCTAATCAGTAATCGCTCGACTCGAACGAGATTCTTTGTCGACAAGATGAAAAAGTCGGATATATATCGTACGTAAGATACGCTTGGGTTCCACGGCATTCATCCCCCGCTGACTGGGGAGAAAGGAAAATGTTATTGAAGGATCGGGGCTGAAGCGAACGGAGGTACTCTGGAAAGCAGCGGCTAGAAGAGAGATGGTTACGAGGGGAGAGAAAAACGTAGAGGAGGTGGAGGTGGAGGAACGGAGGAGGGAAACAGCGGAGGTTGAGTAAGAGAAAGACAAGGGAACGGAGAAGCACAGTGGGTTTACCGCACTGCTACCACCCTTAGCGCGGTCTGAGTTCATTGCGCGAGTCATCAGTATCCATAAGCGATGAGTTACCCCTGGTTCCCTCTCTTTCTCTTGCCGTGCAACGTCGCGGCGTCGAGTCGATGGAACGAAGGAAGGAAGGAAGGAAGGAAGGAAGGAAGGAAGGAAGGACGGAAGAACGAACGGACAGGCAGGCAGGCAGGCAGGCAGGCAGGCAGACAGGCGGACGGACGGATGAACGGAAGGAAGAAAGGTGGTGGGAAGGAAGAGGGATAGGTTAGGTTAGATGGAAAGAGGAGGGTGCTGGGGGTTGAGTCGGGGCACCTGGTTCGGTTGTTCCAAGCACTCCTCCTCTCTGCAGCCGGTGGCTGGCCCAGGATGCTGCAGCGAACGACGGTGGCTGGTTGCCGGTGTACACGGGAGGAGAGGACGAAGGCCGAGGACGAACAGTGGCGGCGGTGGGTGGTTGATTTTCTTAGGTCAACGTATAATGAAGCCACCGCGGAAGAGACGGGAGAGAGAGAAGAGCACGGACAGGCATCGTCCTAGACCAATCCCCGGGCTTCCTGGAGAACACCCCGTCGCGGGGGCGAGCCAACCGGCGACTTTGCTTCCAGAAGGTGCCTTCCAGAAGGAACCGTCCGGATCGAGCGGCTTTCGATACGCTCCTTCGAACGGCGATCCTCTTGCCTAGATTCTCTCGTCGTCCCTTCCTCCCTCATCCCCGCCATAACATCCTGCCACCGACTCTCGCAACACGCTCGCGGCCAAACTTCGTAACGAATGGTCCGCCTGTGCACGCTTCGACGATTGAATTAAACGAGCTACATCGTTTCCACCGTGACCACGACTCGCGTTACTTGATCGAAGAAGCGATTAGATTCCAGCAACTTTAGAGCCTCTTCTCCTTTTCCTCCACCTCCTCCTCCTCCTCCTCCTCTCCCTCCCCCACCGCCCGCTCTTTTCTTTCTCGAGAACGCCTAGAGGGATAACGCAAAAGGATCGACGACCGTCGAAGCGTAGCCGCGTCATACGTATCGAAGATCTTGGTGGATTAATCCTGCCAGGAAACGCCAACGACCAGGCAAATAAACCTCTCTGGTTTCTAGTCGCGTAGTCGTCGAACGATGGCCGGACGATGGTCCACAGCCCCGTCCAAGGATCGTCGAAAAGAAAGAACCGTGGGTTCGAAGGGAGGCGCGCGGAGGCAGGTGGCCGGTGAAAGTCGGTGTTCTCGGAGGCAAACGGGGCGAGATGGAAAAATTGCCTCGATGTAAAAACATGAGAATCGCTTCTCCGACGTCCACACTCGATAAAACGACCCCGGCCCGAGAGAGATACGCGCGATCCAGCGAACCGTACCAAGAGCACTCGGTCGAACACATTTACGAAGACGCGGATGCGGCCGCGTACAAAACGGATTCGATCGTTCTCGGTCACTTCCTTCTGTAGCGAATAGAAGAAGGGCGGATAGATAGAAACGGGCGGTGGAGTGAAAGGGGGTGGAAGGGAGGGAGCTAAAGAGGGAGAGCGCATGGAATCGAGTGGTCAGCTATCGAAACCTCCTACCAGCCGAGCACCCGTTCCACCCCCGGGGACTGGCTCCATCGGCCAATAATAAAAAATATACGATCTGTTGGCTCACACACGCACGCAACGGACCGGTACACCGACGAGACTGGTCTCGGCCGAATTATACTTCGAGGCTGCTTCTAAGTGATCGCATTTCCACATAGACGAGCTGGTCCGATACGATATGAAAGACTGGTCGGTACCGTTATTGCCGCGTGGCCAGCGTGAGGGGGTTGAAAAAGGGCAGCTTGCCGCGCAGCAGGATGCTTCTGCAAACCGAAATCGAGGGTATCGTCGAACTGGATACTTTTCGGATTCTTTATGATCGCCGTCACCTCCCTTCGGAAAACTCGCGAAAAAGAAAAAAGAAACGGCACGATGAACGATCGTTCGTCCGAACAAAGTCTCTCTCTCTCTCTCTATCTCTTACTCTGTATTTTGCCTTCGATCCGTGCGCGTTAACGGGAAATCTTGCTGCCGTAAAAAAGATATTTCTGCTTATTTCGACGAAGACGAAGGAGCAACGAGTGCCGGCGATTATTTACGTTGGAGTAGTTTTCAGGAGAAAAGACGATTAAGCAACGGCGGGAAGAGCGCGCGAATAATTACGAGAAATCTATCATCGAGCTCCCCTTGGTCGAGCGCGAGACCGTAGAGGGCAAACTTAACGAAAGAAAGATGATCCATTCGTCATAATATAAAAATGGCCGTGACAGCGTTATCTGTGGCCATTTCCTGCAGCCGTACCGTCGGCTCCCCCCGGTCTCACTTGTCACTATACCGGAGGTAATGATCATTACCCGGGGTTTCGATCCCCGCCAACGGTACAGCGGAGAGGTACAGCAACCCCGAGCGAAGGAGCAAGACCGCGAGAGAGCGAGACGAGAGAGCAAGTCGAAAGGAAAAAGAACGAGGAGGGTAGGTAAGAGGGTGGAAAGTAAAAGACGGTGATATAGACTCGATTCTCCAGCCTGTTTCCCCTCGCTGCGCGCCCTCGCTCTCCTTCTCTCTTCGCCGCATCAGCCATGGGTGGGACAAGATGGCCGTTGGTGGAACTTGTCGGGGCCCGGTCGGCTTTATGTGTCGTAATAAATGGTAATTTAAAACAGCGAGAACTAACAGTTTCTTTCTTTATTTCTTCCCCCGTTGCTTCGTGCTCCAGAGGCATCCAGAGACCACCCACACGCGCTCTACACGAGGCAAAGACACGCGCGAATATACGTACGTGGCCCGGCCGCAGTGGGGTAGTTTTCTTGGTAGGTGGTAAAAGGAGAAAGCCTCGCGATCCTCCAGGATCTCTGATAGAGGGTGCAAGGGGCTGGACGAGAGGCGCTGGCTTTCTCGCCTCCGTATACCGCCCCAAGAACCGTGAGCCAACCAGTCAGCCAACCTACCCACGTAATATAAAGAGATATGTGCCACGGAATAGCATTACCATTAGGAGATATAGTTTAGCGAAGCCACCGGATGAAATGAGATACTGCGACTGAATCATGCATGAAGCGAAGGTGCGATTCGCCACCTTCTTGTACTCGCTACCCTTCCCTGCTGTATCTACACCTACGCTGGGATCATCCAGGGTGGCTATCTGCCCGTTTCGTTTCACGTCGATCTCTTCTTCTTCTTCTTCCTCGTTCGCGGATCCTCCTCCGCTTCTTTCGGTCTCGCCGGTAGCCTCTACAGTCTCCGCGCTTTGGTTTTTCCTTTCCTTTCCTTTTTCCGCCCGCGTCCCACGCCATCGTATTTCGCCCGTGTTTCGCTTTTCATCTCGCGCGACTCCTCGCCTGATCGCAACCTCTTTTTCGCCGGTTCGTCTCGCCCCCTTTTTCCTCGCAGCCCCGATGAGAAAAGTGAATATGCCGTGGTATTCAAATGGCAGCCGTGCGACACTTTATTAAACGCGCTATTTGCATCGCCGACACCCCTTCGTCGCCCACCCATCCTATCTCGATCGAGAGACTCTTTTTCACAGAGACCCGCCGTCAAACTACCCTCTAAACCACTGATTAAAAAATCGACAGAAGGCTCTTGCTCTCTTTTCGCTGCTAGTTGAAAAACTTTGCTCCGTCGTAGACACGCGCAGGATCTATGAAAGGTAGATTAGGGCGCGACGCAAAAGACTCCTCGGAGTGTGTCGCGGTCGACGCGGACAGATATTACGCGGAAGCGTTTGGGTAGAACGGTGACTGCACGGGGCGCGCGTGTACACATTATGCTAATTTGTCTTTTAATCTCGCGTCCTGCCACCAACGTTACCACCCTCTATTCCCGAGCGAGGCCGAGTCGTTGCTTTCTCGTCTGCTAGATTACAATCTGCGTAGATTGCGTGCTATTTACTTGCCGGCAACGCGTGAGTAATTTAACCTTTTTATAACCACCAACGCGAGATTGTGTTTTGTAGAAATACGCGTTGGAGCGGTTGTACCTTCGAGCCTTCTCTTAGATGCCCGAGAATTCTCGTTAAATCTCGGTTGACGTCGAGCGGGACGTCTCTCCGTTGGGTAGCTCGAAGGGAAAAGAAAGCCAAGAGTCACGGAACTACGGGCAAAGTACATTCGTCATCCAACGTGCGATCAAGGTGGATTTGGTTCTGCGCAGGCAAAAGGACGGAAAGCGTCGGCAAAGAAAAGAATGCCGAATCAGGACCGGAACGAAGTAGGCGGGAAAAGCAGATGGTGGTGGCGACACCGGTGGTGGGAGCACTTATGCATTTATGCATTCATATTTCCGTGGTCTCTGCTCTCGAGACGAACCGTAAGAAGTCGTCCTCGTCGTCTTTCGCGGAGAGCTCTGCCGCGCGACAGCGACGAGGAGGGAGGCGGCGGCGAAGATGACGACTAGGCGCGCGATGGTACCACGCCACCATGCGAGAAGAAAGACGAGTACCACGTAGAAACGAGAGAGAGAGAGAGAGAGAGAGAGGAAAGAAACGGTGGGCGTAAAGTTGCTCCGGAATAATAATACAGACAGCTCGTGCCTGCTCGAGGAAAAAATCTGAATACATGAAACGTAATGACGAGCCGAGTGTGGGCCTCTCTGTGCCGTCGCAGCCATTTCGGAGATGTCTGTATCCTTTTAAAATACAAGTTTCCGTTCTTTATCGATCGAACTTTGATCCCTCGAAACGCATCGATCTTCCTAACGATCTCTCGAATCTTCCGTGCTTGCGTCCAAAAGACGTTCTCGTCGACCGTCGTGCGAAAACCAGTCGCCGCTCGTGTTCTTCTTCGCGAACCGAACGAGATGTACGATTTTTCCAGAAATTCGGCGTTGTTCCCTCCGTGGTTTAATCCCGCGATTACGTTCGAAATGGTGGTAGAATTTTTGCATTTTGAAAATACCTAGTTTAATATAGTTTACCTAGCCTGAGGCAACATTTTCTGGAAGGTAGAGTCGACGTCGGCTAAAGGCAACTCCGACGGCGACTTGGAAGAAGGTGAAAGTGTAAACAGTACGGTACGTGAAGGATGTAAACGGAGGAAATTACACGAATAAAGGAAAGGAAGGATGAAGGAGACAATAAGGAGGGAAGGAAGGAAGGATGGAAGGGCGGAAGGAAGGAAGGAAGGAAGGAAGGAAGGAAGGAAGGAAGGAAGGAAGAAGGAAGGGCGCCGTCGTAGCCCGGGTACCCGTGGCTCCGCCTATCGGCGCGCCGCCTCGCGGTGGTGAATACATTTAGCCTGGTTAGTTTACAAATGAATACAGCGATTGAAGCAACTTATAATATCAATGTACTTCAGGCCGTCTCGCTCGCACGCCGGGCGCCACCCCTTACGGGCATCTCGCTTCCACCCACTCTCTCGCGGGGTTCCATACAGAATGGCCATATTAACTTGATAATTAGCTCGGTTATACGACTTGCAGATGAGGAAAGACTCGGGACGGACGTCGGCTACCCCTACCAGGAGTGGTGCCAGTGTTCCTTGCTCTGCTCCCTATGCTATGCTCGACTCGGCCCAGCTCCTCGTCGCTCGTAGGATGGATATAGAACCCTTAGTTCGTATTCCTCTCCCTGTCTGCCAGGAACCCCGGCGTGCTCTCTCTGCTGGCTAGCTGCGCGTTCACGCCACGTTCCGCTCTTCCTTCGCCCGTTTCCCGTAGTTGCTCGAGTCGCGGAAACCGACTGCCGTCTACTCGAGTCTATTCGAGTCTATCCGTTCGAACAGCTCAGTGAAAAATCTAAGTGGCTCTGGTCGTCTTGGTCTGTGCTTGGTGTTGGTGGTTCCAAGGTGTACGTCGGAGATCACGTGTCTAGCGCACGTCGGAAGGGTCACGTGCTTGGTCGCCGCGCCGACATCCGGAGGATCTCTTCGACTGAATCATACCGATGGTATCCCCTAGCGGGAAGACGGACGAACACGGAAGAGGTAGGTGAAGACGAACGGGAATCGCTGTCTACGATTTTAACTATCACCGCCTTTCGAACTTCGAAACTAAGAGAAAAGACGGCGATCGCAAGTGCGCTGCGCGCGATAGTCGTCACGGTAGACGAAGCGGAGAAGCGGACTAGGTGGCGCCTTGAAGAGTCAAAATGGCCGCAAAGAGGAACACGAGAGAGGAAAGGAGAGAGGTAGAGGGAGAGTGAAAAGGGGGAGAAAGAGAGGCAGGCAGATGATCGGTGGCGAAAACATCGCGATGCCGTCGCGCCACGTCGCTTTTCGTCTCGTCTCGTCTCGTCTTCTGAATAAGACGGCTCGAGCGGAGCCGAGTCGAGCCGAGCCGAGTCGTGGCCCCGTGTCCTCAAAGAGATCGCGCGAAGGCCTTCTCGTCTTAGCGCGGAGCGCGGATCAGGAATACAAAGTACGCTTCGTTGAGGCGCATTCCGGGAGATGACTGGCATTGAAAGCTGCCTTTGGGGCCGCGCCTGCTTGCTTGCTTGCTTGCCTCTCCGTCTACGACCGGAATACAGAGGATGGCGGCCATATTAGGCCTCACCTCCTTCCACCGCCTCCTCCTTTCTTCTTCTGCTCCGTCCTCCTGCCTCCTAACCTCGACTCTTCTCGCCGGATCGCCCATCGCCGTTCTTCTCCTCCGGACATTTCGCAGTAAATACTCTCGTATCGAGTTATTCAGCCGCGAGACGCGACATCCACTCGACCACCACGCGGACACCTCTATCGAAGAGACCCGGCGTGTAGTTTGGCCGAGCGATGGAGCGCGTTGCCGAGAGAGCGCGAGACCTATTCCCAACGAGCGATCGTTCGTTTCACTCGATTCCCCGAGACCATCGATAGAATCTTCCGTTCGAATATTACGACTAATCGCTACCTGTCGTCGCGTTCTCCGCTCGTTTCGTACCTCGCAAATGATGGGTTCTAGACGCTTCGAACCTTGTGGATTTATCGCAAAGGTGTCTACCGCGTTATATCCGTTCCGGTTACCTGCTATTACGTTGCACCTGCGCACGCGAGCACGCCAGCCACTCTTTGCTTTTGCTGCTCTTCTTCCGTTGCACACGAGTCCTCGCGGGATTCCTCGACGTCTATGTTAAGGAGAGAACGATACTTTTGTATCTGGGGTAGCGAAGTTACGAGAGGAAGAAGGCATCGCGAGAACGGAGACGAAGGAAGGACGCTCGAAGAGCGGACCGCACGACGCGGTGCGATGCTATACGTACATACGTGCCGTCACGTACGCGACGAGGTTTTTACTGAAATAAAATCTAAATAAAGCGACGGCACCGTACACAGCGACGATGCGCGGCTGCCACAAATTGTGTTCCCATGAACGCCGGCTCGAACCCGTGAGAGACTTTGCCCCGTTTCATCGTTACGTTCCCGGTATCGACCACCGAGACTCGTGTCCTGCCCGATTCTCCAACCAGACGTTTCGTTCTTCCTCTTTTTTTTTTTTTTTTTCTTTTTCTCTTCTCGCTCACCGAACGAAACCACTGGAAAGAAGGTGCTAATTAGCTATCAAGGACATTGAAGAGATCGACCGATTTGTCGGACATGGTCGGATCGTGTCGGCGAAGAATAGCATGACTCGATGGAACATCCTCGTAGGTCGTAGATCCTCGTCCTCGTCCTCGTGCGACGCTGTGACCCGTATCGAGCAAGGTCGGAAACAATCGTTAACCGGAGCAACGAAAACGAGGCTGTCCGGCAATAAATTCGGTCGCGGAGTTATCGAGGATAAGAGGACGGGTACCAGGGTGCACGGTAACACCTGCCCAGTGTGGGTGCCACGCGGAGGGCAAAGAAGCCGACGAAAATAATGTATGCACCCCAGTACGCACAATGGAAACTCGAAGAGCGAAGCCACCTGAGCCTGCAGGCGGACGCGGGAGCGTCATTCGAGCCGGCTGTTTGGTACTCACGCCTTCCATCGGCCGCTGTTGCAACCGACGCCACAGCCAGCCTAATTATTCCCGTAATTTTTCTTACGCTCGAGAAACACGATCCTACGAGTTACGATAATTGCGCGAAATTACCCCGCCACGCTTGTATTTTCTCGTGATAGCGCGTTATCTAGCCTGCACCACGGTTCCGCAACCATCGTCACGACCCTCCAACGACTTTTCGCCGTCTTTGGATCGAAATATCGATCGCTGGTCGAAGAGGGGAAAACCATGGGAATCGTCCGGGCAGGTTTACGGCATCCGAGAGCGAGACGGGGAACGCGAAACGAGGCAGCGAAACGAAAAAGAAACCGCGGTTTCGGTGGAACGTTCGATCGCGCGGCGCAAGGACAAACGAGCCGGATTGCGGGAAACTGTAATAACTCGGGCTAAAACGTAGTTATCGTTGCCGGGCTGCCGTGATTATTTTCATTACGGTACGCGAGCGATCGCTATCTATGGCTTCCCACTGTAGTCCGCGCGGCAGAACCGGGGCTTAGATTTCATGTTTTTTCTTAATGATTCGAGCAATTAGCCACGCTGAGTGCTCTGACTTCTCGTTCCAGCTCGCTCCTTCGCGTCTCCTCCCCTTCCTTTTGCTAGCCGACTACTCTCCTCGGTTTCCCGAACCTTCGCGCTAAGGGCGAACCACGCGAAAAAAAGGAAACGATCGCGTACCCCACCCCTCTCCCTTCCCCCCCCCCGAACTATTACTTTGTTTACCGCGCGCCGTCTCTCGCCACTGTTAATTAAAAGGTACGTCGGTTAACCGGATTACACGATTACGTTCGCTCGCCGACCTTCCAGGCTTTCCCGCGCAAAGTCTCTAACCTTCTGGCAGCCTGATCCTTGGAGAAATAACGTTTCGTTGGCCAGCGAGGTTGCGGGGGCGAAATTTCATAACCGCGGCGATATCGAGGAACGACGCGAAAAAGCCGAGGACGCGGGAAAAGGGACAAAAGAAGCTCGGTAGAAACGAAGAAACGAAAGGACCGGGCCGCATTTGCGTATTGTTATGTTAACGGCTGGGTAAAGTAACAATCGGCACGGGCACAATAGCGAAATCCTCGGTGAAAAGGGAGAAGGGGTTTCGTAGACTGAAAATGGAGAACTGGAAGAAGGTAGGGGAAGCTGCGAGCAACGGAGAATCTGGAGGAGAGGGTGGTGGCGTTATCGCATTATCGTATTGCGGCGCCTCGCTGCCGGGGCTTGCTTTGCCCTTACGTAAATTCCTGCAAACAAAGATTTACACCGATACAAGCGAGCCTTCGCTGGAGCGCGCAACAGCCTCCATCCCTCTCGTCATTCTCGTGAAATCCCGGTGAGCAGACGACCGAGGAAATGGCAGACCGTCCACGACGCTCGTTCCCTTTCATATTCCTCGTTTCCATAAGAATCTAGCAGCGCAGACGATTCCTTTGTTCGTTTCTGTCACCGAGAACCTTACGATTCCGAAAATCCTGTATTGGTCGCTCTGATCGTTTCGATCGCTCGTCCAAATCTCTCGGCCACGTCGGACGCTATTGCACGCGCGTCGCCGAGAAGGTGAACAAGCGACCTGGTTTCGTCGCACGATCGAGTTTCCGGCCTGCGGAAACCGCCAACGTAACGAAAGGTAGACGATCGAGTCTAGCGCGACACGTCGTCCACGTTGATCAGTGTCCAGCGTCGTGCGAGCAGTTGCCAGGCCGAGTAAAAGGTGTGCAGGTAGTTTTTCAACAGATAACCACCACAGGGTGAAACGTGCACACAGCCCCTATGGTAAGAGGGGGACGGGGTGTGGGCCTAACGGAGGTGAAAGAGGAGGAAAGGACAGAGGAGGACAGAGTGGCGAACGGTGGCGGGTCATGGGTGGGTGGTGAATATGCAAATGTAATTGATATTACTTTTTAAATATTCCCCACTCTCCCCGGCAAAGCGGCCACCCGTCTGTTGTTCGTTCGCCTGCAGCAGAGGGTGCGCGCCCAGCTTTATACACTCTTACTCTAAGTGCCTTTTACCCCCGTGTCCCAGCACCCCCTTTTTCTCCGACAAGGCGCGCCGCTACCCCACCCCTCTTCCTCCACGAAGGTAATTAATAGGCTCGAAGATCTACTACGAGATCAGAACGGATAACGGGCGAACGGCTATCGTTACAAGTGGACCGTAACGAATTATCGCGTTGGTAAGGGCTGCGCGATTTGTTTCTTTTCTCCTTCGGTTTAATCGCCTTGCTTTTCTACCTCCTCTTTCTTCGTTCCGTCCGCGTGTCCGCGCGGCCTGCCATTTCGAGTTCCAACTGCGCGCGCCAACTGCAAGCGCTTTATCAACGATCCTAACGCGACAAACATATTATCCGATTTTTCCGTACGATTCGTCAAACGCCGCCGTTCCTCTCCGCTAACTGATCTAATTTCAACTGGTGACGGAATCTACCGGATTACCATACATTAATTTGCCCACACTGGCCAATGAATTTATTAGTTAAATGCATCGCATTGCCGGACCGCTAATTACAATTTATGACGCAATAATAGACTAGTCGGATAATTGTCCGACAAAGCGTAAACGGGCATCCCGACAAAAACCATCGAAGCGAATCGACGAGAACGAAATAGCGGATTATCGCCAGTTTCCTACCGGTCTGCGTTTTCTTGGATTCGTCGGTTCGTTCGTTCGTTCGTTCGTTCGTTCGTTCGTTCGTTCGTTCCGAAAGAGAAACGGGCCGGATCGACCGCGCGTTTTTCGTCCATCGCTTCCAATTATTTGACGTTCTACTTAACGGTCGCGGTGCGCATTTTCTTAAGGCAGATTTATGGAGAACGAAGACGCCATCGGTCCCCACATCGGCTATGGCTATGGCTATGGCTATGGCTACGGTATCCCGACGCGATTTTACGTACGAACAAGTCGCCGTATAAAAGAACGTCTGCACCCGTTTCGGCCCGAGGAATTCCAGCGACGGGGCCGCCTCGGTGCACCGTTAAATTAATGTCCACGCTTGCCACTCGCACCTTTCTTACCAGCGAATTCCGCTCCAAGGTTTATATCTCGGATTCGTGATGAATCGCGCCGGTCGAACGATTATTTAAGGGTCTGTACGCCGAGCAGAAAACTAGCGCTCGCCCCCCAGCCTGTCCGTGCACGGTTCGCTCTTTCTCCTTGGGATTTCGACGCGGTTTCGTTGAAAAAGAGAAAGCATCGAATCGATCGCTTTTTTCCCTCGATGCAATTTTCATCGGAATTACGTAACCGTAGGTGTTCGAGCCGCGTTCGTGCCACGAAATCGTTCTCGCCTGCCGTTACGTTCGATTCTCGCGTTTCTTTCGAGAGGGAAGCGAGGAAAGGTTACAGAGCGTGGCCTAGAGAAATATCGCGGTTACCGCAAAGACCTTTAGGAGTTTGCGCGTATTATTACGAAATGCCCCGACGAGCGTTATCGTGTCAAGTATAATAAGGAACGCTGCGTACCGGTTTAACATCCATTCACGCAACCATAAAAATAATCGCCGTTTTTGCTTTTCATTCGCTACGAGCATATTCATTAAGATTTACGATACTACGAGAGCGGACGAATAATTAGCCGTGAATTTGTGAGCATCGTGGCACGCGTTCCCGCGGCGATGTTTGCAAGAATCCGACAGTCGATTCATCGGTGACGATGATGCATCCTGGCCTCGAAAACCGATTATCCTTGCCAGCTGGAGCTTTGGCTTTTCGTTGCGGCGCAACGATTAACGCGACTGGAAAGTCGATTGTCTCTAAAATAGACGCGTAACACGGTCTCTGAAATATTCTTTGTTATGTAAAAACGCAAAACAGTGCGTGGCTTTCTCATTAACGTCAGACAGCTGCATAAAAGTTGAAAGCAATGTCTTAGAGCGGTGATTGAATAGTCGGCGATTTGCACGCGTTGAGAAGCGGCACCGAGGGATTCCCATTGCGCGAGTTCTGCTTCTGGCTCCAAGGCAAATGGTAGCGATTGAATTCATGAACTCATGCAAATGTGAGAGCAACCGGTAGACTAATCACCGATGCGCTAATAACGTGCTCGCGCTCGTGCTCGCGCTCCTTTTACTTAATGACTCGTAGCCCCGGCTGAACTTGCGCTCGATCAGCCCGACGGATCTGTAAAATCGAAAGTATTACGAATAGTTCGCGGTTCGTTTGGTCGCTGCTCCAAGGTTAGTTACGCGTCGTTTGATCAACGAGCTGGATCCTGGCCTGTTGTTCGTCGCCGGGTTGCCTCGATCGAGTCGGGTTATCGCGAGTGCCGGACAGACAAGCTTGCAAATACGAAAGAGACGGTAACGGGAAAGGGCGGCGAGTGCGTAGGAGGGACGCGTGTCGCGTAAGCGACGCCCGACACCCGACGGACGCCATCGCCACCGCCATCGCTATCGTTCCGCGCCGCTTTCTTTCTACTCGCACGCTGCTCCCGTAATTATCGGGCTTCCTGTCGCTCTGCTTCAAAATGGTGGATTATCTGGCTAACCTGCGAGGGGAACGTACCAACGGCTTCCTGAAAACTGATTGGGACGACGAAAACTTTCTTTCGTTCGTCGGGCCGGAACCGTCGACGATGCTTCTACGCCGTGATGTTTCCGTGAAATAAGTAAGACCGATGGGGACTCGACGTTCTGTCGTTTGGGAGCATCCGGCGGCGGCGATACCGACGGCTACGGATTCGAAACGGTACGCGTGCGATTACGCGTTTTGCGTCCAGCGCAAAACGAAACGAATGGAAACGAATGGAAACGAATGGAAACGAATGGAAACGAAAGGACGCGGTGCGACGCGACACGGAACAACGAAGGAGAGTGGAGCGGAGAAACGGGGGAGAACGAGGGAAAGAGGCGGGAAGAGCGGCGAACGCACGTACGCGGTCGTAGCTAGTTGCGTGCTGCGAGTAATTACCGGGTTCCCCGTGGTAACGCACCAGCGATGGCGGATCCCCCTGAATCCTGCAGGCTATAGGCATTCGGGCATTCGGCCGACGACACGGCCACGGTGTTCCCGTCACACCGGTGGTTTCAACGCCAATTAAACACCCGCTTGTCAAGGAGACGCCGAGGGAGGGGAAGCGACGTAGGCCGATTCTCCGTGCCCGGCCCGATTCGGTGTCGCACGCGATACACCAGCTCGCCGTTTCGCTCCCTCGACGTATCAACGTCCCTTATTACCATCCACGCGACGCCGCGACCTTACCCTTTCTCCTTCTTTCGAAAATTCCTCGAAAGTCCAGCCGCTTCTCGGCGATAATTTTTCGCGTCGTCGCTCGGTCGTTGTTTCCTCTCGAGAAGTCGGCTCGACCTGGATTCGCGTTGCCAGAGGCGCAGTTACACCGATCGTAATTAAAAATACGCGCGGTGCGTGCGCGTGTGCCGGAAAAATAAAATTCTCGGCGAACGGTTTGACAAATGCGCTTTCCACGAGACGTATATCGGTCGGCTGGCACGCTGGTCGAGCGCGTATCGTCGAATCGCCACGCACCTGCGAGTTCCTTTCGCGAGAAGGAACAGGAATAATCGCGGATGCATGTAGGTCGCGACTAACCAACAATAAGCGATAGTGAAAACGTATTCTGTGCGTGCCACGATAACAAGTAAAACGCGGTGCGAGCACGCTGTTGCGTCGCTAATTCTAGCGAAACTCGCCTCTTTAAACACCTTGCTCGCCAGCCTCTGCGCTAGAAACGCCACAGTCCAGGCGAAGCGAACGAAATCGAGCGGTTGTCGTTATTGGTCGGACGACTCGACGAGGTTTCGTAAGGAGATCGATAATACGACGCTGTCGACTACGTTGAAGCTAACGGTAGCGTTGTCGAAATTCAAAAACAGCACGAGGTTACGAAAATACGTTTTATCGGGCGCTTAATGCGCGTTTAGTTTTGCCGATCAACTTCGTGGACGTATGTCGACCTTGGTCGATTCGAATTCTCGTCGGAAAATATTATAACCGACGAGACGTTATCTAAAACGGGCGTCAACGCGGATCAACAGTATCGACGACACTGTCAAAGCGCAATTTATTTTCCGGTCTGATAACGAGTAGTAATCAGGCCGTTACAAATTTCTGACATGTACGATAAGAATTAGAGCGGCATTGGTGAATTAACAGGAGGATAAAACACGTGTGGATCCGACGGTGGAGAGGAAAGAGGCGGAGGAGGAGGAGGAGGAGGAGGAGGAGGAGGAGGAGGTGGTGGAGGAGGAGAAGGTGGAGAGGATCGCGAAAATAGCAACGGAACCAAAGAGTTTCGGACATGGAGGACGTTCCGATAAATTAGTCTAAAGCGGAGGGTGAAGAAGGGAACTCTTCTCCCTCCTGCGGCAATCAGCCCCCCGTGGCTTTGGTAACGACGGTTCAACGCCAGTTTTAATCACGTCGCAGTCATGGGGTGCCCCTGCTATCACCCATGGGGCCATTTCATTGAAACGATCGCTCGCGCTCGATCCTCGACTGCTTTATTAGCTCTATTCGTGTATTCCATTCAGCTTCTTATCTAAATGGAGCCCATTGGTTGTTGCTTCGAGTTTCGTTCAACGCTTTTACGAATCGTCGGGAATCTTTACGAGAATCGAACGATCGTGACAGTGATTCGATGATCGTAAACGTGGCTACATCCGGCTACGACACGGTTTTAGATTTGTTCGACTTTCGGCAAAAAGAAACGAATACCGAATGGTTGGTCAGACGCGGGGTTTAGATGATATCTGTAATCGTAAAACCGATACACCGGCATTATTACCTTTCGTTCCGTTAGTCGTAATCGGACCACGAATAGTTTCCAGCGTTCCGCCGTTTACGATTTGATTTGCATGCTCGATAAGAGCGCCGATGCCAGGATAATAACCACTAAACCTTAAGAGCAACATGTGTAACGCTGCGACCGGGAATCGCGGCTCTCGCCACCGCCGATGCGAATCGTATCGGCCGGAATAAAGCGGCTTTCGTTCGCTTTACGATTATCGTGCATTTTTTACGCCGTCGTTTCGGCGGTTTCGGACCAGCCGTGATCCGCTTCGACTGTTCGTTAACCCGACACGAAACCCATAAACCATCCGCGATTATCTCGCGAATTACGAGATTTAAGAGTTGCACGCGAAGCGAGCGAAAGCGGGCCGACGCCTTTCGCAACGTCTCGCTTCCGTGTCGGTAATTCGGGAAACTTGTTGTCCCGAGCCGGTCGCGTTTGGCTGCGCCAAGCGAAACGTCCGGAGGACCGCCGAGGGTATAATTTTCACGCGTCTCGAGCGCGATCGCTCGAAAGACAAGAAACGATAGGCGATACGAAGGAAGTGGATAATTAAGCCGGTAGATAAAACGATAGGAGTCCGTCGCGATCAGGGCGACGTCGGTCTAGGCAAGTGAACGGGTGTGACGGGCAATCGAGAAAATGCCTGCCGACTTTTCCTGCTTCCGGGTAATGACGCGCGGGCAAACGCAATCGCGCGGTTATCTCGATCGACCGCGAGACACGAGGACGATTCGCGCGAATCGCTGTTAAAAGCTACTTACGCTATCTGTGTACGCAGCGAGCGAGACCCGTGGTCACGGGATACGGCCAGCAGATAGGTGGACGGTCGATACTTTTTGCGCACGGCTAGCTGTTACGTAAGAGGAAGGCCGACCGCTATCTCGACGAATCGGTGTTCCGCGCGCTAATTACCCATCGTGCCTGGCAAATGGCTTCCGCGGGTTACTTCGAACCTGGAACGTGCGCGAGCTCCTTCACGATAAGCCAGGAATTTTAACTACGGAATCGGTTTGTTAATGCTGAAAACTTTTCCATTTTCTCCGGCTATTCCCCCCTTTGGCCGACCTCGTCTCCGCTGTTCTAGCTTTTCTCCCGTTGAACGAACGCTCGAAAACGTTTACGTGAAAACTGCCAACCGATGCGCGAAATCTCGATCAACGCGCGCGAAAGCCAAACGAGAGTCGAAGAACGGTAACGCGGTAAATACGTACGGCGTTCGACTCTGGCGAACCTCCCTCTCTGTCTCCTTCGAAAGAGGGCGAAGGATAACATGGAAAAAAAGAGGGCGACGTTAAACGTTGAATGGCGGAACGTAAAATAATTCAGTTGGCGAGAGCCGCGAGGATTCCGCAGGATTTACGCATTTTCTGGTTCGAAAACGAGCGTACGAGTCTCCATCGTAGCCGTATGTATATACGCCAGGAGGTTCTTTATTAAAGCCGACCTCGGATCCCCTTGGGCTTATCCCGGAGAGACCTTCCATCATTTTAAAACCCGGCGTGATAAAATTAGACGGACAATTTCATTCCAAGACTTCGCCACGATCGAGCGGTGACGGTTTAATTTCGATGCCCAGAGCGATTTTTCGACCCCTCGCCGATCCTCCGCACAAAAGGCACCGGCTGCCGGCGCATTAACGAATTTGCCGTTGGAAATTCGACTTAACTTTGTTCCGATCTTGCCTCCCTTTTTTCCCATTCTTTTTCCGACACTCCGCGGAGTCCATCGTCGATGATTCGTCATCGCCGTTGTCGTCGCCGTTGTCGTCGTCGTCGTCGTCGTCGTCGTCGTCGTTGCGTTTGTCGCAAATTCCAAAGTGTTTTGGCACGGAACGTTACGCGTAGGCGTCGAGCAAAAGCATTGCCGAGGGAAAGACGAGCTCACGATGAAGAAATCAAATGGTGGATGGCGTGGCGGCTGGCCACGAAACACCAGCCGGCTTGTGTTGGCGCGATGTAATTCCGCATAAGCGGCGCGTCACGTGTGCCTGGAATGGGAATACATTAGACGCTGAGGACTTTCCCCCGGCTGGTGGATCGACAGGATTAGATAATATCAATAGGAGAATTCCCGTAGATCGTGAATAAACCACGTCGCGTGCGCGCCGACTTAGAAACCGAATAAATCCCGTGGTGGAAGGCTGTGGGCCTTGTTTGGGAGCGAGGCGGAGAAGCGCGAATCCGATGGACGGGTGGACGTCGCCAAGTGCCAAGACGAATGGCTAGCAAAGTTGAGACGAGACGGGACGAGAGACGGGACGAGAGACGGGACGAGAGACGAGACAAGAGGCGCGCAAAGACTCGGCTCTGTGCGAAGGATAAAGCGTGCATGCACGCACTCGCGCACATGGAATAATAATTAGGTATCGCCGGTGCTGATACGAGTTCCTTGCAAATGACGTGTCAGGTGCAGCTGTTGCGCATCGTTCCGCAATGCGGGCTGTCTCTTCTCTGCCGGCTGCTTCTTCGATTTCTCGCTCGTCACCTTTCTTTCCCCGTAGAGGCAGCCGTTCACCCCTTATCATCGTCGCCGCGTTCGTCACACGCCAATGTCTCCACGGTGGCTGGCTCGATCTCTCCACGTACGGTGGTCTAAAGTAGCAGGTTACGTGCGAACCGTGCGGTCTCTCGCGTGCTACCTGTCATTAAACGGCCGGCCCTCGGCTACCCTCTACGTGCATCCTTCTTCTCTCACACCGGCACCTACGCCCGCTTCCTTCGGTCTCGTGTTTTCCGCCGCGCGCCAATTCCACATCCTGTTCTGCCCGTCGTTCCTTCGTTCGCTGATTCCTTTTCACCCGGGGAACATCAGCGCCGAGGTAATTGAAGGGTTTACCGCAGAAAACGGCCTATTTAGTCTTTACAGGCGGAATCATTTCGTAGGTGTGCGCTCGACGATGTCGGGAATTAGCACCACCGTCGATTGTTCCCCATCGATTCGACTTTTCTTTTGCAATCGCCAATTCGCATGCCTCGCCGAAATCCTTCACCGCGGACCGAATTCACGCTCGCCAGCCAGAGATCGTGCGATCCCATCGACTCGAGACCAACACCGTTAGATATCGGTCGCGTTTACCGGTCGATCGCCAACTACGACGATTTCGTGGCAGAGCCAAACGAGAGAAACCGCACGGTCGCCGATGGTACAACGGCATTGCGGCACAGGTCGTTCATTACTACTTCGGCCGGTGGTAATCGGTACGCGATACGACAGAGAAGGAAAGCGCGACGAAGGGCCGAAGAGAGAGAGAGAGAAAGAGAGAGAGACGGCAGGCCACTTCTCACGGCGATTTCCAGTGGCGCTCGTCACGAATCGCATGACGATCAGGTCGCCGAAGACGACAATGACTACGACTAAAGAGGAGACAAGGAGACGCAGACTCGTTTCGTCAGGCCACGGAGCTTCTCCGTGGCTCGACGAAGGCGCATCATCGCGGTGTGTTGCACCATTGGAAATATCCTCGAGGAAACGAAGAAGGACGGCGAGAGGCACGAAGGGAGATCGTAGACGCTTCTAGCCTAGATCAAAACCCGTAATCACGAGGTAATAATACCCGATCACGGAAGATATTGCACATTTCCCCCGAATCACTGCTATTCCCAGGGAAGATGCCCCCGTCGGGGTTGTTTGGGAGGTCTTACTGTTCGTCGACATGCAATCCCAAATTCGCTCGGTATCTCTTTCCATCCTTCGACCGCGTGCTGCTGTCGTCGATCGTGCTGCCAGCGGCTCTTTTACGGCTTCTCTTTTACGTTCTACTTTGCCCTCGCTTTTACCTACGCTCTCCTACGTTCTCCTACGCTTTCCTACGCTCTTTCTTCCTCCGACGTTCCACGTCCTCGTTTTCCCCTTCTTCGTCTTCTTCGTCTTCTTCTTCGCCTTCTTCTTCTTCCTCTTCCTCTTCTTCTTCCTCTTTTCCTTCTTATTGTTCCGTTGCTGCCACGTTTTCCTCGTATCTGCCGGTCAAGGATTACACCGCGATCATCCGCGCGGTGATTTCGTCGACACTGTCGTTACGATAGCATCTCTTCGAGAGAAAAACTGTTCGTAGGCAGCGACGAAAGCCAGACGTAGAGAAACGAGGGAGACTGCTGGCGAAAAAAAATTTACAAAGTTTGAAAGCGCGACACCCGTGGAATCTCGGCTCGTTTCCCCGTCCAATGTACAGGCTTAATCGTGCGCAGTGGATCGAGGCGGACATTGACAGAAAACGATAGGCATCGAATTGGGAATGGAGAAAGAGAAAAACAGCCAACGACGACGACGACGACGACGACGACGACGACGACCAACGATCAACGTCGAACGACGCGATGCGACGCGACGCGACCGGGAACGAGCACGAGCACGAGCACGAGGCGACGCGACGGGGAAAGAGCTACGACGAAGCACGGTCGACGGACGGGCAGGTAGGACGGGTTTAACATAGTGCGGACTTTTTTACGCCGTGGCCAAACAGTTCGATGCGATGGGCCCTTCTCGAAGGGCCTGCGGTGGAGGCGGTGGGCAAGGGCGAACGCGGCCAGGGGAAAGAACGTCTCGGAAAGGGTGCCTGCAGCCAGCCGTACCATTAATCATCGGGGTAATTCCATAGATGGCTGTTGGCTGCTCGAAGGAGCGAGCGATGCATGCCAAACTTACCTCGTGCCTCGCCTACCGAACAACCTGCGAAAAGACGCGTTATCTTTCTGCCGAGCTTCTGTCTCTTCTTTCTCGCTGATACTCGACCCTTCGCTGCCTTTTACTATTCCCTTCACCGGTATGGTAATTAGTCGATCCGAACAACTCCGAGAACAAGATTCGCGTCCTTTCGCCCAAACATACCTGCTGCCACGCGGATACGTTTACGATTAATTGGTTGAAGTAAGAGCGGCACGTTTTTCGCGCACCTCGACCTCCTTTTCGTTTTTTTCATCCGATTCATTTCGGCTCCAGTGTATCTACACGGACGATCGCTTATTGATTTAATTCAAAGTCGTATATCGTTCGTTTCTTACCGAGTCTGACAAACCGCAAAATTTATGTTACGTTCCGACAAAAACGCGTGCCACGCTATATATCACTTTGAACGGAGTGGCGAGACCCGTACGATCGATCGATGTGTGCGGCGGCAGTGTAATTAATCGAGAAGGTGCGAATTATAAGGGCACCATAGACGATATTCGTTCCACTTGTATAATGTCTACCCTCGTGACGTTTAATTAACGCGCAACCGAGTTATACGATTCTCCCTTCCGTTTCCTATGTTTACAGACCTATTCGACAACGTTCAATTTTTCCAACTACCTGATTGCCTGCAATTATCGAGCGAGGCGGAAAAGCTCTCGGGACAGAGATCTCGTCTCGTTACGAGATTAGCCGACCAAACGAAACGAAAGGCGAAACGCGCGTGCACGAAGCGAGTCGCGTTTCCGACCTCGCGTTCGTCAACTGCTTGATCTTAACTGGTCCTCCGGTGGAGTTCGTCTAGCCCGTGCGACTCGAAAGAGAAAGAGATGGTCTCATCTCCGAGGCACGATGTTCGCTCGTTCGAGGTACACCGTTCGTCCGCTAATATCCATCGTTAACGAACTCGCCGGGGCTTGCGTAGCCAGCCCGGTCGTTCGTACACCGTGTACGCCGCCGTCCGGTTTCTTTCTCCGCAAGAAAGCCGGTACATCGAGACGGACTCGTCTCCGCGACTCGAGTCCTCCTCGTTGTTAAATCCGCGGCGAACAACCCGACCGCCGGTAGATAGTCGCTCGAACACGTCGTCGAACGTGAAATAAGGATTCGAACGACGATCCAGAACGGAGGGACAAAGATGAGAGTCGGAGGACTCCGCTTGGAGCGAGCAGAGCGAGGGCAGGGGGGAGGGGGCGAGAGATGGCAAAAAAGATCGAACTCATCCGCGGAGACACGGTGGCCACCGGGCCGTCCGAACCATGTCAGCAGTTTAATCAATGCATTTAGCCGAATTCCTGTCTGGCCCAAATAAAAGGCGAGACAGGAGGAGGTTACTGGCAAAAAACGCGACGCGCACGACGGATGCCTCTTTCCTCCGCGATCCTAGCCCCTTTCTGTATTCTCATTTCTCTCTCCTCTACCTTTTCTCTTTGCCCCACGGCACAAAGTCTTCGGGGCCCTGCCGGGCCCCTGCCCCACCAACCACCACCACCACCACCACCACCATCACTACCATCGTCGCTCCTGTCAACCGCCAAAAGTTGTTAAGTATTCCGCGGATGTATTCCATCCTCCTGCCCTCCCGCACACCCTCCTTCGGCCGCCTCTCTCTCTCTCTCTCTCTCTCTCTCTCTCTCTTTCTTTCTCTCTGCCTCCCCTCGTCCTCCGCTTTACGGACGAACTCTTCTTCGAATAAGGTACGTCAACCGCAAGGATGACAACCAGACGGAAACCGACTGCCCGCTCTCGACTGGCCCCTCTCTCTCTCTCTCTCTTTCTCTCTCTCTCTCTCTCTCTCTCTCTCATCTTCTTCCATTCACGTTTTCGCCCTTTCCACGCAGTCCCAGTCCGTCCCAGGGCTAGATACGCTTTTTGCTTACGCGCTGCCAACGATACTCCGGCTCGATCGTTGCTGCGTTTGGCTCGGCGCGTTCGATGCGCCATCGACTCTCGTTGTATTTGCGAATCGAGACCGTTAGCGAGCCCGCCGTGTGCTCCTGCCCGTCTACACGCCTATACATTGATCTATCATTTCGCGACGTCAATGCCTCGGATAAAAATAACGTCACGGAAAATAGAACGGGTCGCTGTCGCCCCGAGATTTCTATGCGCAGACAACAAGCAGGGTCTACGAGTCGGGCAGCGCTATTTCATTGATAGTCAACGAGTCTGCCGCGTTTCCTGTTCATCTCCGTTATCTCCGCGAGCATCTGAAAACCCGACGAATAAATTTCAGGCCGTCTCTCGTCGCCGTACGGTCTTTCCCCCTACTACGCGACCACGATCAACTTTGGAAAACCATCGTCGAGCGCAAGACGCGCTTAAAACACCGAAAAGAGCGCGGTACAAGGGGTAGTTGAGTAACGGCGCCGTAAAATTCCAACGTTCTAATAAGAATTGGCCGTAAACGTTTCGTTTATTTTGCCAATAAACCGAGCGGCGCGTTATCGATTCTTTATTTCTATTTGCGGCGACCGAGCCGCGCGTAAGAGCGCGGTCCGAGCGCAAGCTCGTTACGCCTGTCGGAAGTATAAATCAACCGCAAAGTTATTCCGCCGTACTGCCGGGCAATTCCCCGCGGGGCGGCTTCATGAAAACTGCTACCACCTTCTTATAAGCGACATCGCTGCTTCGAGTACGTATGTCGAACTGATTCGTTGCGCCTTTCGATACTTACGATCCCTTACGATAACGACGATTTACGGCGAAATAGCCGAGCCTACCGATAACAAACGAGCAAACCGCTTCCGTCACGTTGCTGTTCGCGCCAGCCACCACCTTCCTTCCCAGCTTTCGTCCTCCGCCAACTCCTATTAAATTCCACGAACCGTCGATCGGTTTCGTTTTTGCCTACACCATCCATTTCGCGTCGGCGATCTTCTAGTAGGAATTTTCTCTTCCTTGGAATTTCAACATACCTAGAACCGCTTCGTAACGTCACCGCCTGGAAATCTCGGCTTTCCTTCACGCGCGTTGCTTCCAACTCTTGCTGTTTAGTCCGCAATTCCTTTCGCTGGCCTACGCCGTTTTCCGTTTGCCGAAATTCTTTCCTTTCTCGTTGCCAGAATTCGTTCGACGATTCTTCTGCGTTCTACGAGCGTGGCGACTTCTCCAAATTCAAATTTTATGTGACAAAAACGTTCGTGATAATCGGGCTGATCGGCAACGAGGAGATCGTTACTGAATTAACAAACGGATCGTAAAACGATTGATAATCGATAAGTCGGTCAGAGTACATCGACTCGCGGTATAATCGGCCCCGTTATATTATCGCGCGGGCAACTTACGATCGGCGACAAACGCGTCTAATGGATAAAATGCAAGGCAGAGACGCGTAGTTTGATATTTGTCGGACGATTTCTCGTCGAATCTGCGCAACGATTTCTTCGAAGCGATATCTGCCTGTCGACGCGCACGAACAAATTAGCGATTCTTTCTTAACGCGTATAGCGAAGCCGAGTACAAACAGCGAGACGCGAACCAACGTAATGGAACCCTCGTAATACCCTGAGAATCTAATTGTGCGGCGACCCCGAGCACGCGAAGAGGTCGCCGCATCTTCTCGATAATAAAGGAAGAATAATCGTAACGAGGTAGCGAGGCCCGTGTGTACAGTTAATCGCGGTAACAGCGGGGAAAATTATTGCTTAATAAAATAACGAGATAAAGGAAGATTGTGCGGTAATCGCAAATCAGACGCTGGTAACATTGTCGTGGCACGAAGCATAATGTTAAATCCGACGTGATCCTAATAATTATCCCGTTGGTAATCGTATCAAACCGTCTATCGTGTTTGCGAATGTTTCCGGAATAGCAACGTTAACGGGGAAGGCAAACGGTTCGCCGCGCTTTCTCTCGCGATTCGATCGAGTCGAAAACGATCGCCCGACGACCAGAGTTGTCCTAGAACGAATCGCCGCGGCTCGGTCGAGCAAAACGCGAGCCATGGAAGACGGTTTTTGAGCGAGCGTGACTTTCCTCCGGTTCCCACGGGACTCTCAGAACCCGACTTTTGTCCCATGATCGAGCAAAGCGGTGGAACCGACAAACCGGAGGAGTCGGTCGAGCATCCTTCGAGCGGACGAGGCCGGACGTTGGCGCACGCACTCATGACGAACAGACGACAGGCACGTAGAACCGAGACTTCTACGTGTATCGTACAGTCCCCGCCAGGAATTCATTCCGTCCCCGGTCCATTGTTCGCCGCCAGTTTCAACAGGCCATGTTTCAACGGATATTTAGCTGGCGGTAGCTGACGTCGCGTTTCTCCTGCGAACTCGATTCAGCCGGTGCGCGAAATCGGTACGCGGGTTTGTCAGAGAAATCGAACGAACCGGCGAGGATTATCGCCGACGACGAAACTTTCCAGAAGAGAAAAGACGCGCGTGAAAAGGCTAACCGAGAAACGAACGAACGAACGAACGAAGGAGCGGGAAAGAACCGTCACGCTGATTTGTCATCGTAGAAACGTTCGATGGAACGCGAACGCGACGACGCTTTTTCTTTCGCCAACGTTTAATTTTCCGGTGATTAGTTCGCGTTTGCCGAGACCACCGTCGCCAGCCGTTCATTTATAGTTCACTCGTTAACTCGTCGCTTTTAATTGCTCGACATCGGGTAGCTACTACCGGTACGGAGCACCAAAACCACAGACCACCGTTCGCTTAATTTACGGATCTTAAGCACGCGGCGCCGCTACCTAACCGGTAATTTAGACCTGAATAAAATTAAGATTTTATACCCGCGACAATCATTAAGCTATAATTTTTATGTAATCCTCGTTGATGTTACGCCATATTCGCACGATCGCGTTCTCTGTCGCTCGCGTCTAACAGTCCCCTCGAGATTCGTGATTGATGAAACGGACTGTACGCGTACGCGATAATATACAGAGGAGCGTACAAAGCCGGGCCACCGTGCGTCTACGTGACACATGTTTCTACGTGGGTGCTGGACATTTTACGACTTTCGGTGCGCAGGTTCTCTGTGAAAAAAAGCTCCGAGCGAAGAACCGAGCCCGAGCGGAGTGGAGTGGAGTGGAGTGGAGTCGAGTCAACGGATTCGTTCCTCTCTCACAGAGAAGCGAAGCGTGCACGTTTCTTCTTCTCTTTAAGCCGCGATTCGGATCTCTCGCCAGATTTTTATCGACGACGAGCTTCGTTAAACTCGCATCTGATACGACCGCGGGTCTACGCGGGCGCCATTGTCGTTGCTGTATGCCGAGGATTCTCGCCCGAGGATAATTAATAATTTCCATGAAAATCGCATTTAACCGCGCACACATCGTGTTTCATCCGAATAGCGAAAAGGAGCGCGAACAACGCGAAACGCTTTCTTTTCTCAATTCGTAAATCACTCGGGCCAGCCAATTAAGACTGACAATACGTAGCGAAGCGATACGCCGGCCAGCCGAGGCTAAATTGGAAGAAATCTAGACGCTTCGGTAACGATCCAACGATACCCGGAAGAATCGACACCGCGGCATACTACGCGCGTGTCTACGGTAACGCGAACGTTAACGCAAACGCCACTGAGTATCGCGTGACAAACGCGTACAACGGCGCGATAACCGCGTTCTCGTTTCCCCTTTCTTCGCGCGTTTCCAGCCCCATGGAAATGCGGCTACGTAAACGCCAAATAATCGTTTCCCCTTCGCGATTACCTACCTTTAATCGGGCCAAGCGCGCGTCTGTCACGCAGATGTCGATTAAGTAAATACGAGGAAAGGAGAGTTTGCGGAAAGAGAATTCGTTCTACTTGCAATTAGATGGCAAATCGAGGCGAAGGATTGGCGCTAGATCGGCCACGACGCCCGATTTTCGTCCATCCCTTCTCCCCCTTTTCTTTTTTTTTTTTTTTTTTTTGTTTCCTTTTTTTCTTCTTTTTTCGCTTCTGATCGTAGCACTTTTGGGGTCTCGTCTCTTCCGCTCGTTAGGCGTAGAGTCGGGGCTTATGCTAATTTTAAGTAGTCGCTCCAGTCGATTCTTTGCTAAAGCTATTAGGCGATCATCTCGGATAATCCCGCGATTCTGGGTTTACTCGGGACACGACTTTTCTAAGTTTTCTTCCTCCGCGCGGCTCACGGACACCGTCGAAAGCCGGCTGGCGTCGTTCGAGTTCGCGTGCTCGTGTTTTTTTCCATCCATCGAGCGCACGTATATTTGCGCTGGGTCGGCGGTGAATGGGGTTAGACCGGGGATTACGCGTCACCAGGATATACGAACGGGTTCGGCCAAGACGCGTTAAAGACGCGTTTCGGTGGAAAACGTACGACGCGCGATCGCCAACCAACGCCAAACGGCGAACGACTCTCGAAGAGACGAGTTTGTCTCGGCTTGGCTCGTTTCCCATTTAACGAACGAAAACGATGCGGCAACCGGTTGTTGTGAACGTAAACGTGCGAACGGAGAAGATTTCATCGGCGTCCGACTAATGGCCGCGTTTTAATCTCTACCCAAAACGATCGTGCTTTTCGAGTAATTTAACGGTAATAGAGATACAAGGGTAGCTCGATTCCCCGTCTCCGCGTTGGACGAGCGGTCAGGTGCGTCGAGGTCCCTCGAGACGCGCCTCCGGAGGATGCACCTGTCCTCGTCCAGGTTGCCTTTCGTTCCTTCGTTTTACAGAACGCACGGTTCTATCGTTCATCTATCAAATTGGCCAGACATATAGATAAGAAAATAGGGGAACCAGCGAGAAGGCATCCGTGACGGAACACCCCGGTTGTTATTTGGTCAACGTCACCCCGTCGTCTCGCTCTAAATTCCCTCGGCCGCTCGCGTCTCACCAATCTCACCTGCTCGCCACGCTAAATGACCACTCTCTCCGATGCCACAGAGCTATCGTTGCCATCGTGATATTTCTCTCCCTCTATCTCTCCCTCTTTTCTTCTCTCTTTCTACGTCGACTTATCGTAAAGGCACGTCGTTAACGACTTTTTATTCCCTCGCGTTTCTCTTTCACCCCTCGACGTGTTCCTTTGATCTTGCGGATAATGTGGCACGGTGGTGTTGCGCGATTCTCGGATAACTGACAAAAATACCGCGTACTTTTATTAACTTTCAACGCGGCTACGTTCGACGTTTTCCATCTTTCTTCTTTCTCTTTAGATCTTTATCGATCATCCGATCGGGAAATCGAATCGTCCATCGTCGAATCGATCGCGCGACGATTAACACGTAACGGTCGGTCGCTCGATCGTTCTCACCGTGAAACGCAAACAAGATTTAGACGAATAAAGACGTCGCGATACGTCCTCCAATAGATGCGAGGAAACAGTTATAAAAGTTGGCCGCGCGATATTCAAATAAGCGAAGAAACTTCAAGCGGAATGACGCTCTCGAGTAATCCGATTTTTAAGTCTCGCAACCTTTCTTCCGTCGTGAGATTCGACGGTAAGCGTGCATATAAATTACGTTATAAACTGTCGCGAGCTCTCGCAAAGTTTAACCGCGAGTATCTCTTCGTTTGAGAACGACGCGTTCAACGAGCACGACGATACCTCGTGCGCCCGATCCTTCCACGATTCTTTCAATGATTCGACCGGCTCGTTCTCATCGCAGTTCGTAACGCGGTTTAACGCGTCCTCGATATTTCTCGCGAATCGAAGAAGAACATAAAACGGGACTAGGCGCGAAAAACCAGACGAGAACGAACGAGTGGCTGGTGGTAACCGTGGATCGGAGTAGCAACGAGGACGCGCAACGTGGGATAATAACTTGATTACGCGGCAAGTTTTATCGAAAAATCATAAAGCAATTAATAACGTTCATTAGAGACGAGAGCTCGGTGGCGAGCAGGCGCGCGCGCGCGCGCACTCGCGCCCGTGCGATAGTAATTCCGTTTGATAGGTAATTAGACGAGGGAGCGGGTAATTGCGTTAATTGAGACCGAGACCAAGCGCGTTGGAACGTTGCGCAAAGCTTGGCTAGATATATGGAACCGTTCCGTTGTACACGCACGCCGTGGTCTCTCTAATCGCTCTAATCGCAGTTCTTCTTACTGGAAATAACGTAAAGTATGCCCAGACTCGTCTCCCGTCGCTCCTGCCTCGTAGCTCGTTCGTCTCTCTTAGACGTCGCCTCGTAGAAAATCGCCTTTCATGGACACGTCGACGTTTCGCAACGTTCCAAAGATCTCGTCGCTTGTCGCCGGCTTCTCGATCGTTCTTTTTCTTTTTTCCCACTCTTTTTTCTCCTTTTTTTTTCTCTTCTTTTTTTTCGAAAAAGTCACCCGGATCGTCGCTTCGGCGAAAACCAGCAGGATAGAATCCCTGAAGCGCGAGCCTCAAAATCGATCGAGTCGTTCTCCCTGGCGATTAATAGACGAAAATGGGAATCGCGTAGTCGAGAACGGATCTGTAGGTAGCGATCGGCCACGTTCCTTACAGGGAATCGACAACCGAGAATATCGCTCGTATGTACGCGCGAATGTACGCGTTCGACGATTTACGAAGAAGCCTGTGGGAATTTCACGCGTTTTCCAAGACGCGCGGTTTTCTAGGACTCGATACGTTTTTCACGATAGGATGGATCTTAACGATCTCGGATCGAACGACCGTTTACGTGGCAAACGCGCGTCCCTCGACGCGATCCAAACCACTCGTCGCTGGAATTCTCGCCATCCAAATGTCCTCGGTCATCCAGTCCTCGAAATCGTGCCTCGTGTTCCTGGTGACGCTAACTTTGCGAAAACTTTCTTCGTTTTCTATATACACGTATAAGGAACGAAGCAACGCTTGCGACGCGTAGACACTTCCAACGACGAACATCCTGAACATCTGCCGGGATCTAGCGTTCTTCGTATCTTTCTCTATCGTTCGTTTCTTTTCTTTCTCTTCTCTTTTTTCTTTTTTCTTTTTTTTTTTTTTTTTTTTTTTTTTACTCACAAGAGAACGTCGCGCAATAAAGCCGCTACCATCGGCATAATGCGGCCGTAAGCCCTTCCGATATTTGCCATTTTATGTAACGTCTACTTACGCGGCGGAGCTCATATTAAAGTCAAGCAAGAAATACGGAGAGCCACGCCTGTACGTACGTACGTATCGCCGTCACCGACGACCGAAATTACCCAGAAAACCCCTTTTCCTCGTCCGTAGTTTCGACGTTTAGTTATCCGATCGTTCGTGATCCGACAGTGATCTTACGACGATTAAAGGTTAAAGATCGATCGACGACGCGGTATCGAACGAACGACGTTCGATCGTCCACGTAGAAAAGAAGAGGGAGAGGAAAGAAAAGATTGGACGGAGTTGATGAAGAAGATTAAACCGACTAAGCAAAAGTCACCGAGTCGGATATCGTTCGTGCGTCGCGTCGTTAAGCTTAATTATGCGTAAAACGATACGTGCAAACGCCCGTACGTTTGTGTTCGATTCTTCCGCGCGTGGGTTTGTTCGCGAACCGGGAACAAACGTGATTCCGTGTGAATCTAGCGGCGCGATCGAGAATACGATCGTGAATACGATCGAGTTAAGACGTAAACGCAGGCTGCGCCGGGAGAATGCCGGTCGCGCGAGCAAACGCGAGTTATACGCGATAGTTTATGGGAAGAAAAAACGGCAACAGCCAGACAGAAACGCGGGGCTTTATGTAATACGGCCGTTATTGAAGACACGAACTACATATCGTGCATTCGCGTTGCGCTCATGCTCGCGCGATATACCGCACTTCCCGTCGTCTGGCGAGAGAAAGAAGAGAGACAAGTATCCAATTAAAGGCAAGGTAGAATACTTTTGCGCTATCTTATATCGAACCGTGAGATGTATCGACGAAAACGGCCAAGAAACTCGCGTTTAACATAACCAGAATCGTTATGACTCAATCTGGCCGTAATTGGCGATATCGGGGATGCATATCGTCGTGACACACAGCCGACAAATTCGAGGAAGCCCGATAATCTCGAGAGCGTGCTCTATTATTAATATTAAACTATCTGATCGACCGATCGGGAATACATTTACATTCATAAAAGAAGCCGGCGTTACAAGGGGACAAGGTTATCCGCGCCATTATTCCCGCTGATCCGCCACGAAACCATTCCGCCTTGTTCCCGAAGACGCGTTAATTGAAAGATCCGTCGATTAATTAGCACGCGAATGGACGACGACGATTATGGAACCGTTAACGTTGCTGCACGCTTTTCACCGATGGACGCGACACGCTGGCTCGTATGCGACCAACAGACGACATGGAAATGAGAAAAAGACCGAACGGTATTTGACGCGCGGCCTTTCGGCCACTGTTAACTTCGTAATCGCGTACATGGCTATCAATTACCCGAGCTGCGCTATTATTGCAATTATTCGCATGAATATGAATACGATATATACGTAGGAAACGCGGTGGTACCCGTGGCTCTCACGGAACAATTTGTTTCCGACCCGCTAATTCGTGGAACAACGCCCATGTCGTTGAACAAATAATATCTCGAGTAAGGAACCAAGTTTCGCGATATTCCGCTCCGATGACTTTTGAATAATACAACGCGATAACTGTCCACCGTTGCACGAGCGTTCGTTCTCGTTCTCGTTCTCGTGCTCGCAGTTTCCGAGCATTACCGGCTACACGACGATATCGAAACGCGATCCAAGATAAAAGTCGCTGCCTCGTACGGCGATCGGCGAAACGGCCAACACGGCCAACAATTTCGGAAAACAAGGTAACCCGTTATACGCGGTTCGGGTGTGGCCCTGACGACGGGTCGCGTCGGTCCGGAAAGAAGAAGAATCGCATCGGAAACGAAAGTCTCTGCGGAGATCCGTCCCGGCCACGTACTTGTATATCCTGCCGTGTGTGCATTAATTTTGCACCGTTGTCACCGGCAGGTACATGCGTATTCATGAGACACAGCGAGGCTTATAAACGTCGGGCTATTAGCGATACGATTAAAATGTGCATTTCTCGGCGTTGTTTTAAACGCAACCCCGGCCCAGGAGCCTCGAACCGTAACTCTGCCAGTAGCCCCGACGCAAAGCCGCGTGTATAGTACGGGCCGCGCCTATTTCACCTACGCTCGCAATGTTTTATTTCCCTATTCCGCTTCCCTGCTTTATCTACCGGAAGAAATAATAATCCGTTTCGTTCCTGGCCCCGCTTTAATTCTCGCTCTGTCTTGCCAATTAATTCCGCTTTTTACCATTTTACACGGCACGCCGCGTCCACCGAGTTTCACCGTATACCCATCCTCGTCGGCCTCGGCTAACGATAAGAGATGCTCGATATCCGCTAATCTTCCGGTGATTACGAACGCTTTCCTTTAGGACGTAGAAAGGAAGAGAGAGAGAGAGAGAGAGAGAGAAAACGGTCGTCGCGTTTACAAGAACGCAACAGCGAGTAACGTTGGACAGCAATCGAGCGACGTCCCAATATCTTCGACGAAATAAGATTAAAAAAGGAAGCGGAGGAACGAGCGAACGTTCGAGCGTTACGCGTATGGGTAAACTGGGCTGAAAAAAGAGCGAAACGACTCTACCGGATACTGGACAGAGTTTGGCGTACATATCCGACAGCGTACTCGTGCAACTGCACCGCGGACACGGAGAAAACCCGGCCCCCTGTCCGCATCGTTGCAAAACGGACGCATTTAGGATGCAGCTGCGAGTTCGTTAGAGCGTCTAACGCGCGTGTGCGAGCCCCAATTGTTTATGCGCGCTGGATGTAGCCACGGAGCGCACATACGCGTATCAGAGAGCGATGAATATGCATACCTTAATTCGCGGGGCTAATTGAATAATTTGTAAAACGCGGCAACCCGGCCCGGGCCACGACCTTTTTGCATTCCCCGCTACTCGCCGCCCGTGTACCATCGTGGCCACCGAGCCACCGCCGCGCCGCCGGCAACCACCAAACGCCGTCCAAGCAGAATGATATCCTTACCGATCCGAACGCTTCACCTGGTATGGATAGCTCGCCTAAAATGCGGTTTGGCACCCGTCGGTGCTTCGGGAACGCGACACCCTCGACACCCTTCGGCCCCCTTTCCACATTGGCAACGCGTGTCCCACCTCGAACCCAATGCCGATTCTATTTGTCAGGAAACTCGTTCCCTTTTCTTTCTCTCGTCCGCGCGTGTCTCGTCCTTCGACCGTTCGCCCCCTTTTTATCAACCGCTGGACCAGCCACGAAATACAAACGCGCGCGCTGCTTTCCTAGACATCCGAGCTGATCGAGCTCTTAGACGAAGAAGAGATACTGTTAATCCGCGATTAACCGATGGATGATAGGAGATGTAGGAAAGTGTCCCCTGGTAGCGCAAAACAGAGGAGGAGAACGCACGCGGGGGGAAGAAGGGAGAGGGCCGAGAGCGAGATGGAGCGGTTCGTGGGCCTATTCCCCCTGTTAGCTGATGAATGGGCCCAAGGCTCCTCCTTACTTATGCGATGCGTGCCCCCGACGGCATACATCACTGCCAGCTAACGTTTTTACGGGGCACGATGCGAACAAGAATATGATTACGCGCGTTAACATTCTTGGAATATCGTTGGTCCGCGGTCGTTCCGTCCAAGGATCCGTCGGCCATTCGTCTTTTCCAGAAGGAGGTATAGCAGGCCGGCGGCGTGCGGCGCGTATCGCTCGATGGTTCGATTTCGCGCAACGAAACGCGCGTGAATTACGCGCATCGTCGGATAACTCGCCTAGATTCCTCCCACGACTTTATTACGCGTGAAATTGGCGGACGATCGCGCGGCAAGCCGACGAGCCAGCGTTTCAGACTCGAGCAGCGAACGCATAAATTTCGTAATTAACTGGCAATTATGATAATCGGACGACGGGCGAGGGTAGCGTGTACTCCTTCCTCGTTCCAACCGGATCGTTGATTATCGCCCGATCTCCGCCGTCTCGTATAAATCTCTCCAGGTAACGGCGCGATTTTCCGACCGAGCTTGCCGAGAAAACCTGCCGGCTGCCAACCTGCGGTGGATCCCTCGATACGGTTCGTGCTCGACCGTAATGGCAGAGCGTACGGCGAGGAAATCAGTTGTCGTACGATCGACGATTTAACGGCAAAGGCCTAGAAACAGGAATATCCAAAGTTGGCTGACGTCGTAGGGATTCTCGGCGGAGTGGCAAAGGCCCGGCGAACGAACGATTCCCTCCGGTTCTCCGTTTCTCTCTCCCTCCCGTTTCGGTCTGGCCGCGTCGCGCGCTCGTTCCCCGATGGAGAGAGACGCGCGCGAACCTGCCAGAGGTCCTTTGATCCTCGGCATTCGGTGTCGGCAAACAGGAACTCCACTGGTGAACGCAGCCACCGCGCTTTAATACCTCATGCAAATTTCAGGAAAAGGGCGCCCCACACGACCCTCCCACCCTCCTCCATCCTCCTCGTCCTTCTCGCTTTCCTTCGTCTCATCCTCCTCGAGCTCGGTGATAGCCCGCTATATTGCTTTTCGAACAAATCGTTATCCGGTTCGTACGCTTTGCCTCTCCATATCGGCAAGTCGACTACCGAGCAAATTTCAAATTTACTCCTCCATCGGCCTGCAAAAACCAGAAAGCTCAAAGCCTCCGTACCACTCCTGTCCTATCAGTTTCCTCGAGCTTCCCCCTACGGATCGTTCCACGGCTATAGCGATCGTAACAGTACGTCTCCTTGTTTCCGTCGCGTTCTAGGCCATACGCCATTCCATTTCTAACCTCGTCCCTTTTAGTTACCCTCCTCCGGCGACATTGTTTTTTCACCTACCTCCGCGTGTCTCTCCCTATCCCTCCCTTCCTCCCTCCCGCCCTTCAGAAACGTACGTTCGCCGATCCTTTTCCTCTTTCTTCTTCTCCGCTTCTTCCGCGCCGTAGTTTACACCGGCCGATATACATACAATGCGGTGCAGAGCAATGCCAGATCAAACGTACGTAGGTGCGACCAAGCGTTGTTTTTTCCTTTCTTTTCTTTCTTTCTTTCTTTCCTTCGTGGGCCACGAAGGATCCCGTTCCACCCTGAAGAATTTATTCTCGGTGAATTACAGGTTCCTCGGAGCAACTCGTCACCGTGGCCAACGCCGTAGCGTTATCGTTTCTGTGCAACGGTCGTAAGTGCATCGTTGGTGCAAATGCGAAGCACGCTCGATCGTCACCGTACGCTCCGAAACCCCGTGCATCCCGCTTCTCACGAGCCTACTTAATTGTCCTGGACTTCGTGGGGCCGAATCGTTGCACGCGCGCCTTAACAATGCAAATTATAGCGCCGAAGCGTATGACGAGTTGGAAAGTACGCGCGAGAATCGTCCGAGAGTATCAATTATCGGAACGAGGGGACACGAGCTCGAACCGCTGGCTTGGACACGCTGAAACAAGCAAAATTATCTCTCGCGTGGACAAGTTTTATTTCTGAAATCAAAGTTATCGATCGATCGCGCGATCACAGCGTATCCTCATTTGGAGAGCGATAATTTCGCAGACGCGTGGCCCTCGGCGGTTTTCGAGGTTTCGTGGTTTGGAAAGTGTCCATTGGCGTACTGTATGGCTGGCTATATCGGTATATTTGTCCACGCACTCATGCCCCAAAGCCGTTCGTTCCAACCAACGAACCGCGTAATCCTTGACGAGAGAACCTCGTCAATCACGGCCTCGATGCGCTAGACGAATCGATAGGTACGAATTTATCTGTGGCTACTCCCGCGGACGCTTTCATCGTTGATTCGCTCTCGTTGGGATCACGAAGTCGATGAATCGAGCACGTTTTCGACATCGAACGCTCTTGTGTTCCGACCGATCGTTCGTTCCCACGATTTCGCGTATCGACGCAAAAAAAAAAAGAAAAAAAAAAAGAAAAAATGAGAGAGAAGAACGAAAATCGCCAGGAAAAGACCGTAGAAGTTGGACTATCGGTTGCTTTCGTACGGTGACACGAAGGATCGACGCGAATCGTTTCGCGTAATTCGTTTTGCGACCGCCCTGCCGTGAGACGCGCGGAAAAAGTCGAGAGTGACTTCTATCCGATCCGGACGAATCCATGTTTATCAATCACCTTGAGAGATTAAAAGATAGAGTCGGAGTGGTTGGAAACGGCACGACTGGTTTACGCGGGGCTTGCGATCAATCGCGTTTCGTAAAGTGACGCAACGAAGAGGACGAAATCCGCGCGATGGAAATCCGTGGAAAACGATTTGCCCGGCAAAAGGAGGACTCTGGCCATCTCCTCTGGCAAAGGAATCTCCGTGGAGGTGGTCCGTGAACCAAGGTGGGTACCAGAAGGGTACCGAAGGACGTCGGAGGAAGCATGGAGTCCTCGGTTGGGCGCGGGTAACTTTTTTACACCGCGAAATGGCCCAGAGAATGTCATCCAATGAGGGTGAAGTAAAGGGAAAACAAGTAAAATAATGATAAAAGGCGGAGCCCGCGGCGTGATTTGATTGGTCGAGATATCGCCGGCGTTCGAGTCAACCCGCGAAGAAGAGGGGGTTGTCCTCTCCTTTCTCTCTCCTCGTCTTTCTCTCTGACCCTGTCTCTCTCGATTTCTCGTTCCTCCTCTTCGCTTCTCTCCGCCACACACCTTCGTCCCCGCTTTTCTCTCTCCCTCGATCCTATTCTCGTCTCCTTTATGTCCGTCTCGTTTCGACCGCTACGCGCTCTCTCTCTCTCTCTCTCTCTCTCTCTCTCTCTCTCTTTCTCTCGTGCGCACACAACACACACACACACATACACTACATTGGCTTACTTTATTCTCCATTCTCTGTCGGTCCATGCTCCGTGATCGTGTCCTGACTCTGGCAGAACCATCGGTTCTCCCTCCTCCCCTTTCTATCCTCCTTCAACTTCTTTTCTTCTTCTTCGCTTCAGCGTCTTCTTTCTCTGCGCTCTACTACGTCATCGTCATCACCGTCGTCGTCGTCGTCGTCGTCGTCGTCGTCGTTGTCTTTCTTCTAGGCCCTGTCTCTTTACTCGCAAAGATACACTTTAGTCGATAGAAACGGTGACAACGAGGGTACTCGATCTGCGCGTGAAATATATATTTCAAACGATCGCGATAAATCTCGAAAAACTGGATATCGACGCGTGTAATTTTTTTCCTGGCCAAGTGCTGTTCGGCCAAGATGACTCGGCGAATCTCGTTTAACAGAAATATCGTGCATCGATGATAGCAGAGAGAGGAAAGAGTAACTCGTTGCGGAACCATATGCGGGAAGCATAGGTCAAAGAGATGATTAGCGTAGCGAAAATTCGGAGGCCGTCACGTGTTGCGAGGGGCGGTTTCGTGGCGGAAAAGTATATTGACTCGTGATACGCCATCTGTGCGAAGGAGGCACCCTCTCGTCGGCATTATTGGCAAAATTAATAAGCCCCGTGATCGCGGTAGGTCGAAATGGGAAGTGGTTAATTCTGGCTTTACCCATGGACCCGATGTTGGCGGATTAGAAACCTTTCCAAACGAATGGAAATTGTTTGCTCGACGAGAAGCAACACGCCGAGGGGTTGCCGCGTCTCCAACTTGCTACGCGCGTATCCTAAAGAAGCATCGGTGATAAATTATCGCTGTCTGCCGCTGAATTCAGTTGCCGTAATCTCCAATACTCATTATGGCGCATTAAACCGAACAAGTTCTCCAAATAAGCGTCCAAGGTTTACCGATTAATCGCTGCCGATAATTTGTCGTACGCTGATTTATCACCGCTCTATCCGTGCTCGATTCTCTCGTTCTCGTTAGATTCGACTTCTTTTTTCCTTCAGGTAACGAGATAAAAAGATCCACGGTACACGTGCTCGTTTACGAATACGTCCTTCCGACATCCCGTCTTGGATTACACGATATAATAATTATTAAGAACACGATCGTCCACGGCGAAACCGATAATGTTCCAGATCCGATCTATTTCAGCGACTGGACGACGTCTGAAAAACGGGTTTCCCGTGCTTCCAGCGCTCTCGGTGAACCGAGACGCGCGTGTCGTTGCAGGTCGAAACGGCTGGCGACGCGGTACCGAAAATTAACGCTACCGCGAATCAAGACGACAATGTGATTCATCAGTTAAATCCGCGTGCATAATCCTTTACACAGCGTCCGATCCCCGTCCACTAACGTAGATATCAACGTAGATGGGGACGACGAACGTAGCTACGGAGGAGAAGCGGGGTTGACGATGGTGGTTGGTTCTGTCAGCAGGGACTACGAATTATAATCACAGTTGTGGTTCGTGCGGCTACGGGGGTGGATCGAGGTGGACGATGGAAGAGGAGCGAGAGGAGGAGGAGGGCGACGACGACGACGACGTTCGTCCGCTCGAGGGGATGGAAAAGGGTGTATTTACCCAGCAACGGTATACACCGGCGCCACCCGACGACGGACCTAGATGGAAATCTGCGGCATTCAGAGGCACTGGGCAAGAAAATTGGCTGACAACATTTCGCACGGCCGTCGAATCGCCGATCCCGTCCCCTTCCTGGACAGGAGGCCGTGTTCACCGATATTTACGCCGGACGAACTCGACGCATCGTTCTAATCGTCCTGACAATTTATCCTTCCTTTCCTATGCGGGATGCACGAACCGCGGCATAAAATCGCGATCGGTCCGGTCGTAGCACGGAATCCGCTCGACGCAACGACGAGATGCCGGTTATTTCTTTACCCTTTCGGCGTTACAAAGCACCGAAATAACGTTCGATCTGAAGGGGATTTAACTTGGATCGAAACGGAGAAAAGCGTTTGTCGTGCTGAATGTGACAGAGACCCGTTAACGAGCAACGTCGCACGACTATATCGAATGGCCGCGTTTATTTCGGCAAAAGGCTTGGAGGCGTTTCCGACGAGAAGCCCTAATGATCGCCTCGTGCCGACAACCGGCGAATCCCGGCCAAATAAATCCGGCTTGATTGAATCATTGTTAAGCGAAACCGCGTTAAATACCCGTGAAATTAACCCAGACGATCCGTGCGCGGCACGCGATCACTGATTGGCTCCAGGGTATCGCCTTTAAAGTGCCATTAGAGGGCACCTCGTTCTCCGCTCCGAAACCATTGATTAATGACTTGTCTGCAACACCGAGCCACGTCTCTTACAACAAAATCTTCCGCTAACGTATCCTACGAACCATCGTCATCTTCTTGCACAGACGCCTCTCGACCCTTTTTCGTCTTCTTTTTCTCGAATTCCAGGAATTTCGCCGGGATTATACGAACGTCCGTGCAAACTTAATCGGTAAACAATTTATTGTTCCAATAAACGTCGGTCGGCGGCTCCAAGAGACGCACGAACCCACGGCAAACCTGTCGCATCCTTTTCATTTCGTTCGCGATAATTCCGTCTTTCAGCCAGCTCCGACACAGTCCGCGGTCGGACGTTAGGGCGATGGCGCGGACATATGGGAGCACCATGTGGTCACCACCGTGTCGGCGAAAGCGGAGAGAGAGAAAGAGTATAGAACCCCTGAGAGCAAGGCAACCGCAGGAGGCGATAGGGATATAGGCGACCACAGATTCAAACGGATCCGACGGCTAAACGCTCGCCGCAATTTGTAGCAATTTGTTAAGTAGCCGGCCAGAACATTACCTATATTGCGTTTACTCCCCTTGACCGGAAGATATACGGGGGCAAGTTCAGATTTATCGTTCTCGCTAACGGAACAGATCGGAGAAAAGAAGTCACGAGCCTGTGTGAGTCAGGATAAATTTGCCCGCGAGGCGATAAACGTTCGGCGTGTTGCGTAGGTCTTTGCAAATTCGCGGAAAGAACAGACCCATTCGTTACGAAAAGAGGCGGGACCATCGCGTTTGTCGAGCGAAAATAACTTGACCTCGTTCCAACGAGTCGACGCTTCGATGCGCGACTTTTCGTCGAGTCATCGCCGATGAAAAGCAAAAACGAGCTGCACGGAAAAAGCTACACGCGAGCGAGGAAAAAGGAATCCAGTGTAACGCAAAGATTCCGTGAAATCGAGGTTGGAGCTGGCAGACAATTTAAATCGTAGGTAAACGTCGAGGGGACTCGTTTTATCCCCGGCGACCTTATCGAAGTCTCTTCTCTTTCGGCGTAGAGAGGACTCCTCTTCTCTTGTCGGTGTTCGTGGACTCGTGCAAGAGGGCGAAGATTCGAGACGAGAGCGAAACGACTTTGGTCTTTCGTGGATGCTTTTAGTCGATGAGTTTCGCTTCCCTACATCCCGTTTCGCTTTCGTCTCGTTCTGTAGCATCGCTGTCCTGGCCTAACCCAGCTTTCTCATCCATATGTAACAGTCGCCTGGTATTAATGACAGGGGAAAAGAGACGGAGCACGACATGTTACCTTCTTTATCCTAGAAACTCTCTCTCTCTCTCTCTCTCTCTCCCTCCCTCTCTTCCTTCGTTTCATTCGCCAGTTACACGCTATTGCGGTTTTATCGTTGCCTTTTCATTATCTGATAAATATAATGGAATTATTTGTTTGCCGTTTGAACGCGGCCATTACGTCACGGTGCTCCGCGATTGCCAATAAGTTATTTAGAACGACCGCGCCTTTCGACGACACGAAATTCTTCGGCACATTGTCATCGCGATCGAGAACGACAACTTCTCGTTTAATAAATGGAACGCGGCCAATCTAGGCCAGAGTTTACCGTCCGCCGTCTACCAGCGTTTACCGTACGTTTCACTCGCCGTTTAAACGCTTCGTCTTTTTCGTCGTAATTCCTTTTAAAAAAATTTTACGCGAAACCGTTCCTTTCTTGTTTGTTGCAGAGGACGGACGAGGAGAGACAGAGAGAACTCGCGAGTCACGAAGGACGAGGAGTTCACGTCGTTCACGATGATCGTAAAGGTAAGAAAAAAAAAATGTTCGAAAGGTCGTTTTGCCAACAACAAAGTTACGTTCCAAGAGACGCCGAGTCTGATCGATTCTTATACGGATCCGATTACGTTCGGGTCTGTCTGGCTTGCAAAAAAAATTATCGACATCCGTTTATCGATCGATTTTCGTGGAAGTGCCATTCGTTGCCCCTTTTCGTTCCGATAATAACAACGTAACGGATGAATAAGTAAAAACCTAGGTTCGTGACGTAGTATCCGCCGGTGAGCGAACGAACGTGTAAACCAAGAACCGTGTTAAATAGAGACGAATGTCGAACGTAAAAGGGTACGATACGCGTGTCGATCGAACAACCATCTCGAAGAAACGACGAACCTCGACGAAAAGCATATCCGGCGTTCCTCTGTCGCTCTCCTAAGTGGCGTGCAAGTCTCGAATTCTCTGCGGGCTACGCCCGACGAACATCTGAATAGGATCGTCGGTCTCTACAAGCGACGCGAACATATGTCAGAATTAATCACAATGAGCGGCACAGGTTGAAGGTTGCGGAGAACGAGACCTCACCGACACCCAGGCAGTTTTTCAAACGTTCGTAAAGTGGTTGATAAAGAGACGGCAATCGGTTAGCCTTTTTAACCGAGGCGCGATGACGGCCACTTACCTGCAGCTCGGTGGCACTCGGACGACCGTCGACAATCACGTGAAAAGACCAGGAAGAGGATTCGGGAGGGGAATACTAGCGAGAACATACGCGCGTTTGTCCACCTCAATGCTGCTCATCCGTCGACATCAGTTACGGTCTCTTTTTCGAAGGAATTTTCTTTCTCGTGCGCGCTCCACCATCTTTTTTTCTCTCTCTCTCTTTTTCCTTTCCTTTCTTTTTCTCATTCTTTTTTTTTTTTTTTTTTTATGTCCTCTTTAGTCGACTGGCTATACACGAGACGATCGCACGGCGTACAATACTTTTGCGCGATTCACTCGCAATACACTTGCCGCTAGACGCCATTTGCCTGCAACTTTTCACTGGCAACTGGCATAAGGTTCCATTAACAGCTAAGTAGGATCGATTCGATTCGTGCCTCTGGTAAATGCTCCCAGTGCGGCAGTTAGCCCCCGTGTAAATTGTCTTCGTCCTCGCCCTCACTCCGTCTGTCTCTCGTCCGCTTTTTGCACGTGCGTTTAACCGTACAAATTACACGAACGTAGGACCCCATATCCCTGGATGCCAGGCCGAATGTTGCATGCCCCGCGGGTTGCTCGTCGACCAAGAGGAAAGGTGACGAGAACAGAGAAGCCGCGGGAGAGAGGAAGATCGAGTCAAGATTCGAACATGTGGCATCATTTGTTACGTGCAAAGCGGGGGATCCGCCTGTTGGTCCACGGGTTATCTAAGCTCGCTTAACACGTTCCGTACAGCGTGTGTTTTCGCCTGACTTTCGATCGAAGCTTGCATATATAATACGACGGATTCGTCACGCGTATTCCCTAGGAAAGAGATCCAGCGGCGACTCTCGATAAAAGTATCTGGCATTTAAAAACTCGTGACTTCGAAGCACCGATCGATCGATGTGTCCGAAATGTATCCCGATCGACGAACTGGCTGGCGCGACGATCAAACTTTAGGGGACAGGAAGGTGGAAGAGGCGAAAGATCGGCGGGGAGCGCGTGGCACAGACGCAGATACTCGATGGGGATCTCGGTTTCCGTGGACATATGGTCAGCCGTGGCTTGCCGTGACAAAAAAGCGCTACAGAAACGGCGACAGAAGTTGGGAGTGTCGGCGAGCGATATATCAGGGCTTAAACTGTCCCGTCGTAGCAGGCATGTCCTACCAGCGTGGTCCTCCGCACCCTGCCCGACTGACTGGATGGTCGACTGGTTAGCTGGTTCGCTGGTTTGCCGGTGCACGTATGGCATTGCGTTCAACAGGGGTGCTGGCATTAGTTAATAGGACCGCGCTGCTGCTTCAGGGAACGCGTTAATGCAAAAAGGAAAGAGAGGATCCTCTGTCCGCCGGATAAAAGGTTGCCGTCTAACCGAATGCGGTTTCCAATCTGTTGGGTTTTTACGCCTCGAGTCTAATGGGGAAGATTATCGGCCCGATTTCACCGATTCCAGGGGATATTTTTTCGCGCCACCTGATTCGCTTACACACGAGATTGTGCTTCTCTCCGGCGCTACGAACCGATCGCGCTAGATTCAATTACGCGATCGTGAGAAAGGGAAGAATCACGATCCGGAATAGCGAATAGACAGTCCCTTCTCCGGTGTCGTTGACGGAAGGCTATCCGCGAAATTTACTGAAAAATTTCCAACGAAGCGAGCGACCTTTAGGCCGAGGGACGCGTAAAGGCAAAGCTAATCAGAAGCCGAGTCCACTTCTTGTCGCCGGAGAAACTTCATTACGCATTCAGCTTGGCGCCGGGATTATCATATCCAGAGTCCTTTGACAAGGATCCCTCGATTCCCGGCTGGAAGGACTTGAAAAATATAAAACTCCAAGAATCTCGCCGCCTACGTCTACGGACCAGCTACCAGAAACGACAGACGACTTCCAGTTAGAAGAGCGAAACTCATCCTGGACGCGCAATGAATAAAAATCGTTTGAAGTATCGCTAGGTGCAAATTAACGCATAATCGTCAAACGTAATGAGAGACACCGTCGCCCTGACGTAAACGAGCCTGGTCCGTGAAATGTTTCTCTGCGACCCACTCAACGTCCTGCTTCGGGAAACTTTGATTATTTTTCTAATAACTTTGGTCTGCGAGTTGGCAACGTTCTGCCTCGACGTCGCAGCCGCTTCGAAAGTCCCTGATTCTTTCCACCTTATCTTGCTTCTCAACGATGCCGACCAATACCGATTCTCCATTGTCGCGCGTCCTAATTATTCGTGAAAATACGCGCAGGTACGTCTTCAAAATAACGAGGACACGAGGCCCGTTTAGACGATCGGAACGTGTCGATCCGACGCGATCGTCGACCGGTGTTCACCGAAGCGTAAATAACGGGCGAAGCGTTTGAAAACTTTTCGTAGCCGACGGCTTCGACGACCAGAGAAAGAAGCGGAGAAAGAGAGGTTGTTTTTTTCCACGGTGCTTACGCAACCCTTGCTCGATGCCGGAGCACGCGATATCAATTAATTCTGTCCGTATATATCTATATATATATCTATATATATATATATATATATATATATATCCGACGCGGAGAGGAATCGAGCATTGTGACCGAGCCGAGGACCGCTTTCTCGGTGACTAGGCTCGGCTACGCCTCGACCGACGGCCAGGCTCGTTTTCTCTCCTGACGGCACGTGCCGAACACAATGCCACCGAGTGACTGCCGTGCACGACTTCCAGCCATCGACGATCGACATGCTCTCGCGCCCTTTTCGCCTGCACGCCTCTCGCCCCCCCCCCCACCCTCCAACAGAAATACCAAAGACAAACAACGCCACCGATACCAAAAAGCATTTATTCCCGATTCCTTCCCTCTTCTTTCTCCTTCCCATTCTCTTTATCGGCCGTTTAACCGAATATCTTTTTTTGTCCCTTCGCCCGTTGACGAGGGATGGACCGTGGGCGGGTTTGTCCCACACGCTTCTCATCCATGTACCGTTGCCCGTTTTTATTGCCCCTGGAAATTAACGAGACGGCGAGTATACCCAGGGATACGCGCAAACCTTGTCTTTTAAATCGATCTCGGAGAACGCGAGGGATGTTTTTGATGCAATGGCTCGCACGAACCTTCGGCTCCAGTTTTCCTGCGGTTCTTGCAGGATTCCAGGATTCGCGGATTTTTAATGCGTCGAATACTCATCAATTTCTTCTCCCGACAAAAGACGGCCACCGTCTAACGAACGATCGCCTTGTTTGGTCGTCGTCGAAAGAAAGGAGGGAGAGTTCCATCTGCATTCTACTCGCCGAGAAGGCTTTCCTCTATGCCGAACCACCGGCAAAACGACTCGGCGTGTATGTATTTGGAGAAACAAAGTCCGTATCGTATTTGGGAACAAGGGGGGATCCATTAGCGATTTACATCGGTCGTCCGTTCGATTCCGAGCAAAATCATCGTCGCTCGTTCGTCACGTTTGGTCAAGCCGTCGGGGCAGTGATTTGCGGTTCCTATGATCGAGAACGAAGTCTCTCGTTCCTTCTCCCTCCGAAACGGAAACAGAAGGGGGCTGAAGTGATTCGGAGACGAATCGACGAGTCGATCACGCGTGAACCCATGTTCATCGCGAGCAAGTATCGCGATGATGAATCGGCCAGTCCAAGTTTACACGAAGCGGAGCCGAAAAGCTCGTGCGTCGTTCGCGATACATCTGCCGCTGGACTGGAAAAACCGCAAAGGAATCTTCCGTTGGGAAAAACCGAAGGCGTGGCTGATGGATGAAGATCGATGACGTGTACGCGGCGCATCGTGCACCATATCGCGCGTCCTTGCCTCCGACCTATTCCTTCGGCTCCTCGCAATGTCATCACGCCTCATATCCTCCCCCGTCGACTTAATATCTTTCGACACGTGCAAGGGTCCCGCATGCAGCACGCGCCAGGTGCTTTTCTTACAATTTTCAGTGGCTGCGCGCTCGTTTAAATGTTCGTTCCAACTTATTTTTACGACGGCGCACGGAACGAAGAGAACTAAGAGCTACGAGTCTTCGGAATCTTCCAACAGCCGGCCTATCGATAGAAGACACGCGAGTTCGTGTGAAAAAGACGCATAAATTGCCAAAGTTTCCGGTGAAACGGAAGAAACTACCCGAGGGAATGCCGGCCTCGAAGCGGCGAAAACAAGCGAGTTGGCCGGGAGAATCAAGTTGTCTTTCCTTTCTTCCGTATGCTTTCGTTCGAGTTCTTCGATGAACTACGGTTTTACCGACTTTGAATCCATTCGACCAACTGCGATCATCAAGCTGTTTCTGCCAAACTTTCCGCCTCGTATTTCATTGTTTTTATCTTCGATCGACGCGTTATAGTAGAAAGAAAGAAGGACACGTGAGAATTTCGCGCATCATCCTTCGATATTGTTTGACCCTTGCTTCTTCCCTTCCTCCCTCCCCCTCCCCCCTAAATAATCGGTCTTTTGTGCTCAATTCTCCAGCGAGTACGGCATGGTAGAACGTTCCCGGGAATCGACGATCGAAAGGATCTAAATCCACGATGAGATCCCAACGTTTAGGTCGAGGAAGCTGTCAAGGCACGATTATTGATGACGCGCATTGATGACCGTCGTGAAAGAGCGCTGACCGCTGTCTTTAGCGCTGGCAGCGCTCGCTAACGCGAACATAATGCCGGGTTTTTCCCTCATAAGGGAGTCCAACAATACGATTTTCATTTTCGAGCGAAGGGTAAACCTCCATCCCTCGTTTCTTTCTCCTTTTCAACCCGTCTCTCTCTTTATCTTTCACCTCTCTCTTCGCCTCTCTCCGATGCCAGGGTTCACCGTATCACCGAAACACGTTCGTCGATGAAGCGTCGTCGTCGTTGTCGTCGTCGTCGTCGTCGTCGTCGTCGTCGTCGTCGTCGTCGTCGTCGTCGTCGTCGTCGTCGTCGTCGTCGTCGTCGTCGTCGTCGTCGTCGTCGTCGTCGTCCTCGGTCTTCTCGACGTAGTCGTCGCGGTTGTCGTCCTGCGAACACATCGGAGGTAATGGCGTGTGCCCTTTCGAAAGCCCTCCGTTCCAGACGATTTTACCCCGCATCCACGTTATTTATCACTTTCCAGTGAAGTTTCGAGACTTTTCTCGACACCCTTCTCCAAGATCCGTCGCTAGAACACTGGGGAGGAAACGAGCTGTGCACGTTTATCTATCATAAAGCTGATCCCGCGTTAAGAACAGTCTTCCGGTCAATTGTGTTCGACATCACCGTAATTAAGCTTGACACGAATTACATCGACACCCGAGAAAACGTTACACAAGGATGAATCTTGTGATTGATGTTCGTTGACATTCCGAAGGCTAAGCTAGAACCTGGCGCCAACTCTTCACTCATTTCTTCGCTACCAACCAAGTACGTAGTACGTAACTGTGAAACGAACGGTCCTTTTAAGAGCTAATCGTGACTCCTTGCGTTCTACAGACGTAGCGTTCTTGACATTCGAAAGAAACGAAGGAAAGGAAGTCGATAGAAACGATACGCGCTACTCTCCGCTAGGTAATTGTTCTACTACTTGTCCAAGCTGAAAAGCGAATGAGACGGTTTGCCGTGAAACGTCAGCGGGGAAAGGACGAGCCGATATTCATGAGGCGCGAGGGTGAAGCATAAAAAAAAAAAGGTTGATGCGGATCCCGTTAGCATGGAATCGGTTGGTCATTGAAACGGGTACGGGCAAACAAAGCTGACGCGAGGATCGCGCACGTGTGTTTGCCGGTACCCGCGGTGCCCTGCGAGAGGTCTACACAGAACGGAACGGAACGACAGGCAGAGTCTCGAGGAGGAGAAGGTTTCGGTATCAAACGTAATAGGAAGAGCTTCTCCGGCTCGTGGTTCATAGGCAGTTCCGAAGGGAATAGGCTGACCCGTTGCGCAAATCCGTAAAGGGGAGTCCGCGACTACGGAAGGGATCAGGCTGCCACGTGACAAGCGTGTTTGCTGGGTACACATAGCTCGGTGTTTGGTACACACGGCCTTGGAAGGCACAATGCTCGATGGGCTCCACCAAAACAGCGACGCGACGCCGGCATAAGCGATATTTGTGTCAGCATAAAGGACCCCCTAAAGCCGTGTTAAAAGAACAACGATCCCCACCACTTTGCTCCTCTCTCGCTTCCTCTCGCTTCCTCTCGCTTTGCTTCTCCTTGTCCGTCAAGCGTGTCACCGTACTGGCAATAGTGAACCCGGAACAAAGGTGACGCTCCTTTTTGCACTTAATAGCGCATAGTAAAGTCTATGACACGGGTCAAACGCTCGACGCCGCGAGACGTTTGAAAACGCTTCTTCGTCAAATCATCTTCCAGACTAACTCGATGCTCGAGTCTACGCAATAGGAAAAGACGCGTTCCACTTTGCTTTGTTAGTAATCAGCGTGAACGTTTCTGGATCGATCGATCGACTGTGATTTATCGGCTCTTTGATCCTGTTCCCCTTATTTGTTTATATTCTGTACCGACGTACCTGGAGAATTCTACAACCTCTCAGCGTTTGCATATACAAGCTAATCGCTTTCTCGCAAACATTCCGTGTTCCCCTTCCTTCAGCCTTCGAGCTGTTCTATTCTCCTTTTCCTTCCTTCGCCTCCCCCCCCCCTCCAGACATCCTATTTACGCGTATCGCGGCGTTTCTCACCTCTGTTCCAAATTGTTGCATCCTCGATAACTACTATTATTCGGCGAGGAATATCATTCTGGCAGAATGGAGTCGGAAAATATTATTCGGCCGTCAAGAACGAGTATAAACGCAATCGGATTAACTGCCAAACGTAGAGAGATGTCGACGGTAGCGGCAGCGTAGGATTAATTGGTATAGATAGTCGGGCTAGCGGAAGACTATGACGGCTTAACTAGAGTGCGCCAGCTCCCACGGAGATCGGACACCAGACAATCCTTCCTGGCCGTGGTAGACTTATACACCGATGCAAAACCAGATAGTTTGGACTTACACAGTTGCTTGCATACCACCGATAAAAATAATAACGGCAGGTATGACATGTTTATTGCTGCTAATTTTAAAACTCGCAAGTTTCTTATCTCTGCCGTGTAAAGTTGCGCAAAGTTGGCAGGCATTTTATAGATGTTATCTCGCGCTTAACTCGTTAAGTCGTCTGATGGAAATTAACGGAGGTCGTATTACCGTATTAGTGAAAAAAAAAAATAGAACAAAGCGGCTGTTTGTTTTCTTCGATTATCTAGAACGTTGTATTTCGTTGTCTTATCGCGAAACTCCCGTTGCGTTGAAATATCTTTAACGACGAATGGCAAAAGAAAACAATAATTAAAAAAAAAAAAGAAAAAATAGAAGGAACGAAGGATACAGTTTTGGCGATGAATTGAAAAGATGGTGGACGCGTTTTTTTGCGACGAAGAAAACAATTAAAAGCGTGTTTTGGCGGAGTTCGACGCGGAGAGCAAAGAAGGATTCGATGGTCCTCGACTTCCGTGCGAAAACGCAGCTGAAAAAAATCCGCTTTCAACGAGCCGGAACCCAAAGAGCGTGCCCCGCGAGGATTTTCAGCTAAACGACCGTTGGCTAATGTTCGCCGACGACGAAACCTCTTGCACCCGGTTTTCTACACCGACGACAGTCGCATTAGCCACAGGACGAGGTTACAATGGACCCCTCTGTTTTTCACGCTCCATCAGGACGCCAGGGGGGAGGGTGGATGCGCGAGGGGGCCACCAACCCCCTCGTTCTCTAGGCCAAAACCCCCTACTTAGCGGAGAAGATTTGTGAATCAGACTGTCGCGTGCGAAACAAGCAAAAAAGTTGACGAATCACGAAATCGAATATAAATGTTCGCTCGGCTCGCTGTCTCGGTCTTCTGGTCGAGAAACAGCAAGTTCCATTTAAAAGTAATCGCGTTTCTTCGCTGACACGTTCCGAACAATTGCGTGCGATCCCACGCGAATAACCATCGGAAATAACAAGATTCGCTACCAAGATATCTACGTATAGTTACAGTTTCGTGTCAAACATTTCGTGCTGCGTATCGAAAGAAAAATTCTTCTAAAGTCAAAGAAATATTCGTCGTACAGGCTGGTTTTGCACCGTCGGTGTCACGCTAAATCTCCGGTGCATTGTTCGCGCCCCCTCTAACCGTCACGATTTTCCATTGGCACCCCTCGAAATCCAGGCGTACAGTCAACCTCCACCCCTTAGTTCTTACTAGCCCCGTCCCCGCGCGTTCGTCAACTTCACCCTCGGCTTTCGTGATCACCGCGCAACGAATATATCCGTCCAATCGAGTGGTACGACAGTTAGCATTCGACCGGCTACACACCCCGCCAGAACACGTCGGTATCTCGCTCGTCATCCTCCTACGTTTCTCCTCCCCATCTTTCTCCTGCTTTCTTCCTGCTGTCCAACGCCGTAATAGACGCTAGATGACTACTGGAAACGCTCGAGATTTCGGAAAGCGTATAGAACCGCCCGGTGGTTAAAATCGCGCTCGATGTTACGAAAGATAAATTGGCGTTCGTTAAAGGCGGAGAAATCGCTTTCGCCAATGCAACTGGCTTCCACGTGATATTTTACGTGTCCGAGATATAATCGACGATCCCCGCCGATTGGCGTGATTAACGAGAACGATTAATAATTAAGATCCACGAAGCGGGCTCCCTAGAAAGCCGCGGGCTTCTCTCTCTCGCTCCGTACCGCCGGGAACACCGGGTAATGGCAATTTACGCGTCCCATGGGACCAGATAACTTCATATCTTCCCGGTAATCATTTATTCTCTCAATGGGCATGATATTACCAAATTGAATTAGATAAGCGGCCACATGTATCTTTCGCGTACGTGTTGCCGCCCGGAAGAACTCGTCGGGACACACGCGCGTTGCTATTTTGTTTGTCTCTCAGGCGTTTAGACGATGTCCTGGACATCATTCCCCGTTGAAATTCGCGGTTAATGAATAAATACACCTTCGAACCTCGGTACAGACGATCGACAACTCCGCGCCGTGTTCCCCGCGTAATTGATTCTTCGTCGCTGGATGCACATCGGTTAACGTCGACGATGAGGACGCGAGAGACGATCGACAACGCGCGTGTAGAGATCGGCTATCTCGTAAAGAGCCCCGACACGTTGGAGAGAGAAAGAAAAGAGCCACGGGAATGGATCGGGATTTTCGTTCGAAAGAAATCGCATCGGTTCTGCTCGTCCACGCAGCCGACGACTCTTCATCATCGCTGACAGATTACGCGTCGATTAGTCATCTAAAGAGAATCGGGAAACGTTTCAACGCCTGCCTGCGATAGACGCGCGTTTCGTTGTAACGCGTCGAGAGAGAGAGAGAGAGAGAGAGAGAGGCGAACTGACGCACAATCGTTTGATTCGATTCGAATGGAACAATGGTCTACCTGTCCACCTAGTTCGTTGAATGGCCACTTTGCTGCGCAAATAAATTCGCAAAGAGAAACACGGTTACCGGACGGCTTATCCAAATAAATAAAGCGACGGGGATGGTTATAGAAAGGAGGGCGAATAAATAGCGAACGTATCTGAACGTAAACGGTACCGCAAGTGTCGCCGAAAGTAGACGTCTCTCGATATCGGGCACGTGGAGCGGACGCAGAAAATGTTTTGTTACCGGCGTGCGATCCACGCCACGTGGCGGAGATTAATGTGTTTTGATTTTTAGACTCGGCATTATAGTCGGTCGTAAGCCTTCGCCGCATTGTACGGATCGTGTGCACGCGCGCCACACCACCGGAGCCATTCTCCATAACGGACGAGCACACAGGAAGCACGCGAATTCTGCAGGATGCCCCAGGAAAGGCAATCGAATCGATCTTTCTGACGTTTTACCTTCCCCCCCTCCCGCCCTCCCGCCGTTTCAGTTCCAACGGAGCTATTTATCGCGGAAAAATAAGGAAAGAAGGATATACGCGTTTTCGATCGATGCTAGCCACTGCTGCCGCCGTCGCAGCGGCAACAGCCGCCGCCGCCGCCACCGCCGCCGCCACTGCCATGTACTTGATAAAATAAAAAGGAACGTCGATCGCGATTTCACGCAACAAAAGCAACGGATATTTTCCCGGGAAGAGAACGTTCTCGAGCCGAGGCTGGCTCGTAATTTTGTCGCAATGCGTGTCGCGTATAACGCGGCAGCTACAAATCGCGGCGACGCAACGCCGGCCAAGCGAATCACGGAAAATCGCAAGCGAGAGGAAACCTGACATTCGCACCGTTTCAATTTATCTCTGGTTTTTAACGTTTCAATTTAATTGACGGCACTCGAACGACAAAGAGAGGCTCGAGAGAGGCAGAGTAGGAAGAGACGACCCGATTAATTCCTTTGTCGCCTATCTGCCGGTGGAATAACAAACCTCTTCGGCGGACGGGAGTCGAGAGGATACAAGTACGATAAAATCACGAGGGTCCACGGGACGGTGGATAAAAAGACTGTAAAGCGAGAGGGGGTTCGGGGAACGAGAGAGAATAAGGGGGTTTTTCTGAGGGTAGGAGAGGTCTGGAAAGGGTGGAGAGGAGACTCTGCGGACCTCCAAGTCCTCCCTTCATTTTCCAGGATCGGCCGCGCTCGTGAGCAGAGGGAGGAATAGCAATTAAAAGTATCTGGCACAATCTTCGTTAAACTTCTTCCTCGTTCTTCGTCGTCGGAGGGAAGGCATTATTAAAACGTGCCGTCGGCTGCAACCACCGTACCCCCTGCTCTCTCCCAGATTTTCCACCCATCCCTCGGTCTCTACCCGGCTCTTCAGCCTCCCGCCGCGCTGTCGCGAGGACCATTCTACGTTTTCAACTCTTTTGCATAGAAAATACCGCCACTCTGCCGAATCCGCAGTTGTAAGTATCGCTTGTTCAAAGATTCTGACATCTTCTTCGGCAGCATGGAATTTCGTCTCTTTTCCGTTTTTTTCTCTTTTCTTTTCTTTTCTTTTTCCTCCTTCCTTCTTCCACCTTTTCCGTTTCGTTCGTTTCCTCTTGCATCGATGTTCTCCTCTTTACATATAAATTTTTCATAGATTCTCGCCGACCAACTCGAAGATCATATCGCGACGATTGCCGAGTAATTTAAGCCGCCGTAACGTGCCGGCATTCCTTTGAAACGTGGTTGGCGCTTTGCTAGGACGATCGCGCGAGACACGTTGCTTCGGGAGAAATTTAAATCGTCCTAGTAATTATCGCATCAACCGTATCAAATTAACGATCGAAGGAACAAAAGTGCCTAATAGCGTTGTTGAGACAGAGATCTCGATTATACCGTTGGCTTTCGTGGAAAATGGAAGGTGCGAGAGCGTACGATTCCTCGAGGGCGAAACGTCACGACGGAAGCCCCGGTTTATCGAGAATTTTGAGAATGGTAATGCGGAAGCCCGGGAAGAGACAGAGGGAGAAAAGGAAGACGTCGAGCGGGATGCGGCGAAGCCGAGAGGTCCCTGCAAGGTAAGAAAGGGAGAAAGGGAGAATAAGTTCTCAGGGTCTCTCCAAGTAATCCTGCTGCCGGCACGGAGGTCGAGGAATATAGGATGAAAATACCTGGAGTTAGAGAGGTCTTACTTGTCTCGCACCCTCTTTCCACCACTTCTCCGTGGTCTGGCTTCTCGCGTCGCTAGACCGTCGCCCCAAATAAGAGACACAAGTCGTCATATAATTCCGCGACTAATGCTCGCCCCTATTAAGCCCTAACGACGTTAACGTCCCGATTATTATTCCTTTGTACGACGAGAAATCGATGATACAAGATCGTTTATCGAGTGTTCGGACTTGTCGTTACACCGTAACGTCGTGACGTCGAGGATTAAATACTTAAGTTTGATCGGCCACCAGATGACGATCCTGTGCCGTGTTTCCTGTTTAAATAGTCTGCGGGACGAACGCTCCAGTGTCGATTGCCGTCGAGTTGATCGACGATTTTGCAAGAGTGTCTGTTCGAAATTACCGGATCCCGTGGGGACGATCGTGCGAAACTTTCATACCAACGACATCACGAACGACAACGTTGCTCGAACATCACCGGAGAGGACATTATGTCACAGTTGCTGAGAACGGCTCTCACGTTTACGATTGGCAATAGTGAGAAAGCTACCCACAATATCGCTCGATTATTCCGTTAGACTGTTGGAAACTTACCTTGAAACGTGAGAACTTTTCTACGGTAAAGATTTTTAATGCTTCGTCGGCCGTTACGAGGATACCTCGGCGTACCGCGAAATAATGCGATGAAAAATCAATTTTACGCCGCTCGAGTTACCACGCGCGGAAGTGTTATTAAAAAAAAAAAAACTATATTAGATCGTTCGATTTCACTCCATTATTGTTTCCACAACGAAGGAAAGGATCGTTCCAGATCGTATTTCGTTCTACAACTACATTTTTCTTTCTTTTTCTTTTTTTTTTTTTCGTATTTCTTCGATGATATTTGCCAAAACGAGGCTCGGAAACGTTCGTTGCGAGTATTCCCGGCTAAAAATAAATTAATTAACAACTAACGACCACGCGATCGTACAGCTCGGTAACACCCACTTGGCTGAAACACATCGTTGGGAACTCGAGATGAAGAAAAGCAAATACCTTCGAGGGGGTGGCTGCTAGCTCAGCCGAAGGGAATGGGTAGCGGAAGAACGAGAAAGAATTCCGTCACGATCTCGTCTGCGCTTGCTTTGTCCCCTGCTTTGATTTCTTCTCTTCGGTACTCGACGAGCGAGAGAGCGAAATGCCGAGGGAATGTGAGAGGGCAGGAGATACGAAACGGAGAGGCACAGACATCGAGAGAGAAAGAGGCTTTAGCCGGTTCGGTACCGGGAGAGTGAACGATATTTACATGCGATTTGCATACTAGTTGATCCCTATTGCTTCCATCTCCAACGAGCCAGCAGGGGCGGCGGACCTACACCCGAACCCTCCGTCATGCCGCGTTCTGCTTCTCTTCCTCTTCCTCTTCCACTTCCTCTTCCTCTTCCTCTCGTTTCACGATTCCACGAGTTTTCATCTCTATCTGTGCTCCTCTTGCCACGAGTAGTATCTCCGTGGAGAACCGAGACTTCGCACGTTCTCGTCGAACCGCGTAAGCGAAACCCTTAACGCTAAAGCGAACCGGAGCGGGACGTTCCACGTTCCTCGAATCCTTTCTGCCTCGTTATCATCCTACGCTTTAACGAACTGTCCTCCTTCTCTTTCTACATCCTACTCCTTTTGTCCCCTTTCGCTCGGTTTTGTCTCTTCTCGAGCGGTCCGCTTGCTCGTAAATAGCGTCGCACGGTCGTAAAAATCACGCGTACGATTCGCACAATACGAGAACGAGACAAAGGAGGGCGATAGAAAGGGATCGGTTGCGTGGCGAGAAGAAGACGAGCCGGCTGGATATTTCCAGATTTTGCTTAGGGTTCGGCTGGATTAAAGGAAGTTGGCAGAGAAACGTAATCAGGTCATATAAATGTGGCTGGCTAATTGCAGATAGTCGGTTTCACGGGAATACGCGTTAAGGAATCCGCAGAAAGGTAAGACCACGGTGTTCTTACGTCTTCTGACGGACGAAGAAGAAAGGAAGGGAGACTCGGTGCTTTCCTATCTCGCTAGCAAATGGGGAAGCCAAATTAGTCGGGATAATCAAGTCGGCCGAGAAAGGTGGGGAAGGAGGAGGGTAAAGTTACCACGGCGACTAAAGGTTGTTTCCTCAACGACGTAAAATTGGCCAGGTTCTCGCGGAAATCACACGGAATACACGAGTTCCCTTGGTATCAGTTTCGTCGGTGATTTTCTCTGGATAACAGGATTTCGTCTTGAGACGAAGCTGGACAATTTTTCGAGAAGCGTTAATTAAACGGCGTGACGAAGAGAGCAAAGTTTCGTGTATCGAGGATCGTTCTAAACACGATTCTGTCCGTTCGGTATCCCATTTTTCGTCGAGGGGTTAAAAGGGAGAGGAAGCACGGGATAGGGGGGGGTGGGCGGGGGAGTGAGAGTGGGTGGAGGGATAGCGGAGAAGGAACGGGGGATGAGAATTTTTTTTAAGAAAGCCGAGCACGGGTCCATCCAAGAACGGAGAAGCAACCGATTGATATCTGAGCATGTTGCCACGTGAGCTCCCGAAGCACGGCGTCTAATTAACTCCGTGACTGGCTGACCCTAGGTGACCCTGGACTCGTTGCATGCTTCGATGGCGCCTGTGTGCATGCACATACACGCGTCCATTTACGTGCACACGTGTTGCATCGTCTCGCACACCTAACGGACCGCTATTCCGTCGTAGATAGAGACATCATCGTGCCACCGACCAGCTCTACACCTTAACCTTATACGGTGCTGAGCCACGGAGGAAGAGAAGACCCTTTCCTCCATCGCGTCTCTGCACGAACAGGCAGGCCCGATGCACGAACTCTTCGAAGCAGATGTTGTTGCATCGGAAGGAGAAGAGGACCGTGGCCAGATATCCGTGAAAACTTATTGTCTCGTTCGATTCTCGGACACGGCACTCGGCCGGCTACCGAACGATGAAACCGTTAATTCTTGTTCGTCGTTCGCCGATTTATCGCGGCGAACAAAGTCGAGCAATCGAGGCGAGATCGTGCAGACCCGGTTTTTCACACGGCCTCGTGTAAAACGTGCCACCATGCCACGTCGAAGAGATAGACGTACCGCTCGCGATGCCCCCGGTGTTTCGTTAATTAAAACGAACGAACGAACGAACGAACTGGTTAATTTTATGCGAGTGGCGAATCGGGCCGGCGTGCATGGCTTTCCCATTACCGCGCCCACCTCCCTCCTGCGTCGATTGGTCATTGGTGTCACAAACGATCATGCTCTGCTCCTCTGCCACCGCCATCGCTGAATATTGACGTTGCTCCCTCCTCCCCTGTGTAAACCCCGATGCGTTATCGCTCGCTAAAATATATTTTAAACACGTAGCAGCATCGTTCGTTGCTGTCTTGCGGAATACTTTTTGCAAAATAAATATCCCACCACGAAAGCAAATACTTATATTCTGCAAGGCTTATCTACCGAGCGTAGCTTCTACCGCGATAGAAGCACAACGACGAGACACTGATTCATTTTACTTAAGCCGAGAAAACGCGGCCAAAGCGGCGTTTAATGTGCCCAGAAACAGTGATACAGTGTTTATTGCCGACAGACGCCTGGAATTTTGAACAGGCACGGACGACACTCGGAATACGCCGTTTTATTTCATAGCCACCCCCGCTGCGCGCGTAATGGTGAATAAATTTTAATGAACGTCAAAAAAATAAACAGCCGGTTTCGGTTAAACGGAGGTAAATTTGACCAGTCGTTGTCGAGCCGGCGATTACTTCCTGCTGCCCTTAAAACCACATCGATCGTCCAACTTGTAAAATAAGTTGCTTCGGCGATATGGCGGGACGAAACGGCAAGGAAAAAAAAGAAATAGAAAAATGGGGGCTCTTCGCTTTCGCGTAAAATTTGAATCGACCCAGGGAAATGTTTGCCGGTTCTCGGAATGGCGCGCAGCGTCACCCGTATTTTTCGGAGGAATAAAAATTTTGTTAGCCGCTAGACCGAGCGATTTCAAAATTCCGATCGGCCGCGATGAGGGATCGCGGTCCGGAGGGAGCAGGGAGGATCCACTGTGGAAAACAGGGTGTGGCGCGTGAGAGCTGGCTCACCTGAAACAACACAACGTTTTCAGATCGCTGATCCCATAAGCGTCCGCGTTTGATCCCTCCGTTGTTTTGCGAACGCGTCCGCCTGTCTGCCGGGTTAATTCGCGAAAAACTGGAATCGCGTTCTTCGACTCAAGCGGAAACGCTTTACGGGGTTTTATGCCGAACGGCTTATTTCGTCGGTTCTCCGCGATCTTTCGACACAATTCGATACCGATTATCTCGCCGGAGATCTCGAAGATCCTTTTAAAAACACGGTTTCCTCCGGTCGACGAGAGCGATTTCGCGTGAAAGGCGACGCAGTTATCTTTTTCAATTGCGCTTTCCAGCTGGTGGCCGAACAGAATTTTTTTTATCGAGGGGCGAGAAGAAAGGCAACGGGGATGGGGTGAGACTCGTCAAGCGATGTAGAATAGTGGAGATATATCGTGGCGTAATATGCAAAGCGGATCGGATGTACCCGGCGGGGGGTGAAAGCGGTAGCCAAGGGGTGATTAGCGGGACAAAAGCTGGCGCCGCTACAAGTGGAACCAAATTGGTAGAAAATTGATAATCAACCGCCAATATCAACCTCCATTGGGAACCGCGTGGCTCGTTATGCTCGAGAAGAGGGCAAAGGATTACGCGGAAACACGCGCGAAATATTTGTTTCCGGGATATAGAAGCTAGTCGCAAGACGATACGCGCTATAAAAAAATCGTGCATCTCTTGGAAATTAACGCGTACTTTGTCGGTGCATGTAATCCTACGATATTACAAATTATTCGCAATACGTTTCGTGACTAATTTCTTGGCAAAATTTTACATTGTATTTTAGGCTGAACACGACGTGTCGGCGACGAGACGAGCCAAGATACGGAAACGGAGCGGCAGCGAAGGAAGAAACGAGTGCCAAAGAAAAGGGATGAAACGCACGATGTACGAAGAGTATTCACTAAAGAGTCAAGATCAAGTTGGCTCCTGTGAATGGAACACGTGTACCGTGTCACATCTATCTGAAAAGTTCATCGCTTCGGAGATCTCGTAAAAAAAGTTTCCTAGAATGCGAGCTATATCCGGGGCCATGGTGGCGAGTGTGTAATCGAAGGAATTGTAGAACACTTTTCTCATGCAAATACACTCGATGCGGAGACCCGGAGAAGGGACAACGAACTTCTTCGGGCTGCTTAAAACTTCGAACTTAGGTCCTTTTAAATTTAAATGCTCTCCCCGGTCGAACAGCCGTCGTGCGTTCTTCTCTCGAACGGCTTCTCGCGCCGGTGTCGTATAGATGGTAATAAAAAAAAAAAAAAAAAAAAAAAAAAAAAAAAAAAAAAAAAAAAAAATTGTCATCGATATCTCCTCTTTACGCGTCGAATAGCATTCGCTGTACGTTCACGAAATTGTATCGCGGCTACTTTAACACATATTTCAATGCGAAAGCGAAAATAGTTTTCAGGGAGATGGTAAAAATTCCACCTGTCCGGCAACAAAATTTTCGAGCAATTCTGGCGCGTTCGGTCATTGTTTACCTGGGAATTTTACAACCTTCATAAAAGATCGTACGCGTATTCGCGTTGCAGTAATTATCGAAACGAATAAAATTGTCGCTCTGTATGTAATAATAAGCGTACAGGAGGCGAATATAAACGTAATAATTGCGAAAACGTGCGTTCGAATCGTAGTAACGCGAACGTATCAAAAATTATTATTTGTCGCTCGATGTCCAATGACCAGAAAAATATTTGCCTAAAGCGCGCGCACGCCGCTTGATGTGCCTCGATACGGATCGCATTTGAAATTCGAATTATTATAATTACGGTGTGCGATTAAAAATGAGAAGACAGGAGGGAGGGATAAAGGGATGCGTAACCTCCGCTGTTCAATGATATAATTACAAAGAGTTACATGGTAGAATGCGTCTACGAGCTGCGCTTATTAAACCGAAAATTTCATGCGCATTAAATTAAGAATAGATTGTATGCATTATCATCGTGTGTATCCCACAGATATTTTTCCCTGGTGAATAAAAAAATAATAAAGAAACGAATGTAATGAATAAACGAACGAAAAGCTTGAATCACCCTTTCTACATGTGTGCACGTAAATTCGTCGTCCGCTTAAGTCTTCAATCTTTATTTTTCATTTTCATCAAAGAGCACGTCTAAGCATTTCGATATCGGTATCGAGCATCGGTTTTATATCGTGGAATTCTTTTTAATAGGTCGACAAGCGCGTTAACACGTATACGCGGAATTATAATTCAGAGGAAGAAAGAGGGGGTGGTGAAATAGGAAGGAAAAGCTCGTGCCGTCCACGTGAATGTGCATCGTGGTTGCCGTGGCGCGAGAGGACGAGAGTGACAAGGTAGAAGAGAAGAGTTATTAAAATGTAAATATGAATCGACAATCTGTAACCCAACGCGTCGCGTTAAGCACGTGTGCGCTGCCGTGTAGATAAACGTGCCTCGAATATTCGCGAAAGCGCGATGACGTTCGTAAATGGGCTCGCCGGAAAACTTATTTCGACCAACTTTTTATCGCCAACAATTCTACCTAACCGCATGGAACGTCAACCCTTTACGCTCCATTTCACTTCTGACTAAAAGCTTTTTGCCCGTCGATCCAAGCGAATTGATAAATAACGCAACCAATTTCTACCTCGTTAACGCGTTATAAAGAGTAACGATACGCGTATCTGTTTTCTTTTTTTCTTTTTCTTTTTTCTTTTTTATTTTTTCTTTTTGATTAGCAGAACCGTTTCCGACGTATCGCGTCGACGCTCGAAACAAACAATCTCGTTCACGAGCGATCACGATTTCGCACGTTGGTCATTGACTAATTGCCTTTAGTTTTTAACGGACTACAGGGGATCGCGAGGATCAGCAGATCCGGTGGCCGTTCGTTGCCAAACAGCAGGGAATATTATTCGAATCTGATGGAAATAAAAATTCTTCGGCGTTCTGCTTCTGTTTTTTACGGTGCCAGCCATAAATTTTTCTTCTCGCCCCCTCGGCTTCTTTCTCCCGATCTCTCCTTTTCTCTCTGTCGACCGGCTTCACAGATTTATGGACTTATAGATTCTTTCTCCTGCTTCCTTTCCATCCCATGGATTTGGCGGAGGTAGAACGTTCTCCGATCAGCAGCCAACCTCGAATTCTCCTGTTTCGCCTTACGGCTTCCTACTTGCAGTCCCTCGAACTACGCGTTATACGGTCACGTTCGCTACCACCGCTTTTCTTCTTTTTCTCTTTCTCTCTTTTTATCGTCACACGTTTTCTGCAGCCAACGACAAGTAGAACGTCAAGATACATCAGTCCCAAATTCTATCCTTATTACGGAACGATAATTGCTTCGACTACGCGGGACGTCTTCCCTCCGAGAGAAACATTTTTTGTCGAAACAACGAGGTACGGTCTGGGTGTGCAATTATATCCAGGAGGATAGTATCCGGCGTTGGGAGCATCGAAAGAGAAATCCCATGGGATGACAGTAACCACAGGCGGTTCCTTTCCATGGCCGGTGGAATCTCATTCTTCGTCCCCTTTGCTGGCAGCATCCCCGACTATGTCGAGAGGGTCCGCACCTCTACGACTTTCTCTCTTTCTCCGTTTCGCTCTCCGTTGATTGCTCTCTCGCGCCGCAACGGCGGCCGCGATAGCTCATAAATATTCAATGGCCACGCGGCCAAGATAAACTAATTAAAACTTAGATCTCGGTAGTCACTTTAGATTTTTACTTACACAAGAAGCATTTCAGCGCGGCTGGCCGGCTGGAAAAAAAGTCTACACGAAGCCGGCCCTGAAGCCGCGAATCCGATTCGACTGTTCGCGGCGACCAGCACGGCAGGAAGCTGTGGCCGAGCGAGCAAGAGGGTGAAGGACCGCTCGCAGGCAAAAGGACGCGCAAAGAAAGCTTTACTCTGTACTTCTCATTAAGGAAACCACGCTTTCTTTTCTTCATTCTCTCTTTCCTGCTTGTAGTCTTCCGTCTTCCGACGGGCGGACGTTCATCCCCCTTTTGCCGCGTTCCTCTTTCTTTTTTCGCTATGCTGCGCGAGCCTTAACGAGCACCACGAAAGAAATACGATCGTCCGAACTCTAAGATACTCATTGTTCTTTTAAATTCGATCGCAATCGAACGAAAACGAGCCTATTTATATCTTTCTTCGCTTAGGACCGTTCAATCGCGTGTACGCGTAAAGCGCCAGAGCAAACGTGAAATTACCTGCTGTCCCCGTTCGTATTTTATATCGTAACAAAAATTAATAAATTCTCCGGCGTATCTACGATCCACGACGAGTTGTCTCTCCGTTTTGCAGTTGAGAAAATACGTTTCAGTTTGGTGGGAAAATATTGGCGAACGTTGTCGTAGATATCGGTTGACTCGACCGCTCTCGATCGGGTCTATAAGCTGCTTCGCCACCCTGGCCGATGCAAAAGAGGCGGGCGTTCGTCTCGTGTCCAGGTCACGCTAGTCACTTGCAATATCGCTGACGATCGATACGAGATCCGTGAATAATCGCGCGATCCATTATCGCGCATCGGTTTCTTTAACGTCTCCGTCGCTAACGAAATGATTTATTAGCGAACGTGGCAAGAGTGCAATCTCACGTTTACTTCGCTTTGCCCAGTTCCGATCGGACATACGTCAGTTTTTATCCGCAAATTTCTTCCTTTTCGCCGTCACGGTGCAACGCAAAAGAGACGGTAGAAAGTCGACTTTAACGAGGTCTGTTGCCGACGATTGTTCGTCGAAAATAGGATGCTCGTGATGGTTAGGATGGATGCCCGTCAGCCGATGGTAACAACTCTCCCCCAAAGACGCGGCCAGAGATCGGTCGATCCTTCGTTAGAAATTCCGCGCAATCATATTCGAGCAAATAATTCGTTAGGCCCTCGTTCCGCGGTCTGTTCGTTAGTATAATTAAAATAAATTCAAATGACTTTCTTGTCCCCCGTCTTTGGTCTCCGCAGGCTTTCTCCTTCTTCCGTCCCCGCCCCCTCCCCCCTCTTTCTTCGGCTTGTCCTTCTTAAATCCGTTGATTAGTGCAAAAATCCGCTTACAAATTAAGCGAGACCGTGCTGGAGGCTCCGAACTCCCTGGAGGATGGTCCCGAAAGACGGAGGAATCTCCAACTCCGTTCGGAGGAACGAAAGAGCGGAGGAAGTAGACAAGGAGAGAGGGAAAGGAAGAAAGAAAGCTAAAAGAAGGGTGAGCACTTTAATATCTTAAGTAAACCTGGCTCGGGATAAAGAAGAAAAAAAATAAGTCCTGCCAGACCGAGAGTCGTGGAAGGAAAATGGGGTGCTACGCGAAAACATGCGCAACGAATTAAAATACGAACCGGGGGAGAGGAAGTAACCCGACGTTCGGAGTTTCAGAGCGGAAAATATTTGCTTTTTCAGTTCCGTGGCTTCGACGAACAATCGAACGACTAAGTCGGCCGATGCGAGAAAAAATTCCTCGTGAAAACGATTGCAGACATTTACGAGAGCGCCATTTCGATGTCGCGCAGCGATTACCTCGATATTTGCTCGAACCAATTTAGAACGTTCGTTACCACTTTTACGATAATCACGTCAACGAGTTAGCGGAAATAATTCGAGAACGCGGTGGAACGTGTCCAAATTCGACAGGTCGACCCCCTTAAGAGGGCATCGTTAGGGTTGTTTCGATTCCCGTGACTCATCCGCGTAGGACTCGATATATCGGCGGGCTCGCACACGCGTCCGATTTCACCATAAAACGTGCACGCTCCTCGGTCCTGGTGTGTTTGAATGTGGGCGGGGTGGATTGCCATTTGCAATGCAAACGATAACACAGCGTATCGCACGAAAACGCGCACACAGACAAAGATTCCGGCAAACGGACAGGGTACCGGAGAGAAAAGGGGCACGGAACGATCGACCAAAGAGAATCGTCGTCTGCTGAGATTCCACGCAGGCAATCTCTTCCTCGTTCCCTTTTTTCTGCCCGATGATCTTTATCGCGACATCAGTTGCAACCGTCCGGCGCTAAACTCAATTCTTCTCAAACACAGTTTTCGATATTCCTACTACAACGCGCTCTTGCCACGTTCGAATAAAAACCAAATAACATACGGCAATAACCACGTCGGAGGAACTGCGTTCGTTCGTAAATTCCACTGTGGCTGGAAAAAATGAGGTAAAAAGCAGAACAGGCTTGATATTTTACGAGGTACGAGTTAATATTTCACGAGAAGAAAGTTGGTGAGTTTCGTTAAAGTTTTCGATAAGAAAAGAATTTGCCGAGCACAAGGCGTTCCTACATCATCGTTCTAGTTAGTTTCGCGCTTCGCGCGAGAAATTTCTGGCCCATCGATCAGCGGAAGGAGGTAGAAGCTTTTTTTCTGGTACGTAGCACGTTTCATTTACGCGAAGGGCAAAGAGAGAGGGGAGAGAAAGAGAGGGAGAGAGAGAGAGAGAGAAGGACAGAGGGAGGAAGAGAGAAAAGACGGGGTATCGAGCTCGCAATCTCTGCGAAGTCGGTAGCCACGCGAAGAGGGAACCCCGTTGGTTGGTCTACGGAGCTTACGCAAGTAAAGACGGAGGGGGCGGGGGAGCGCGCGATACGCGGGGGTGGCAGACGGCAGCGAAGTGGCAGCAACGTTGGGGGCCACCGAATGCCGTTCCATGGCACGCGGAACACGGAATATCCGTTTTAGAAATGAGCTTACTTTAAGGCCGTCCAACGACCCGCCTTCCTGCGGGATCCCTCCGCGCGATGGAGATCGGTAATTAATCATTTAGGAAGCTGGCCTGGCCTCTCCGTTGCGAGCCGCGCGACCAGGGGTGAGCTGCTACCTCGGAGGCAGGGGTTAAACGGAATAAAAGGCAAGCCCGTGTGTGCACGACCGGCACGACCGAGGAAACGCCAAATGGCCAGCGTCGACTGAGATTGGCTTCGGCCACGAACGCCGCCGTTCCGGCTTACGTAGAACTGGGGCTTCCTTTACATACGTACCACCTACCGTTCACTGGCGTAGAAATGGATTGCCACCTTGTTTCCAGCTTTCCCCTATCTCGCGACCTTCTCTACGAACCGCGATCCGTGCTCATCGCCTACCTAGGGACGAACGGAACGCGTTGAAATATCCTCCAACGGCAACGGTTAACGGTTAAAATAGACGTAACGTAGGTGAAAGACGTTTGACAAACTCGAAAATAGGGACAAGTCGAGTGGAGAAACTTTTCTTGTAAGTAATTTGTTGCAGTCGCACGATACGCGCGACGATTAAATAGTTAGTTAGGTACACAGGCACGGAAATGAGAGTGAAATCGGTCCTACGACATTGCACCCTCTCGTGCGTAGGACGAGAGTACGTTCTCGCTAACTACACCGTACGAGTATAGGTACGTAAACCGTGTATCCTACGTATGTTCCAGTCGTTATCGCAATCTCGACCCCGTTTGATATAACAGTCACTGTGACGACTATCGTCTTCCGACACGCGAGGCCGTTGCAGGGTTTTACACACCCTGCACGGACCTCTATGAAATTGTTACAATAGGTGGAGTAACTAACGGCGACGGCGATAACGGCGATCTAACGACCATCGCTTGATATCGCCCCCGACTTATGGAACGCTACCAGAAAGGACAAAGGTTTTTCTCCCCCGTTCCTTTTCTCTCTACGCTGTTTTCGCGTCAAAACACGGTACGTGTAAACCGAAGACCACCAAGCTCTCTAATTTATGCGCGTAATTTAGCCGAGATCGTTTTGAAAAAGCTTTCGTATAAAGCGAATCAAAATATTTCCACTAGCGGTGGCGATCGACGCGCAAAGATGCTCGATAGTGCTCGCGTTCCCGTAAAATTAATTAAAAGCACAATGGTAAAGCGAACGCGACGAAGATAATTAAGCGCGATTCCAGCGTTCTTTATAAATTATCGTTCTCGCGCATAAAGCCGGACGACATTTACGGGTATTATAATTTCGCCGTGGATACGGCGTTATTTATCGGTCTCATAATTCGCGAGCAGCATTCAACCTGAAAATTCGAATTTCTATTCTGCCCCGCGGGACTACGAGCTCGGTTAGATCGGATCGGCAATAAAATTGCAACGGTCAAGTGCCGGCCTAGCCGTCAATTAACGACGAGATAGATACAATTAGCCAGGAAGGATAGACCCAAGGGGTCCAGAAGCGGACCAAGACGAAGGCAAAGAGACAGAGGTTGGCTATCGTGTCAGGATCCATAAACGCGACTACGTCTCACGATGGTTAGAAGGTGCTAACGAGCGTTCCCTTGCTAGACTCCTTCGAATCCGAGCAACGTCCCAAGGGTCACCATTACCGTTCCTGTCCCCGCCATTATCTGTTTTCCTACCACCCTTGCACAGTCTCGCACTCAGCCACTCATACCGGAATCACGGCCCTCCTCGTTAACCCCGAAACGATCCTTCCAGCAGTTTCTCCCTTTAACGCGCCTGCATCGCGTCTTATTTTCCCTCTTCCCGTTTAACGTTTTCGCCGTCCTCCTCCACCCCCCCCCCCCTTTTTTTTCTTGATTCTTCCAAAATTTCCGATTCTCTTCGCTCAGCTACCAATGTAAAATGCAAGGCAATTAGAAAATTGGAAAGACAGGTCCGACGATAAAACGGATTCGAGTATCTCTTAAGTATGTTTTTACAGACAGCAACGGAGTATTCCGACGAGTGAAACCCGATCGAGTTTCCCGCTTGCAAAAACAAGCCGCTCGTGTTTTCGCGCGATGATCGGTCCACCGTGAATCGGAACCACCGCGTACCTTCTGTTTTTGCACGTAGTGCAACAACAGTTTCCCTCGTTCTCCCGCATAACTAAAACCGCAGTAGGGTATTATTTCGCGTGGCCGTGTAAAAATATACAATCGAGCGCGCTCGATCGAGCACGAAATAGAAGGCTCGCCCATAGAACACCTTACGGCTGCGCGGAACGCAGCTGGAAAACGGTTGTCCGGTTGCTTTTCGATTCTATCAACCCCCAGAGGAGAACGTTGCTCGGGAGAAGCGTCGTTGCTCGAGCTGCTCTCTAATTAAGCCGTTATTAAAACCAAAGCTCGCCAACAACGAATTAAATTCTAAACCGCAAAGGGGTGACTACGTTTCACAGCGATAACTCTAAAAATAAAACGCATACACCGCAGGAAACGCGAACGAGACGTTTCTCATTACGCTCATTGTATGTCTCGCATTAGTTCTAGCCAGTCTAATTGCCGCTACCATGCAGCGATTACGTTCGCCGATAACGGATTTGATTATAACTGTTAATTCGTGCCGTACCACGATTATACCAAGATTATAACTAATTATTGACTTAAACACGGGATAGCCGGAGTTCCCTCGAGTCCAATTCCCCGCACAATACTTTAAATTTCTCACGCGGATGCGTAGCACGCACCGTGAACGCTTCGTGTTCAATTAATCTGTTAAGTACGTTGAACCGTTTTTTACCTCTAAACGATTCGTCGACCCGCTCCAAAGAACCATCCACGAGGTATCCGCGGTCGCGAAGGCGGCCGCGCCAACAGAGATCTCGCGCACCGCATCCCCCGGTTCTCCGATGAAAGTGGAGAACGCGAAAGAGGAAGGTGTACCGTCGGCGCGCCACTCCACTGACTATGGAAACTACGCGAAAGAGAACCGTGCCGCGAGAAGAAGAGGAAAAGAAGGAGCGGTCGAAGAAGGAGGAACTCTGGAAGCGAAACGGGAACGGGAACGGAAGCAACGTCGTAAATCACCAACAGTACGGAATAACTGGCAAAAGCGCGATAAATCAGGGATCTCGAGGCAACCGAATTAGGAAATTGCCTGCTTAAAAACCGCAATGACGTTAATCCCATGGTGGCAGCGGCGGATTCAGGCTAGCGTTTGCCGTTCGCGCCACCGCAATCCGGCAAATAAAACTGATCTAGCCACGGTGCGGTTCCGTATCACGGCGCTGGGTGGAATAATGCGGAATAAAATCAACGTAACTCAATCGCGGTTGTCTTTCGAGATCAGCTTCCCCGTCTTGGTCGCTGATAAATGTTCAATACCGACTACCTGTATACGAACGCCCGTCTCTCTAATTCCCCGTCGACCTCGACGCTCTGTCGAAGCAAGGAAGCGATAAAGCTTCGTGTCCAAAAAATCTTTCTCAGAAATTTATCACCGTTCGACGTCCCTGGCGTTCGTTCTTTCCGTTTCTGCATACCGTATTACTACGCGTTTCTCCGATCGGTACGTACATCCGTGAAATACGAGCAGAAAATATCGCCGCGAAGATGAATTTTCGTCCGCGTCGAAAAACATCGTCGACAGACCGAAGGATATTAACCGCGCGCGTGAAAAAAAAAAAAAAATACCGGATCGGACACCGTAGAACGCGTATCGAATCATCGTTGATCGATCCAGAGCCAATCGTTCGTTGCAATTAACTGGACGAAGGCAAGTAACAGCGGACAACTGACTGGGACGAGACAGATTTTCAGCTCTCGACAATGGACCGGAATTGGCGTGGAACCGCGTTCAAACCCGGTCTGACTTCCCTTCTGGAATATGGAATGACCCGCTAATGAGTTTTCAGCCGTGAGAATATATCGGGAACGATAAGCATAAGCGATCCACGTCGATATTGTACGACGACAATCGATTACGACGTAACGACGCAGCGCGGCAAGTTGGCGTAAATAGGAGATCACGAATCGTGACCAGGACAAACGAACCAGCGAACAGACCGACCGAATTGACAAGCACCGATGGACAGACATTTCGCCCGAACGCATTAATCGAGTTATTAATTATGTAGTCTCATGCTAATTGTGCCTGTAATCTGGCCACGATGCCGTAAAATACCCATGCGATTTACGTTTCGATGGACTCGCAGTTTGGCGCAAATGATCCGTGCTCGTTTCAACCTGTTCCGGTGCTATCGACCACCTCCTCCGATATGAAACGCGTCATTGTGCTTCTTGAACGACACGAACCGTATTTCCGTTCGTCGCGAATTAATAGCGCTCTTAATGTCCGCCGTGCAAACTCCAGTTAATTATTTCGACAAGGCTGTTCGTTGCGGAGGTACGATCGTTCGAGCGTTTCGTCTATGAATACGGTACACGTTCATCGTATTCGAGCGTCGGCATAATTTTTGAACGTCGCTGCGGGTTAGATTTTGGCCCGGCGACGTTATCGACTTTTCAACCAACGTCCGAGAAACGGGCGGATGCTGATAAAGCGAAAATACAATCTAGAAAGAAGGCGTGGAAGTCGCAAAGACCGCGAATCGAGTCAACATCAAAGAAAGTTGGCTCTAGCAGCCCTTGTGCCTTCGTTTCCCCCGTTCCCGCCATGCTTCCTTAAGAATCCTCGGCAATGGGCACCTGTCGTGTAACCAAGGTGCACGCAGCCAAGTATACCAGTAAATGTATACTTAGCTTTCTGCTATGGGGTGCGTGCAAGAAGCCGCGCTACGGTTATTACACGCGTCACGCGGCACACTACGGTCACGCACCCTCGTTTCTCGAGGTCCCTCCACAGGGAAACAGCGTTATCGTCGCTCTTTATCTTGTCAACCGTAGGGGCAGTCCTATTACGCCACTTACGGGGCACCGACTCGCGCTCACCTTCTTTCAGAAAGAGGACGGAACTAACTTAAACAACCTCGACCGGAACCTGCACGCGAACCAAGATGTTACCGACAAGAACGACACCACCTGTGATCAAACGCGCTGATAAACCGGACCACTTGGATCGTTTCGATTGTACGTGCGGTTCCGCGCTCTCCGCTGATAATTAAGAATCAATCGGCCGTTCAAATTACTGAAATACGAATACAATTGTTAAATCTCCTTTCGATCAACGATCCCGCATCCGCGTGGAAAACGCTAGTTAGCTGGTAGAAAGTAAATAAACGCGCCAACTCCCTTTCCAACAACTCGTATGTATACCATTAAGAGGATCGTTATTACCTTATCGGGCGCCAAATAACGAGCGATGGTATTAAACAATTACAGTTGACATTTTTTACATCAGAAACGTAATGAGTCGAGATAAATTGCACGTTTTAACAATGCGTTTAAGTTTACTTAATGTTACCAGCTTCGTATAAGGTTTCCAGTTGATGAGAATATTACGTTTACGACAAAAACAACACCTGTTATCGATGTAATTTAGTAATATTAGTCCCTGCTTATTTAGTACACCCATCGTCTTCCTTTTAACCTGATAAGATTCGATTATATCCAACATCGAGCGTCTATATGTGTGTGTGTGTGTGTGTGTGTGTGTGTGTATATATATATATATATATATATATGTCGGAGATGAAAGAACATCGGGGCCTTTCCTTTGGAATTTTTGGGAACATCCCCAATTACTTTAGTTCAGACTTTTTATTATAGCTGTACATAAATAGTAAAACTTAGAAGTAGTTGTTTATGATTTACTCCGATTACGTTTACGCGAGATTTATGACGGTAGTCTTGGTAGTCGCTAAACGTAGCCACGGTCACGGGATGGTCGAGTTTTCCTAAAACAGGTACGACGTACAGAGAGGTACCAAGTAAAGTATACGAGTTCAGTTCCACTTGGACTTTTGACAGGTAAATAAGCGTTATTGAATCTAAGACTATCGTCATTAGCGTCTCGAGTATCTAATCGTCACGGTTAATTGTCAAATTCTGTAATGGTCGTATGATCATCTTGTGAATTTGTTGTTATATTCATTTGATGACTAAGATATTCGTTGTTACCATAATACGGATCCTTTGTGAGAGTTTGTCGTTGCGTGGTGAAATTGTTTATCGCTGGTGAACTTTATTCTGTGATCATCGTATTCGTGCCATCGGCTATCGTCCGTACTGTACAATGACAAAGAACGACAAATCCAAACGAAGGTTCGTTGAACGTCCCTAACCGAAATGCTAACTCGACATACATATATATCTAATAACGTTATGGGTTTTTAATTCGAGCATCGTTTCCGACGCGGAGATCTCGTATACCGCGGAGATTGCCGGCAACGAGAAACAATTCGGTCGCACAGATGTCCGAAAAAATACAGAGAGAAAGAAGCAGTAAGAAGTTGGAAACGACGGTATAAGGAAGAGCTGTGGCAAACGATCTCGGGGTTGACTCGATCCAGACGGGAGGAAATTTCTCGAGCAGGGAAAAAGAAGATGGTCGATCCATATAGAAGAACGTACAAGTGGACGATATAGGTTAGCCGATATATACCCGGGTTGATATAGCGTGCCAAAAGCGCTCCGTCTTGAGGAGGCGGAACGAAGAGAAGAACCGCCACCGTTATCAGCTCGGGCCACGATTGGCCGAGCTCAGACGGAGCTTTCGGAGCGGCCAATAGCGTCCTGGTCTCCGGTTTTCAAGGATTCTCCCCCGAAATCCTGGGTGTGGGCGAACCTAGAACATCGTACGGGTACACGTAGCCTTTTCCTCGGCAATACGCACACACGTCAAGACCGCTGCCCACTGGTCAGCAGTCAGCTCTCTCTCTCTCTCTCTCTCTCTCTCTCTCTCTCTCTGGGTACTTTTACCAGAAAACCCCCATTTTCCTTCGTTCCGCTTCTTTTTCTCGTTACCATCATCCCCCAACGCTGCCGCCTCTTTTCCCATCCCCCTTACCGCTCTACTCGACTACTCGATTCTTTCACCCGAACCGTCTTTCTTCTTTCTTGCCGTTGTCTCCCCAGGAAGCTGATTCCTACAATAGTCCGCCTTTTTACTCGCTTTTCCCAAGTTACCGATCTTTCGTCTACGTCTTTGCCACAGCCTTTCTACGTGTATGCCTGGCGCACGTACACCCCCGTCACTATCGAAGAACCAGTACATCAGGGGTGCCATGTTACCAATGATCCGTTATATCGCCGGGTTAGAACTCGCGGCATCGAATTTTATGACGGTTCGTTTGGTTATAATATTTACTGACGTAGATCGTCCAAGAGATACGCCAATACGAACACCAACGTACCTCGCTAGATACCTTTCTGTTCGACGATTCTACGCCAAAACGTTACGTATTGCGTAAGATCTTCGCGAGGACTACGTTAAGAAACTGAGACTACGACTTCCACTTGGAATCCCTTTTGCTTCGCTCGTCGTAACTATGCCGCTACTTCACGAGAGAATTATGAAGAAGCTGCGAGTGACACCGTGATGCCAGCGACGATATAGGAACGCCTTGAAGATCCCTAGTCCCCGTCAACCGGAGCTACTCGATGTTTTTTCTCACCCCAGGCTGCGTTATCGTTGCTTACTTCGACCGGTATACGAACATTTTATTACGGAAGGAATAAAAACGCGAATGTCGTGAACCATGTGTCTCGAGCAAAATCACGTTAAAATTACGTACGTGCTCGTTGGAAGCTTTTGCTTTGATGCAAGATAAATAGTAATCGCGCTCCTTGAGTCGTTTTAAATTCAATATCTATCTTCGAAGGATAATATTTATACAACGCGTTCAAAAATATGTTCCGCGTAAAGATAACGCCGCTTAACCGTTTATCAACGCCACTGAAATTACTTTGGAAAAGAGCATCGTGAATTGTGTTATCGATATCGTTTATATCGTTTCGGTGACTTTTCTCTAGAAAAAAAAAAAAAAAAAAAGAGTACGTTCCTGTGCAAAATATGCCATCGTAAACAACGATCTCCGCGAAGCAGGTGAATGATAGACAAGAGTCGTAAATAATCGATAAATAAAGGCAACTGATGGCGAAAAAGAAGGAGGGTCAGGCTATTGATAACATTATCATAAAAGCGGCGTTAAATGGTCGCTCGCGAGGTTACGCCGATGCGGTGGTGGCAAAACGGCTCTATAAATGCGTTTACTTTGAGCCATAAAAGCGGCGTGCTTCGGTTGCCACCGTTAACGTACACTCGCACACGTTCACCGTCGTGTACGTAGAGCGGAAAACGAGCGTGTGCGAGCGCGCATCTATGGAAGGAACGAGACGTCGAAGCACCAGCGCTTTACGGTAAAAGCCCTCTTTGAGGGATCCGTTTATTGGTTGCTAAACATCGATATATTGCTTTCGGGGTTGCGCAAAGAGGCGCACCGCTGTCCTCCGCATATCCACCCATTCGACCATACGCTCCGCTCTTTCCCTCTTGCTCCCTGCGTACACACACACTGGCGCGTGCACACCACCCGCATATAATACATACTTACAGGTGTATAGCGTTTTCTGAGCTTTTGAAAGCACTGTCGTATCGCGAGTCTCCGTGACGCGAATAAATATTTTCGAAACCGATCGGCTCCCGAATAACCGCGTTCAACGATTTTTCTTGCAATCGACGAAATCGTGATTAAACAGGATCGTTCGAAGAGAAAGCACGACGAAGGTTTGACAAAATGCTGGCCGCTATGCAAACCATATATATAACAATAACAAAAACGACAACCGAAATAAATCCAAGGAGATATTGCCCGGCCAAAAGTTACTTTATACCCGGTTCGAGCGATATAAGTTATGTACCCGATGGTATTCGGATCTCGTCCACGATGACAACGATACACATCGAACGAATTCTCATAGACACGCCCGTGCTAACGTATCCGATAGCCGAGCAACACGGCGGATGATCGATTCGACGGGATAAAAAGTGGAATCACAAAGGATCAACGAGCATCTCACCTCAAAGACGTGTCCTTTCGCTTAAGACGATCCCTGTCAACCGACTTACATTCACCCTCCTCGTTGGCGAATATTTTATCCGGCTTCTATCATCTTTGAAACGTCCATCGAATCCACGACGACGCAGCAATATATCGTAACGAGGCAAAGAAGCAAGAATAACGAACGCTTCGATCGTTTCAGGAGTTGTATTAAAAACGTAACGATCTCGAATGCGTTTCCCGTATCCTCTGTCAAGCGCGAGAACCGAGAGTATCCTGAAATTTTTATTGAGAAAGTCGTTACGCTAACGATCACGGAATTTCCATGAAATTGCTTATTAAATCGCAAACTTTTTCATGATGATTTAACGTTGCCGAGGCCATTTGTCTCTGTGGATCGTATCGCCTCCCCCGCTGTTAATAAAGCAACCCCGTTAGGCTTTACGGTTAGTCGGAAATTTTCCCTACGATTTTCATCCTCCAGCGATACATCTTCTATCTCGTTCGATTTTCTCTACCTCTTGATAGATTCGGCAAATTTATAAGTTTGTTTTCGTTTAACGCGCATAAATATTCGGCATGGAATTTCGCAGCAACGTTGCCACGACAGTTTCGGACGCGTAATCGTAAAGCTATTTACGGATGGTATCATCGAAACGAATATTTTATAAGAGAAAGTTTACTGGAAAATCGCACGATCGATCCTGAATGAAAATGGCAAAGCGCGCGCCCTCCCTGGTCGACAAACGTACAGCCGTCGCGCCGAAAGACACGCCAGCTACCGTAATAGTAATAGCCAAAATATTCGACGATTTATTCGTCGTATGCGCGCATGTGAACAGGATTTCGTGGCATGTCGACTGGCAACATGTGGTTCGACAAACGCAATCTGCCACTGACATTTCCAATTGAACTCGTCAAAGACTATTCCGACGGCGATACCGAACAAATTAATTTTCCGATACAACAACTAATTTTCTTTCGCGAATCTTGAGAAAAAAAAGAAAAAAAAAACAGCAACGTTATTTATCTTAGGATACACGAACGTGTTTAAATCAGTGGTATTAGAGCACGAGGCAAGGAGCACAGGCCGCAAAAAGTGGAAAAGGGTTCTTATAGTCGTAGCTTTCCAGCTTCGACTAAGCCGATATGCATTCATTATAATAAGAAATGGAAGACGGCGAGTGAAAAGTTTGAACGCGCCCTGGCTTATCAACTTCCTCTGAATTTTCTATTATTTAAGAGAACTCTCGTTCCATCTTGCACGCTCGCTCGCTCCCTCCAACTTGTCTCTCTTCGTTCTGGCCGCCTCCCTTCGTTTTGGCCATTCGTGGCACTTCCTTCCAAACAGGCCGCGAAGGTACCGAGCAACTTAACTTAACTTTCTTCTTTCGATGCGGTGCAAAAGCTAAGATGCGCGGCATTTGAAGTTGCCGGAATAGCCATTAGCATATTTATTTGTCATTCAACGCAGCCTTAAACGCGTTTCACCCGTAAAACTGGCAACTTTCTTTCAGCTTGTACCATCGGGGATAGTGAACAATAAAGTACACCTGGCTGCTTGATATAGTTTACCTTCAAAAGTATATTAAGATGGGAAAGAAAAAGAGAAAATAATCGACAGAATCAAAGGATCAAACGTAAACCAAGGGGTGCGAAACTTAACGTAAAAATTTACCACACGGAAATGCGTACACATTTGCATATACCATTTTTAAAGTAAGTCATTCCTTCGTGACCGTATTATTTCATAAAGCAATCTTTAGCGCGTGCCGCGAGCTAATGACATAATCACGCAATAAAGAAACGTTGCTACTTTTAGTTGCACCTTCTGGCGACAGGATACAAACAATGATTACGTCGTACGGTATTAATGGTCCATGATACAGACAGCGTAAGCGACGCGTAAAAGCGTTTCACATGTGGGCCATGAACAAAAATACGATCAATAGGGTTCGCGAAAAAATAAATAATAAGAATGTTACGAATAGAATGAAACCTTTAGAGGAAGGTACGTTTATGAAACTAACGAAAAATGTACGGGAAGATAAGGGGCGGTAGTGTTTGGAATCCTTAATGCGAATTATAAATTAAATGATACTTAAAAAGATGATTCGATCAAAACGAATTTCTTTAATCGAGGCTCTATGCTTTAGGTCCTTTTAGGTTTCATAAGCTATGGTTTACGAATACTATACTGTTACGTCTTATGCTATATATATTCAATTAAAAACTGGCGCCATTCGAAACTATAGCCATCGTACGGACACCTACGCAAACTAGACTGCCTGACTGCAGACTTTTCGAAACTAAAGCAGTCGGTAAACGGTGTTACGATACTCTTCAATTTCCGTATTATTATTGACAAAGTACAGACGTTATCTAATTAATCAACTACAATCGTTGACCAAGCACGGAATAGGCATGACATTATATCACCGATCCTAAACGATTCAACTCAATCGTCCAAAGCGATAAAAATGGAGCTGGCATCTTACGGGATGTCGCATCGCACGTTCTGTAATACCGACCATTCGAAGGTCTTTTTCGTCGGGTCACAGACGAGTATGGTCAAATGCAGGATATTCTGAAATACCGATCGTGTAAAGAATCAGAGATTTCGCCGCTGACTAGAGATATAAAGATAGAACGCGCGAGCAAAGTGAAAAAGCGGTATAGAAATAGAAAGAGAACGTTGCACAGAGACGCCCTTGTGCCTTTGCTTATTAAACATGTTATTATACGTAAATATAACACCAATCAACGAGCGACGTCAATGTGTATGCTTGATTAGACGGCGATCGTTGCCCATTCGTATGCGCATGCTCGATATATGAACGTGCGTATCGAGACCCACTCGCGACCACGATCGAGCAATTCAAAAAACCGATAGACAAAACCATAAACGAGTGGCATTCCCCGCTAATTCTAGTTTTACTGACGATTTTTCAAATTAGATTCCCTGAAACAGGTTGGTCACGCGAAAACGCGCCTACCCGGCCCTACCTACTTATTATACGCAACAGACACGCCAAAAAGTATGCTACCTATCCTACGTAGCCCTATATTTAAAAATGGCAAAACACGCTCGCTTCACGATTCTCTCGCATACCACCCGGGCGCAAGGACCTACGCTAAAGAGGACGTCCCGAGACGCCACCGACACCGGAGTTCAGCACGCTACTTGCACGCTCTAATTTACGTACCATTTCCCTGAAATCGACTGACGAGGGCTAGCGACCATTGCGTACAACATAATAAAACTAATCGTCAATTTTAATTACAAATATTCGTAATTCAAAGAGTGTATCTATTTTTCAGGAAAATTACAGATGGTACGAAATTTAGTACCATTTATTATAATTTAACAAAAAAATTTCATAGCAAATCTGTTTTCACTGGTCGTGATTGAAATGATTTATATTTTTTACTATTTAAATTTATAGCAAATGAAATAAGCACTAAAACGACGCAATTCCACAGCCTACCCATACGCACTATGTAGAAAGTACGAATCGTACTCATTGCCTTTTTGCTCACTCAAGTAGCATCTTGGCACGTGAGCGAGGTCCTGGCAATAAACACGGAAATGGTTAAACCTAAAAATCCTAACTAAAAAAAAAAAAAAATTAACGCATCTATTTTGCATTTAACGGGCCTATCTTTCTTCGTTTTTTATTCTCGAATTTTATCTCAATTACTATCACTGTATGCTCTACATTATTAATTTAATAAATTACCAAAATACCAATATTGAATTTATTTATAGAGAAAAACACAAATAAGATGAACGCGATATGACTATTCGATCAAATAATTGACTCTGTGAATTATTGAAATTCCATTACAAAAAAGACAAATTGACAATGAATAAGAAATTGATTTAACAATTGAGTCTTAGTTAAATATTAATGCAAACAACCTCGGGCAATTTCTTAGTCAAAACACATATTCGAAAACACGAAAGCAATGTTCAAAACTTTTTGCTTTGATTCCAAAATTTGCCTGCCGTGAAGTTCCTTCTTGCATATAAAATTCAATGCATTTCTGTACGGCAGGTTTGAACTTTGATATCTCTATATGTATATTTTAAATTATTCAAAATATTCAAATTCAAAAATGAAAGGCGGACAATTAAATCTTTTGAAATAGTGCCATCAAAGAAAAGAAGATGAATCATTCCAATTCTCCGTAAATATATATTTTTAATACATTCCGATTTCGAAAGTAATTATAGTGAACGTATCTTCAATTAAGTTAATTGTTAATATAACATCGTTCGTATCAGGTGGCATCGTTATTAATATTATTAATATAAAATTTATTATTATCATGTAATTAACAAAAAAAAAAAAGCAATGTGCAAAAAGACCTATCCCGAACTAATAAATAATACATATGAAAAGGAAACGTTACTACTCACGGGTATAATAAATACCCGAGATCACTGTGCTCGCAAAAAATTCTACGTAATACAACCAGTCACCCGTGTCGATTCGGACCTTTCGTCCTACGACATGATTGAATAACCGGTGGAACAAAAATGCATACGACTCACGATAAGATGCCAGGAACGTAGTCATTGACGCTGTAGTAGTTCAGGGACAGTAATCGTGAAGACCGTCATCAAGGAGGAATCATGCAATCCCATGGAAGAAAACTGTAACGAGACATGGAATATCATAATTCGCTCTTAAGAATAATATTGATTATTTGGAAAATTTGATCTAATGGAAGATTAATCTCTATTGATCTCTATTGAAATTTTAATGACAATATTCGATTCAAAAATGACAAATTTAAATACAACGAATAGGATTAAATAATGAAGTACAGATTACAAAATTACTTACATACTTGGCTTTTGAAGCCCCGATAGGTCGTTTTCAGGAAACAGGAGCAAGAGGAAGGAGTGATAAACCTTTAACAAGATATAAATTACTATTATATGTGAATAATATATATGTGTGATTAATTTATTTTAGAAACTATGTGATGATTAACCAAACAATTTGAGATAATTAAATATGAATAACGAAATTCTATGAAAATTTTGAACTAATAATAATAAAAAAGTTAAATTGCTACTTACTATAACAATTGAAACTCTAATATTAAAGTTTAAGATCGGACTTTGCTTTTCAATTAATAATAATTAAAGCAAAATACAAGGAATAAAATTAATTGCAATACGATATGCAAAGATTCTTACATGCTTAGTTTTAAAGCATCACTGCATCCTTCCCAAAGCACAGGAAGAACTTGAAGTTGTGCAAAACCTGAAACAAACCGTGTGGAATATTATAATTTCATGTCCTTAAAAATATATCGTTCGTTGTAGTGAAAAATAAAGCTCTAGCCAAACTTGAAATTTTAATAATAATAAAAATTAAAATTTTGTTAAAATGTAATTATTATAAAAAGTGAAACAAAAATAAAAATCTTTAAAAATGATGAAAATCTAATAATTTCTAAAGCATACTAAACATTTGTATTATGTATCAATATTTTAAAACTTTAATATTTTTTTCCAATAGAAATTAATAATAGATCGATTAAAGTACGCATAATAAAATAGATCAGAATACAATGTACAAAAATACTTCCATTCTTCAGTTTAGGGAAAGGCTGTATCCTCTTGCGAAACATACGATTCTACTACCGAAAGCGAATGTTGAAAAAAAAAAAAAGAAGAAAGAAGAGACTACTAACGCGTCCGTTCAAGTAACAATCGACGAACACACTAACTCTAATTTCGCGTACAACGGTTGTAATCGAATTATTGAGAAATATTGTGCTGCAGAAAATATACGAAATGTTATTACGCAGCAAACACTGACTCTACCAACCGCATTGCGCGCGGTTACAAACATTCTCTGAAAAAAAGTTGTATAAGCAGGAAGGCGAGCCAGGAGAGTGTTTGTCTACGAAATACTGTTGTTTTCCAAGACGTATATACTATATACTGATTGTTATTCGTTTTTCACCAACAGACAGATATTATATATAGATATTATGAAAATGAAATATACGTGTAATATTTCAAACACTGTTTATATATTATAAGATATTTTCTAATATATTTCCAAATATTTAATAATATTCTAAAATATAAAACGAATTTTTCAGAAAGAATACAATTGTGAATATTCCTTGTAAAATATTTATTTACAGATAAATGTCATTATAGATCAATTGTAAGCTGTATAAGAATTATGTAGCAAACATTGATCACCATTGATCCAATAGAAAGAGAAAATGAACATGTACATACGTTTATTTGTTTGTTATAATAATTCAATCATTACCAAATCTGCAGGAGCAATCAACGAATTGATTATTAATCGTCTGTGCTGTCTATGCTGTGAAGCGAATCTTATTCTTTCAATGACGTGACCAGCCAATAATCTGTACAAAAGGTAACCAACAATTTCAAATGTATGATAAAACCAATAATATACGATAATCAAACTAATTATAGTAAAATAAAGCAATAATAGAGCCGCAATTCTGACTCAAAGGCCGATAATATGAGTTATCGACGATTTTAACCATTAAATATGCAGTCAACGACAAAAAGATTTTCAAAAATTACTTAATTTTATCAAAAATGATGATCAATAAATGATTAGATAAAGACGTACTGTTTAAATGAAGCAGACAGAAGTGTAGAAATGATGAAAAAATCAAAATAAAAGTGCTGATAATGACGAGATATCGTTCCACAAATTGACGAGTTTTCGTTCCACAAATTTTAACAATTGAATGCCACCCCGCACCGCGTAACTCCTTTAAATTACCAGCGGTGAGGACTTCACAATATTCTACGCCAATAAGAATGCTCGATTAAACTTTACAATATTTTCCACCAATAGAGACGCTCGATGTGACTTTACAATATTCTGCGCCAATAGGAACGTTCGATTTTTCTATATAGTCGCACGCTAATTTAATCGAATCAAATAATCATCGTATAATCAATAATTAGTCAGTAGTCAAATATTTGTAACGTGATTATAATTAAATTGATGAGTAGAAAACATATTTAACCAAACATTTGTTTAACATTGCATATGCTTGAAGAAAATAAATTACATTTTGAGATACTTATTCAACTTATATTTTGTACAAAAAAAATAGTTAGAAAATTAAAACACATTTCAATACAATTTTACAGGTATAACATATATAGTTCTAGACTTTATAGAAACAGAACAAACTGAAATAAAGTAAAATTTATAAAATAATGCAAATATCCAAGGTAACTAGATGTCTTGATTTCTCACGTTGACCAATATAAAATGGTAGGGAACAAGAAAGCGGGAAAGTCTGTTTCGATAGATATTCCTACAAAACACTAGGAATGATAGTGACCAGTGGCGACACCAATCTTGTGAACAAAAGAAATAATAGTGAAGCAACGTGCTTGGGCCATTTTAGCCATATAACTGCCGAAATATGATCATTCTTATTGTGTAATTTGTTAATAGTTTATCATTCGTCTCCTTCATTTTATTGTTGCATAGAAATAATACAAATACTGTGTTTTTGTAATTGAATACAATTTTTATATAATTTCCATACAAATAGAAAACAAAATTACTAATATCAGCGTCGATTCTTTTTGCTGCCGACACAAATCATTGAAGCCTCATGTTTCTCTGCTGGTATTATTTTTAATGTTTTATACGATATATGGATTTAAGGATGGATATTCGAAATGAGGTATGATATTTATTAATAAAAATTTTGATTACTTAAAACATAGAATTAATGTTATTCTCGATGATTTTTTTATTGTTATGGGATTTGAGGTTAGGCTTATGGTTAGAAGATAAAATTGAAACTATTATTGATCACAGAATTGTAACTAAAGAAATATATCATTTACATAATAGAATGTTGCGATGTCGTGTAATTGTAGGAAAAGTATATTTATTATTATACACATATTACTGTTATATTAAGTTATATTAGTTTAAATTAATTATCATTCCTTTGTACATATATACATGTATTTTTGTAATATTTTGTAAATTCCTTGAAATTAATGTATATTGATAATTGTTTAATTAACAAAGAGAACAAAACAATTATGTGCGTGAACTAATTTTAGTAACTGATTATTGATTGACCTGAAATTATTTGTGAATATTATACATAATTCATTTTTGTGTAATATAAATAAATTATATGATATGCAGTGCTTCGCCATAAACAATATTATGTAGACTATTTTAATACATTTTATTTCAATATTATTTCTCGTGACATTAAGATGTCAAGTTTTAATTAATATCTTATTTTGTTTCAGCTTGATTTCCAATTTTTAGATTTACATGATTTAAATGACAATGATAAGAATCATTTAATAGGTATTTTAAAATCCAATGTCGCTAATGATACCTTGAAATTGCCATGGGACACAGTCGAATCTGGTAATGACGTCAATGCTTCTATGACAGAAATTCCACAAGTTCATAATCAATGGTATCATAATGGTAATTCTTTTATTTACTTATTTATTCATTTTGTATATTATATATTTATTCAGATTGTATATATCTTATATTTATTTGTGTATTATATTGAACTTTGTCATTCATTTAGCAATGCCACCACAACCCTCGTATACACAACAAATAATGTGTAGTGATTGGCAGGGACCAATTTATCCTGTTCCAACAGATGCTCATATACAGCCATTTATGCCTGCTATGACTTATTCTCATCCTGGATATAATCTTGGAAATGAAATTCACGATGTCGGTTGTAACAGGGAAACTAATAGAAGGAACAATCGAGGAAGGGGAATAAGAAGAGATAATTTCAATCGTGGAATAAATCCTACGAATGAAATGCAATCGGGATATATGGGAGAGCAGGGCCAATTCCATCCACCATTGTCTTTTGTTGTTATGTATCCAGATCAAACACAGCAGCAACAATTCTCTGGTCATGTTCATTATCCACCACTAGCTATATATCAACCAAATATTCATACACATACAAATACACATCCTCATACGCAACCTGCTTATGGATATCCTCCATATCATCATCCTTCAGGAAATATAAGATGTGTTCGACAAGCACCACCTATGCTTTCTCAACTTACTCAAGAATGTACTAAAGTACAAGCTACAAAGTCTCATGAGAAACGAGTACAGAATCTCTACACACCAGTTAAGCAACCTTTTCATCAAGTAACTGAAGATGATAATTCTTCACAGACTAATATAGTCACTACAGTTATAACTGTAAATAACAGTAAGGTAGAACAATGTACCGATAATGTAGATGAAAATACTGCCAATAGGAAAAATTCAAACACAAATGGGAAAGTACCACCCGTTAATGTTAAAATAGAGCATAACATTGTATCTACGGTAAATGAAAAATGCAATGGAGCTGAAAAAAATGATGTACCATGTGTGAATATTAATAGCAGTATTGAAGTGAAACAGAATGGAGAAACTGATAAAAAATATAAGAATGAAACTGTTTCTAGTATTAAAACTACTGTTGTTAAAACATTATCAAAACCAATTTGTAAAAATGAAAATGAAGCACATAAGGAAGATATTTCTAGGAAAAATGGGCAAGATGAAATTACTATTAAAACCCCAAGCAATTCTTCTAATGCAGCAAATACTCCGATAATTGTACCTGCTACACCATCCCCAGCTTTATCTAGCATATCTTGGGCTAGTATTTTAAAAAAAGGAAGTGCAGAAGCACAACAGAATCTGTCAAATTACAAACCAACAGCGCGCATTAATCCTCTGCCAATCACAGAGAATAATATATCACAAGTTTCGTCGCAATTAACGGAGAAAGATCAAAGTAGCAATACGATACTATTTACAAATGAAAATATTTCATCTAATATACGAAATGAAAGTAAAAATTCTCAAGCAGAATCACTACAGAATCATTATAATGATCCTATTGCCTTTCGTATGGGTGGTAAATATTGCTCGAATTTATTTATTTTAAATATTTTCTGATTTAAACATATCTAATATATCTTTAATTTCTTTTTCTAGAATTCTTATTAAGTTATCAGATGGATAAGCAAACTGTGAGTTTATTACCTAGGGGATTGACAAATCGTAGTAATTATTGTTATATTAATAGTATATTACAAGCTTTGCTTGCTTGTCCACCTTTTTACAATCTTTTAATGGCACTACCACATTCTAAAAATTCCAATAAAATGTCTTCCACTCCACTTATTGATAATATGTAAGTGAAAATGAAGTTTATTAGGATATCTAATGTAAATTTAATATTTCTATACATTAAATTTAGCGTATATTATGTCATTTCGATAATGTTGCCTAAAATGTTTAATTATTTTTTATGCAGGATCAAATTTGTACATGAGTTTACACCTTTATCAGATGGTGCTCGACTGGCGAGGAAAGATCGAGCAAATAAACGAGGAGAAGATTCAATAGTAGATATACAAAGTGGAGTGGCCTTTGAACCATTTTATGTATATACAATGTTAAAAAATACGTCAGCTGCGGGCGTATTTTCCGTGGAAGGGCGGCAAGAAGACGCAGAAGAATTTCTCTCGTGCCTTCTGAATGGTATCAATGATGAAATGCTTGAAGTATGATCTTAATTAACATTCGTCCTAATGTGAATTTTGATAGCATAATATGGCTAATATTATTTCTTTATTCCAGCTTATAAAATTAGTAAATAATGATCAAAACGTAACAAATAATATTGAGAATAATATAAGTTATAACAATGGAGAAGAAGAATGGAAGGTAAAATACAACATACTTCAGCTAAATAATTTAGCAATTAATTATCGAAGAAAGGTATTAATACCAAGATTTGGATTGTAGGTTATGGGTCCAAAGAATAAAGGATCTATTACACGGTGTACCGAATTTGGAAGAACACCATTATCCGATATATTTCGTGGGCAATTGAGATCTAGAGTATCACGAGCAGGAGAACAGCCGACAGATAATGTCCAACCCTTTTTTACGTTACAACTTGATATTGAAGTACTAATACTCACTAAAGAAATCCAATATAATATTGCAATACAATAATATATTAATACAATGTTTTACTTTTAGAAAGCAGAATCCGTGAAAGGTGCTCTCGAAATTCTTGTTGGGAAAGATCAATTGGAAGGGATGACATGTAGTAAAACAAAGCAACAAATAGAAGCTTGGAAGCAAGTTACTTTAGAAGAATTACCTGTCATTCTTATATTACATCTAAAATGGTTTGACTACAAACTCGATGGTTGCTCAAAAATTGTAAAAAGCGTGGAATTTCCAATTGATTTAAAGTTGGATAGCAGTTAGTAGACAATTTATTAATTCTTGTCATTAAATTTACAAGATTCAAATCAATTAAATTATCAAATTCATTTGTTACAGAATTCCTCTCGCCAAATGCTATAAAGAAACTAAATCCTAAGCAAAAGCATTATAAACTGTTTGCTGTTACTTACCATGATGGCAAAGAGGCAACAAAAGGTCATTACGTTACCGACGCTTTTCACGTGGGATATGGTGGATGGGTCAGGTATGATGATAGTTCATTAAAAGGTGTTTCTGAAAGTAATGTATTAAAACCTACTCCTCCAAGAGTTCCATATTTATTATATTACCGACGATGCGACACTATTGGGAATAATCAGTCAAATAGTGGTAAAGCACGTTAAAGCAAAAAGCATTAATTATGAATATAAATAAATCTATATTCTGAGCCTAGAGAGGCAACTTGAAAGAATAGATTTTACAGGTTTGTGGTTCTTGTTGATATTTGTAGCTAAGTACAGAGAATGTTTATTAACCAATATCATAAAAAAATAGAAAAGTATTTCTTTTCAATATGCTGTACTTCCATGAAACATTTGTACTAAGAATGTTGTTACAAGTTTTATGCATAGTTTTCTTGGTGCGCGAAATAAATAATAGTTGAAGTTGAAGTTGAAGAAGAGTTTTGATTTTGGCATTCATAGTTCTATTGAAGTTAATAAGCGCTTACACATTACATTTTATCAAAATATTAAATGTCACGATCTCTTGTACATATCTTTCATATTCTGATTATGAATATACAATGTATAAGAAAAGGATATACATAATAATCTTGTAGAAAAGAAAGCAAAAATAGAGAAAGGTTTTTCTACTTTAATGACAAAATTTCTATGAAATGCAAATTTTATATATGTCTGAAGAAAGATACATCTTATGCCTTAAGTTATTTTTGTATATAACCTTCCTGCGCCCTTATAATATTCCAACCTGCCAATTATTTTTAGCATATATTAGTTTGATAGCTATTCTATAATTAAAAATAAAAGATAATTGAATAACTATTCAAAATACATATGTATTTCGTGATAATACATCTTTATGCCATATTATTAAGATAAATATTCGGAAAAAGTAAAAAATATAGATTTCGAACAAAAGAAATAATTGGTAAGATGGAATACTAACGTTATCAGTGAAGAAGATTGTATAAACATGAAATTTGTGTACAAAACTACCTTGTATGTGTCAAACTTGTGTCTTTAATTACAGTTCTTTAAAAAAAAAAC